>VXBZ01005667.1:281859-326543 GCA_013399135.1 Heliornis fulica | reverse complement strand
GGGTGGGGGGAGAGAAAAAAACCTTTTATGGTATATTTGGATCCATATGGAAAAAATATATATTTCCCACACATCTGATTCAATACAGTGTGCACATTTGTAAGGCACATGTGAATGAATGCCAAGAGAGGTGAATTTTTATGAAAGCAGACTGATTACATGGCAAAAAATATATCGGTTGAAGCTAGATTTATTTACGGCGCTGTAAATCGGCTGCTTGGAAGGGCTGGCACTGCGCTGGTGATCAAGATGTCTAGGGAAACAGTGAGTTATGTTTGACAAAAGCCACCTGGGACAGAGTTTCCTGAGCCAAAGCATCCGTGTGTCATGTCTTCTGGTGTCCCAAAAACCTAAGTTCTGGATTACATTTGCACCAGCCTCCTGGGGATAAAGTTGGAGAAGGGTAAGAGAGTGCTGCGGGATAAAAATGTCTTGTAATGTGTTAGATGGGGCTCCAGAGAGTTGGGGTTTGTTCCTCTTTCTGCTCCTGCCCAGTGGGGTGCCCTGGCCAAGTGATTTCACTGGTTTTGCATCAGCTGGAAGCGAAGTGACTCCTCTGTCAGGGCTGTGAGATCTGTGAGGGAAGGGGAACTGAGATCCTCCATCCTGGGTTTGTGCATGACCACCTCAGCACTGTCCTCCCAGGCCAGAGATCTTCCTGCTGCACAGCAGGACCCTGGAGGATCCAGATGTAGGATGGCATTTCCCAGGAAAACGGCTTTCCAGAAAAACAGGGTCAGTTTGTCCCCCCACGATGCACAGTTTTCCTCCACTCTGGAGAGAAAACTGTCTGAAGGAGTAAGACTTTTCCCTTTCCCTCTAGCAAATCTCACCTTTGGGATTTCAGCATTAGAAAGAGTTTTCCTGTAATTCAGACTTGTCCTGTGGTTGATTTTGTCTCGTCTTTCTCATTCCCATTGTCTCCTTCCATCTCCATTCCAGCTCCATGGTGCTGTACAGAGCAAAAAGGGACTTACCTTTTATTTCCTGGAGTTCAGGAATGATCTTAATGACTGGCCCTGTAATTAGGGGTTCATTTTCTAACTGGGGATGAACCAGAGCAGAAGGGATCATGTCAAACCTGAAGAAATCGTACTGCACTGATGATCATCTCTGGAGATGCTCAGCCAACGGCGAAGCTCTTCCTCCCACAACACTCAGCCGTCCCCTTAGATTTTCCCACATCGAAACGACGAGGCAGGTGGAGCCCTTCATCCCTCCTTGACCGAGGCTAATTTGGGACAAAACTAATGAGCTTTGAAATATTTATTTGCATTGCAAAAACAGCGAAGAGAGTTTGAAAGGAGACACCAGAGTCCCCTTCAATAAAGCACACCGGCACGTCCGACAGCACACGCGGCGGCGCGCACCGAGAGGGGTGGGTTTTTTTTTTTTTTTTTTTTCCTTCTTCTCCTGAGCAAAAGCAAACCAGATTGCATTACCCCATAAGATTAGTACTTTATTGAACCTCATTATAGGTTCACGTCCTCCCATAGTCATATCCCACTGTGTTATTTTTGGCCCAGGGAGCCATCGTGATTTAGTATCCCGTGTGAGAAAAATGAAGTCTCTTTCTAAAATATGTTGACTCTTATTCCAGATGTGGTAGTTGCCTGAGATTCTTTTCAAGCAGGTTTTTATGGCTCAGGTTGTTTGAATCAGGCGTTATTTATTTATATGTTGGAGTTAAAGAAGGGGTGTGGGAGCAGTTTTTAATGAAAGCTGAAGGAAAAAGGGATAATAAAGTGTGCTCGCTGGAGAAAGAAATATTTACACATAACTTTTGTATGCTCCCCAAGAAAAATAAAATGAGGGGATATTGAAAAGCACAGTTATTATTTGGCATTCCCCTCCAACAGCAAAACCCCAGGAAAAGGCTGAATTTTAAGTAATTAGACTTTCCAGTTAATTAACTGGTTATAACTAACTGTGTTATTGGCAGTAGGTCTGAGAGAGGCAATGAGTCATTACGGATTCTTTCAAGGCAAGATCACAGATTTACAGATATAAATGAGGCAGAGGCTGGGGGAGGGAGAAAGGACCCGAATTTCCCTCTGCTGCACAAAGCTCCCCATGTTTGCAGCTGGAGGTTTGATTTACTGTGGACCCACCATCAACAGAAGAGGCATTTGCACAACTAGATGAGGGGCACAAATGCAAAAAAATTGAACATACTGGGAGTCAGGAGGGAAAGAGCCTGGGTGGGAATAAGGAGGATTAAGGAATTAATGGAATGGATGGGGAATAGTAAGAAGTGAAAGCTGGGTGAAATGTACCCAGGGCTTGAGGACTTTGCCACTGGTGTCAGTAGGGTCAGGATGTGACCCTGATGTGCAGGAAAGGATGGTGCCTATTGTTGCACTTTTGGGGATCAATTATCTCTAACTATTGCTTTCTCCATGAGAAAACTCCTTCTACATGCTCATGGGGCAGCATCCCATGGGTGGCCCTGGGCAGAAGGCGTGATGCAGAGTAGCACTTCCCCTGGACTGTGAAGTGCAAGCATCTCCACAGAGAAGGATTTGAATTCCAGGTAACAAAGAATTTACCTCAAAAAAAACCCAAAAAAAACCTAAAAAAATCCCCCAAACCTCTACAAATTCTGAAGCAAACTCAGAAAACAAACTCACATCAGGGTGAGAAATAAGGATTTCAAGTGCAAATTTCTTCTGAAATATCCAACTGGTTCAGCCCTGATTTGGTCCCACAGTGATTTTTTTGACATGTACATTCCCTCTCTTGTGTCTTGAACAGAACTGGAAATGGAAGAATGAAAATATCAGGTGAAAAGCATTTTCCATGGAGTTTTTCTGACTGCTGGGAAAACCAAAGCCCTGGGAACCACACTGCATTTCTAGTTTGTTTGCCAGGGTGAAATGGGAGCACAAAGGAGGGTTGAAGCATCCTCCAAATGTGCTTCCTAAAGTTTTTTGTTTCCTTGTATTCACCAAAAGGAACTAGTTTGTGTATTTGGTGATTGCAATTTGAGCACTAATTACTATGGAACAAATTCTGCCTGGGCGGACCTGGCACGTGGAATTCACACAACCTCCAGTTAATGAGCATTTTTTAAGAAGATGAGCAAATCTGTCATGTCTGCTGCAGAAGCAGCATCAAGGGGAGGCCTGGACAGCTGCACAGAGCCCCTCTCCATCAGCTGGGTGGGATGAGGGGAGCTGCAGCCCCTCTCCAACCCCTACAACCGCAGCAGCACTGGGAAGGTCCCCAGCGAGAGCGGCTTGTGCCTGCGGGGATGATGCTGAGGATGCAGCTCAGGAGCCAGCTCCACTTCACGCTCCTCTGCGTTTCCATGACAGCTTGTGTGCTGGGACTTCTCCTAACACAAATAGAATAAGAAGGAGAGAGCCTGTTGTTGGTTGTTTGGTGGGGGGTTTTGTTTGGTTTTTTGGTTTTTTTTTTTTTTTGAGGGAGGCACTGCTAAGGNTTTTTTTTTTTTTTTTGTAAAATAACAAATGCTTCAAACCAAATTTGAAAAAGAAAATAAGAATGAAATGCTTCCACACCTGGGCTCACTCCCCAGATAATCTGTATCTATGTTTCAGGGGGATGACTGCCCCAAAGCTCCCCAGACAAGGTGTTCAAACCTTTTACACACATGCAAGCAGCCCAGCCTCACTGCCATCCCTCATCCCCTGCCTGGGTAAGCATTGGGCAGTGCAGGAGATGGGAGCACATGGTGGGGGCAAAGGACAGTTAAACTGCATGATTAAAGCCCCATCTTCATCATGCCACTTGCACCCATCCCACCCCACAGCACCGGGTGCTCACCCTCTGACAGCCCCAGGGTGGGCAGGGGAGTCCCGCTCTGCCTTGTGCCTCCCCACCCCATCCCAGCACCTCTTCCAGGGGAGTGAGCCTGGAAGTTACCCTGCTGTAAGAGGCTGAAAGCCAACAGAGCTTTAAAATCCCTGCCCTTTCTTTTCTGCATTTCATCTAACCCCCCTAAGGCTGATGTTGATGCAACTGCACAGGGAAATTTTACTGGACCTGGAACATCCACATTTCATCCAGCTCCCACGACTTCAGATTGCTGCTCCATCACAAGGCATTAGGGCTGGGAGGCTTCAACTGAGCTGAGAAGTAGGCAGCAAAACCAAAATCAATACAAATTGCTTCATCTGCTGTGGAAGGATATAATAAAAACCTTCTCTATTTTTAACTAACCACACCGTGCCCTAAATTATCCCCCAATCCAGTGGCAAGACCTGGCTTGTTGTTAAAGAATCACAGAGCTGGCAACACACTGAGATGCAGAATTTGCTCTTGCAAATGAATTCCTCACCCACTCCATAGTGTGCTTCAGTTGTGGTTCATATGAGTGTACATCACTCTGCACTGGGATGGAGGAGGAGCACTTGTACAGGCATCATGTTGTCTCAGGAGAAGGGGAGCAGAGACTGTTCCAGCCTGGATGGGGTTTCACAAGCCACGTTTGCCTCTTGCATCTCACGAGCCCGTCCTGTTCATTCTGCATTTAGCCCACGGCAATGAAGAGAAACAGAAGTGCTCAAAGTCAGCAAAGGACACAGAAACCAAAGCAAAAGAACCTGCAAAACAAAACAACAACAAGAAAAAAGCACAAGCTTTCTGGGATCTGCCTCCAAACACAAAATGAATTCAGTCAGGCACAATAAAATTCTCGTTTATTAGTCGCTCTGCGTGGATGCAGCAAGAAAAAGGGGACAGAAGTGTGGTGGCCAGCTGGCCCTTCGCACACTGGTGGGTCCCACAGCAGCAAGTAGGCTGATGGATATCTGTGGGGGCTTTCTGGGGTGCTGCACCCCAACCTCAGCCCCTGCCCTGTGCCTTCACCTTCTACCTGAGCACCAGCCCGGCTTGCTGAAACATGATGAAGCCCACAGGATAAAAGTGTGTGGATAAAAGGGCTGTGAACCTCTTTAGAAGCATAATACCGAGGAGAAAACCTAGAAAACATGGCCATAAGAGGAGACCTGGGCTGGATGATAATATTTCCACCCCCCCCAATCCCTCCCCCTTGTCCCAGTGGAGCAGCAATCGATGGCACAAGCAGCAACCCCAGGCTGAGCATCAACCCACCAACCAGGCTGCTGGGGAGTCTCCCAGGAGGCTCTCAGTGACCTGGGGAGCCTGTGGCTGATTTTCCTTTTATTTATGCCAGACTGACACTGCCAGCAATCTCCAACTGGCCTGCACAAGTGAGAAGAGAAATTAGGCATTTTTTTGGCAAGCTTTTCAAAAGAGCACTCGGCAGCTCCTAGGGTTCTCACAATTGGCAAAAAAATAAAGGGGATAAATCTAGAAAATTAAATATATATCTGCTGCTCTAAATCTATTTGCTGATAGCCAGATGTTAACTTTAATCTGGGTATTTTAGCTAGGAGGCACAGAAGGGCCAGCTACAGATTAGGTACAGGAGGGTTAGCTTTTATCCTATGGACTTCATCTAGTTTTCAGGAAACTGAGGAAAAACAAAATAAACATTGTTTGTTTGATGCTGGGATGAGGAAAAGTAGATTGGGCTGAGGTAAGGGCATGACATAGAGGACAGATATACAGGGAAGGGACCCTGGTGCCAATACACCCTCGAGCTTTGGCAGGTTTTCATCTCCTCTTCACGATACTCTACGTGTTTTTTTTCTAGAACACTCTTTTGGGGGTAAGTAAGAGAGAATTTCACACTTTAGCCATTACATAGGCACACTGAGGTACTAGTAGGAGGTTTAACATTTTTCCAACATTACTCAGCACTCAGGGAGGAAAAAAAAAAAAGAAGAAAAAGTCAGACGACGGATTTACATCCCTGAATTTCAGTGGATGTGAAGGGTCTAAAATCTCCCTCATGTTTCTTTTTATTGATTGCTCCCAAGATGAAACAATTGGGAGTTTGAGTAAATTTATAACTAGCTTGTGAAATAAACCTCACATCTAGAAAAGATATTACACTGAACAGGAAACAAGCCCACAGAAATTCATTATGTTCCCAGAATTAAATGAAAACAATATAGTTTATGGACCATAGAAGGTAGTTACAGTAAAAATGAAACAAAAATCCCCAGGCTGCACAGAAAGGCAGCTCAGAGGTCCTGGATCCTCTGGAGTGAGGACGTTTCAGCTGCCAGTTTTGTGTCATCACTTCAGTGCTCCTGATCTTGGAGCTGTGCAGCACAGCAGAAAAACACACATGCACGTTCTTGTGTCTCCATTCACCCAAGAAATGCAACCAGCTACACTGGGAGAGAATCCTTCCATGATGCTGGGGACCACCGAAGGTGAGAGGAATGATGGCAGCTGGTGGCATCACATGGGTGCGTGGGAAGTAGGGACCTGTCCAGGTCTGCAGGCAGAATAAGAGCATCCCTCAGCTGCCAGCAGCTGGAGGGGAGTGATGATGCAGGGTGAAGGAGGAAATGCTGGCAATGAAAGGATCTTGACAGCCAGTCAGCCCAGGCACTTATTTATTATTTATTATTTATTATTATTCCCCTATGACTGGCACTGAGTTGCTGTGGTGGGGATCCATGGGCTGAATTTCCAGCAGTGGAAACCCACTCACTCCTGGGTAAACACTGAGGAACATATAAACATATATGTTGTTTTTAGGAGAAACAAATGACTAAACAGCACAAGCAGCATCTACACATGGCTGCCCCAGGGTGACAGGCACGGCCACATCACGCCTGGAGGAAGCAGCAGCTTTTGACTCAACATTTCACCAGTGGGAATATTTGACCTCTCATTAGTGGGGTGAGTCCTGAGGGGTCCACACCTGGAGAAAGGAGCATGGATAGTGCTGTGGGGACACAGCATGATGTCCTGGGGAGGGCACGGGCAGCAGTGCTCATGTCAGCAGCTGCTTTATTTGGTTATGGAAACAGGCTGAAGCCTGGAAAGAGAACTAAAGTAAAATGTCATCATTTTACCCACTCATAGTGCAGTGGGAAGACTTTTAAAGGCTAAGCCCCAGGAGGAAAGCAAACTGAGCAAACCCAGAGCACTGGAGAGCTGGAGACCAGCAGGCTGTGGGGTTGCCTTGTGGAACCCATCACTGCTTGGGGGCAGCGCTGGCTGGGCAACATGTTCTTCAGAAAAAGGCTGGGCTGAAGAGCTGTGGATTTATGGTAGCACCAGAGCACTGCAGAAGTGATAAATGATGTTCCTGCATTGCAGGCAGAGGCTGGGATGTAAAAGAGTGGCTGCAGCTTTGAATATGCCTCGAAATGGGGGTTTTAAAATCCTGTGACCACCTAAACCCACACCAGGAATGTGCAGCTGTTTGCCTGCATCAGCCCTTCCCCAAGCTGGAGCTCAGCCTGTATAACAGGCCTGATGGTGAAAATAGAAAAATTTTGAGTGTATTTAGTGCTGCTGCCTTTGCTCAGCCTCCCAGCACCGTCCCCAGCCACCGCAGCCTGCGCTAGTCCCATGTGTCCCCTCTGCTGCAGTCAGGGACAAGGTGTCTGCAGCTGCTGCAGGCAACTCCCTGCTTCAGGCTGAGAAAACCAGGTCCTATTAATCCTTGCTAATTACAAACTGACCCAACATGGGAAAGCCTTGCTTGGTGGCCCATAAAGAATTGCTGACAGACAGTGTTTAAAACATGGCTGAGGATTTCTGTGTGCATCCAGCCTTGGTCACAAGGTTAATGGAGAGCAAGCCTTGGCTAATAGCAGCCCTGCCAGATCCATGTCCAGAGGAGCTCTGGGCACTCTCTGGGGACTTTATCATATGCTCTGGGCAGTGGGGCTTAAGAGACACACAGCATGTGGACTGTGCTTCTGTCCCCAGCTCAGCCCCTGCATCACACGGACCTGCTCCGTGCCTCAGTTTCCCCACTGAGAACCTAAGTAACCCTTTCTGCATGGAGATCAGCTGGTGAAGACCACCGGTGGTTTAAACCCAGCTGGCAACTAAGTCCCACGGAGCCAATTGCTCCCTCACACCTGGTGGGATTGAGGGGAGAATCAGAAGGGTAAAAGCCTGAAAACTTGTGAGTTAATTGTGCTGGTTGGGCAAGACCAGCAAACTGATGGAAGGAGTGAGCTGCTCTGATGGGCATGAGGTTCACTCCCAAACTATGTCCCTCGTTCCTTCAATCCTCCAACTGTGCAATCCCAGAAAAAAGGGAGTGACAAGCGAAAGAATGGTGTCTTGACACCAAACCTCAGCTTCTTCAGGTAAGCCATACAAGCAGCAGTGGCTAAAACTCAAATTAGGAAAAAGAAAAGCCATCAAATGGCTTCATGGTCCCTGCAGCAAAGCAAGGAGGAGTGAAACTCCAAAAGCAAGAAAGGGGTCACTTCTTCAGGAATTACTGCATGGAAGAAATAGAGTCAGAAGTGATTTGTGATCCCCTCTGCTCCAGGGGTTGGGAAGCAGTGCTGGGTGGGGAAGGGCTTCCCTCCAATACCCCATTTCCAACGGTATCCTCTTACCTCCGGAAAAGGGTTTCACGTCTACTGAAATAAGAGAAGATGTAACAAATAGTGTAATGGAAAACCTGGCAAGGCTGGTTCCCCCTGCAGAGCCCTAGAATTCCAGCCCTTGGTTTTCCTGATCCACACTGAGTTTCCAAAAGGAGATGTCAGGGTGAGAAGAGCTCTCAGGACAGGCAGATGCTCACTGGGTCCTGCACCCCTTGCCTGAGTTTGTTGGGGCTGCCAAGGATGAATCTGAAGGCAGAGGCTTTCTAGATTGGCACCAGGAAAGGTTTCTGGATTATCTTTGTGAGTTTCCTGTCTGTGAACAGGAAAAGAAATAAAGCATGGAACCCTCTACACCTTTTTATTTTGCTGTGATTGATGTTGAAGATGGAGCAGGAGAAGTGTCTGGTCACACATGGGGACTCCAGAAGATGTTCAGTATAAGGTGGTGCTGTAACACCTCTCACTCAATATAAACATGCATCACTTCCTACTCTCACAAACTTTTAAGAATTTAATTACTGTTTTCTTACTGTTTTCCTAATTTGGATGCAGTTGATGAATAGATTCACAAGTTCCAGGAGGTGGGAGAGGGAAGGCACAGTGGGGACAGGAGCCTTAGGACACTCACTACCATGATAAATCAGGCATCGTTTCCAAATGGCAGAAAAGTTTCCACAGCACTATCTTTTCCAAAATTATGAGGAATATGGTCCCATCTATGAGCAGTGTTCCTGGCCAGGTTCATCTCTGAAGTCATTGTGACTTCAATGAGTTTGAACTGGGCACATCCTCCAACACGTCCCTCCCTCAGCAGGCAGAGAACAGCCCGCACCACACGCCGTGACATAATTGTCACAGGAGACTGCTCAGTTTCCCAAACTCTGTTCACACTGAAGTCAACAGTAAAACTCCCATCTGCTCCAGCAAGGGCTAAAGCTGGGCCAAAGCAAAAAACTTTGGAAAAATCCTGCTCCATCTAAGAGTTAAGGTTATTACATATGGCAGTGAAAATTACAGATGTGCAGGGAAAGGGTAAGATATCCATGACTTTCTTAGATGAGATATCATTTACCCACTTGCAGACAAAGGCTAAATAAATAGTTGTGGGATTATCTAATTCCTTGTCAGCATCTTTTCCAGGTCACCAAGCCCCTGGCCACTGGGTTCCAGCTGCCAAGAGGCAGACCTTCATCACTTGAACTGAACTAGACCAATGGCACCAAAAGCCATGTCTCAAGGACACACAGAAGGCCCAGCCCACCCCAGGGCATAGCAAGAGCCAGAAGTCCACAAGACCAACCTCATATGTCCTCTTCATGCAATCAAAACTATAAAACTAACCCAAACCATTCTGATCCTGCTGATGTTTTCAGAAATAGCACAACCAGCCTCCCAGCTTCCCTACTAATATTCAAACCAAAGCTGTTTTTATCACAGATATAAACTTCCATCCCAATTTACAGCTGTTTGCTTTTATTCCTCAAGCAACTTAAAGCAAGTTGCTCAGATGAAGCCAAACTTTGAACCTTTTGAGCATCACTGGTCTCTACCAAGGCTGGCTTCCTTCCCACTCTCAGCCTGCAGATACTCAACAGGACACTCACTCCGTGGCAGAGCTCCCTCAGGCTCGTGCACATCCAAAGACTGTACTCAAACTGCAATTATTCCCTCAGTGACTTATGTGGTTGAGCTGCCGAGGCCAGGACTGGCAGGAAACACATGTTAGAAATTAGTGTATGTCTGGTACTGTCTCCTTTCTCTGTTTCTCCAGGTGGCTGAGCAAAAGCAAGAGCAAGAGCATTTTCTGATGCTGACCCTGGTTAATGGGAGCATAAATACAAGGTTAATGCCCAAAGGATGGTTGATGAAGGAAAAAGTGAAGAAAAGTAATCAGGATGAGGAAAGTAATTCAAACAATTCCTTGAAAAATGTGCACCTTTGGCTTGTATTCTGACAACAAAGGGTGAGGATTACCATGAAATAGGAGAGTAGCATGTGTTATGTTACTTACTCCTCGGGAAGTAAATCAGCAACCTAAAGAAGATGTTAAATCTCTTTGTAAAACTAACTCAGTCACTCTTTTGCATCAGATGGTATGTCCCAGCACCAAGCAGTGAGCACAGGCCCCTGCATGAGGATGCAGATGGCTTTCCTGTGTGGACAGACCACCTTTTCTTGCAATCTTACAGCTCAGCTCATCCACAGGGCTCTCAAAGCCCACAGAGCTGCGTGTGTCCCATTGCAGGACCCTCCTGAGCACCTGGGGGTGCTGCAGACTGACCCTGCCCCCCACATCTCCCCCTGCCAGAGCCTCCAAGCACAGTGCAGATAAGCTATTTAACACAGTAAGTACAGAATTACACCCCAGTGGGTGACAGACCATATTCCCATTTCTGTGGCAGATGATGCAGAGCCCTGGTGCTCCCATGGGCCCACACCACCATCACATACCCAGAGAGGACAGGCATGATGCCCACAGTGCTGCCTGCTTGACACCCCCTCATGAGTCCTCTCCTGAGGCCAGGTTTGGAGATAGACAGTATTGTCCCTGGGGTGTTTCCACGGGGGTCAGGGAACCAGGACCACCAGTTTCAGTGCTGGGGACATTGGTGCAAATAAGGAGCAGCCTAAAGATGAGGTGCCATGGTATCAGGAGAATGATTCATCTCCATCATTTTGTATTTTTGTATTTTTTTTCAGGATTGTGTTTAAGATCTTTTCTCCATACATGCAGCATTCTCCCCCTTACCTTTTGTGGGATGACCAGCACAAGCCATTAGGTCCAGAGGACCATGAGTTTTAATTATCCTCTCTTCTAGAGAAGACCGAGGATGTATGATGTAGCTCCTGTAGCTAAGGAAGGATCAGATCCTGGATGTAATAAAATATGTTCAAATAAGCAAGATGCACATTTTTTCCATCTACCTGTTGGCTTTGCTGGGAGAGATGGGACACCCATGCATGAGGAGGTGGAGGCTCTACACCCTGGGTGAGATGCTCCTCAGGACACTGGGACACGTGGAAGCAGTGGCTGGGGAACAGAGGTTGAACACTCCCTTCTCCCTTTTCCAGTCTGCTCAAATTGATCTACCCTGAGCCATTTGGTGATGTCATTTTGGGCAAATAAATGTACTAAGTCCTGCACTTTTTAATGCCAGAGACTATAGTACTTTCCTGTGGGAAGGAAGAAGGGAAATTCCTGCTCCCTCCCTCACCACATTCTCAAGCAAGGCACAATCTGTCCCAAAGCTTTAATAAACTTTTATACATACTTCAGGCCACTTTCTGCTCTCAAATTCATCAAGGTAAATCTGGAACTAGCAGATTTCAATGAACCTGCTCCAGTTTCCCTAAGAGCAGAATTGCCCTTTCTCTTGTGCAATCAAAGGAAACCAATGGGAATTGCTGCTTTGATGCTCCCCTCACAGATGGGATGTTGTCTTCTTCTCACTTGTTCTGAGCACATCTCGGACATCATAGAATCACAGAATGATTAGGGTTAGAAGAGACTCCCAGAGGTCATCTAGTCCACCCCCCCTGCAAGAAGCAGGGACACCCCCAACTAGATCAGGTTGNCCCCTTGTCCTGTCACAACAGGCCCTACTGAACAGCCTCTCCCCGTCTTTCTTGTAGGCCCCCTTGAGGTACTGGCAGAGCGCTAGAAGGTCTCCCCGGAGCCTCCTCTTCTCCGGGCTGAACAGCCCCAACTCTCTCAGCCTGAGATGGGAGGTACCATAGGAAATGAAGCACAAAGTCAAGGCAGGGCTGCAGAGGAGGCTCTGGGCTGTGCTGAGACCTTCTCCCCATCCCTCTGAACCATGCTCAGAGGGCTGCAAGGTGTGCCAGGAGCAGGTCCTTGTCTACTTCCCTCAGCACCAAGTGATGGGCGTGGGGTGATGTGCCTGCAGCCTGTTTGTCTGCATGTCTGGGAGCAAGGTTTGGGATTGCTCTTTCTGCCTTCAAACTGCCCATTCTGGAAACATCCTACATCAACTGTGCAAGTCTTTCCACCTAGGGACCAAACTGGATCTGTCCTCAGATCGAGGGATGAAGATAAAACAAGAACTTATTAATAAAAATAAACATTCCCAGAACACTATGGCCAGTGCTGGAGGGGATGTGTGTGTGCTCCTCCAGCTCCTGATTTACAGCACTGTGGATGAGCATTAGGAATTGCAGTTCTTCTCCCAGGACAGAGGCTTTCAGCACAAACAGTAGGCAAGGATATGAATACTTCCAACATCACTTGGAAATTCTTGCTGAATGTCCAGCAGGGAGAGTTAAGAACAAGCTTGGTTGGTTACAGAAACACATTTCAAGTCATTTCAGGCAAAATGAAATTAAAATTAATACAATATATGTTTTCAGCCTTGTGTAAGCAGTAGTCACTCCAAACAGAGAGGTATAACTCATATTCTGCTCTTCTGTCATCTTTGGAGGCTGCAGACTAGGTAGAAAAAATGGTTTTTAACTCTCTGGAGTTATCATTTCATTAGGTCCCCTGTCCATTATGGCCCTTCCAATTGAGCATCCTCTCACCCCTTTTGCTTTTAAGTTGCTTCACTTCCTTCTAACCACATGTCAGCCTGGGAGCAGGAAAAGGAGGAATCTAAAGCCATAAAAAATCCAGCTTAAGTCAAGCTCCCTGGTGTCCAGCCAAGCCCTGTGCTGTTCTCTGGGCTGTTCTTCTCCCCCTTGTTCCTGACAGAACTGCACTGCAGGAGCAGCAGTACATCTTTGCATGATCTGTGAAATAAGCCTTGTCAGGTCTTACCATGTCACCTGACCACCCAGTAATGCATTACAATATACCACATCACTTGTAACCTGTAGCTGCAGACAAAAAAAAAATCCTGCCTGAAACCACTCTTTCCTCAAAGAAAACCAGACACACTTGCAAGACCTCCAATTACCCTGTAAGCTACCTGGTCCTCCTTGCTCCACTCATCCCTAAAGTCCCTGGAAAACAGATGGTCCTTGCAGCCTGCCTGTGAGTTTAATAAATCTGTTGGACCAAATGAGAGGAAGCACGTTTCAGAAGGAGGGGGATGCAACAAGGACGCCCTGCCAGCTACTCCCCCTGCTCACCATGGGTTTTGACTGGAGCCCCTCCAACACCCACAGCTGCTGCAGGTCCATGCTGGGAAGAGGAGTTCCCTCTCCCCTCTCGTTACTACCCAGGTCACAAAATGGTTAAGGCTTTTGCTAGTTCCACTCCAGACCTGAAATTCCACCCAGAAATGTGCTGGCAGCCAGCACTGATCCCAGAGCTCTGCTCTAACAGGCTGCGGGTGTGAAATTCGGCTTAATGAGGGGGCAGCTGCATATGTGAGGGCTCCTCTCACCCCCTGAGCTGCTCAGCCCCCAGGAACAGCAGCATGGACCTGTCAGAAAAACAGGACCCCACTCACATCCCTGAGCATGGGCAACTGGAAGCTGTGTCCATACCTGCTACATCCCAGATAATTCATGTGCTCCTGAGAAGGAGTAAGGCTGAACTTGTCTCCTGAAGATGCCCCAGGGAAACATGTTTGCTGGCTTTTCTTTACTTGTTGGACATATACAATCCTGCCATATTTCTGCACAGAATAGCTGAATCTCCCTCTTAGGTTTTTTCTCCAAGAACCCCACCATAATCATTAGGGAAATCTCTGAAGTCTCTGTCTGCCTGTTGCTCACAGGGATAAGCTACTGTGCACACAAGCCTGGGACAAATGATGGGAGAAAAGCTTCCTTTATAGGTGACATCTAACTGTCACCTATAAAGATTCAGGTCCAGCATGGGTCAAACATACACCAAGAATACAGACATGCTCAGCTCAGAGTAAACCAGCACTTAGAATCAGCTCATAGAGAGGACTTCCATCAGCTGTTCAAGTGGCTTTCCTGGATGGGGAGGCTGATGTGAAGCAATGTGTTCAGGAGTGGAGGCTGGGGTGTAGGAAGCTGTGGCAATGATGGGGGAGAAGGGGGTAAAAGGATGGAGCTTGCTAGTTTAAATTTAAATCTGTTTGCTAGAGAATATAAAATGGTTCTTACAGCTTTATCCTCATAATGTAGGTCCCACAAAGGAGGTCCATTTCCAGTTTAAGGCAACGTGCACCGAGGTTCCTGTGTTGGGTGACACAAATCTTGATTGCATTTGAACAGGACAGGGATGTCTTTGCAAGTGCTTCAACTCTGAGGTCACCAGATTCTGCACAAGGACATAAAACATCAGCCAATCTCTATTTCCTTCCTGCTTCTGGTGGAACAGAGAGAAGAAACAGCAGTGATCTCCAAACCCTCTCTGAACAGAGGGCTCAGATACTGTGCTTTAATGAGCTGCTATCGCCCTGGCTGGAGAGCTGAAATATTTCAAGACATTTCTCAGCAGCTGCATTGCAGAGTTAATGATCTGTTCATTGCAAGAGCACACACAGATTCAGGCTGAAGGATATGCACTCAGCCTACTTGCCTTGAACCTTTTGATATTAACCTTCTCCTGACATTTGACCTGAGAAATGTGACCAAGGAAAGTCATCGGCGTAAAGGGAAGAGACTGTGATTGCAATTAGCTGGTGGACTGCACGTTTGTGGGGTCCAAGTGGACCCCGTTGTGGATGTTTTCACAAAAATAATCTTATTGCTTGAAACCTGGAAGTGATTTGCCTCAAACCCCAACTGATAGATCAACGCAGATAAAACAGAGGCGACTGATGTAAAACACCCCCCACATTGTATATGTGAATAAAACCTGGACTAAGAAAGGCTGAATTAACTTTATTTCCATGACTGGAGGGTTCTACATACCAAAACAACAATAAATCCTCAGCAGGCAAGTTCCAAGATGAGAACTTGTGAGAAAACAATTGTTGTTTTAACACATATGAGTGTTAACAGAGAAAACAGAACTGTTCACATCTCCGCATTTGTCCAAAAAGAAAAGCTTCAATTTGCAGTCAGGAAATTATTAAGAGGGGAAAGCTTGTTATATAAAAGGACACCATCTGAGCCAAAGGTACTTGGATGCACAGAACACAAGATCATCATCATCAGAACCTATTTTGCTGATGTGCAAGCATTTCAGTTTGCTGAAGTACTTTTGAAGTGTTTATATAAAAAGGAGAATTGCGGTGAAGCGCTTTGAAATCACCTCAAAACACTGAGGACAGAGCACTTGAGCATCTGTGTTTGCCAGCAAAGAAACTTCAAGGCACAGAACTTCAGAATAGCCAAGGACATTTCTGTATAGAGGGAAAATTAAGTAGCTAGGATGAGAAACAGGGGAAAGGCTGCCAGGCACATCTACACAAACAACCTCTTCATGTATCTGTGGCCTTGAGGACAAATAACTTTCGAGTGCTCTTGCAAGGCTCTGAGTGGAAGAATATAGGAAAATGAGAATTTGCTATTAAAATGGTTATGACTTAAAATGGTTATGACAAGCTGAAGAACTTGTTGGCATGAACTGGGCTCTTCTCAGCAAGGTTTGAGGCACTCCTTTATCGAGCAGATGAGCTTTTGCAGCAGGTGAAGCTCCAGGCCTACAGAGAAAGGCCAGTTGCCATCGGCATCCCAGCAGATAAGTGTTCAGAGCCTGATCCAAAGCCTATTAAAGCCACTGACAGACATTTCAGACATCACTAAAACTAGCACTGAATTCTGCAGGAAACCTAAGAATAATAAGTTTGTTTAAGGGAGAGAGATTTTATTGCATGAGGCAAAATGAATGTACTGTGCATTACTTTAAAATTCAGATCTTTATAATGTCACATTTTAGTGCTTGAGGAAGGCTTGCTTTTCCAGAATCTCACACACTGTGTGTAATTCATTCTTGAGCACAACTCATTTTTAGATAGAAAACCCTTTCAGTGCCAGCTTCACATGGGAAGAAAAAATTTGTTTCCCTGGTTGCAGTTTCCACCTTGTTATTTTGGATTCAAAAACCCACAGCCAGAAACCAGAGCATCAAGAGAGCTCTCTCTCGTTCTTTCTCTCAGGTGGTTTGGTGAACATTCAAACCATACAACAAAATACATTCAAAACATGTTTTTCTCCTGACATTTGTACCTTCTGACCAGCCTGGCATACTGGTACAGGCATGGCTTCATGTCCACATGTTGAATGAAGTGTGCATTGCCTCCTCCACAGTCACCACAGCCCTCATCTCCCTGGGTCCTGCTAGTGGGACAGCACTCAGTCCATGCAGGTTCATGTCCCCCAGACAGGTCTTCAGGGATGTGTAGATCTTCGATGAGCCACAATTATCATTATGACTTGCACCAAACACTGCTGTCAATATTGGAGATGTTCCAAAAGCACCTCTCATCAGGGGTGGGGGGGTGAGATGGGCAGGGAAATAAAGCACATTAAATAAGCATTTATTGCTTCAAGATGATTCTCCTCCCAGGTGGCTGTGGCCAGGGGCTGGAGGTCTGCACGTTGCATCGCTGAAGGAGACCTGGCAAAGGCTAAGCAAGGGCTTAGTGCACTTGATTCTGCAAAGTGGCCAGAGCTCAGGTCCCAGTTCTGCACGACAGTGAAATGCAGAATTAACTTTAAGTACGTGAATAGTCTCTCCCACTTAGTAGGATCTCTTTTCCAGAGCACATTCAAAACAAGATCGGACAGAAAACCAGAAAAGAAAAACCCCACCAAACCAAAAAAACCCCTGAAATTCCCACAAGGAGTGGGAACAGAGAAGGAGGACTAATAAGCATTTGTGATTGCTAAAAGCAGCATTTGCAGCAGGGACTGACTCAGAGAAAGATCTTGTTTGGGTCTGAGCCGAGAGCGTGCCGTGTTTCCTGAGAGTCCTCCCAGTGCCTCTCAGCCATGGGGATGGTTTTTTAGTTGTGGGTTTTTTTATTATTTTTTATTTCCTCAGGCAAGGAGAAGGGGAGATGAGAAGGTTTTTATTCATGTGTGTCTATAACTTAGCAAAAACAAATATTTCCTAAGCATTGCAAGGTTTCTCACACTTCACTTGGTCGCTCTAACTTCTCTCGCCAGCATCCTTGCTGCACCAGTAGAGCCTCTTCCCGGTTGGTGTTGCCCTCAGAAGCACCCTGGAAGTCTTTATGCATAAGGAGATCCAGGGCTTCTTCCAAAAGGAGCTGCAGAATTTAATTAACTCTACTCCATGTTTGCAGTCCTGTGATTTCTCTTACCTTTAACGTGAACTCACATATGGATTAAAGTGAAATAAAACCTACAATTTGAGTTCAATTCAAAGCTGATTGGAAACATGTATTACCTTTCCCTGACCCGGCAGCGAGAAGGGAAGTTATTACAGTTCTTTAGTGAGTTTGTAAACTCTTTACTGCTGTGGCAGTTTTAATCCTGCTGAGAGAAAATTTGATCTGGAAAATAAATCGCCCCCATTTTATTCTTATGTTTTACAATCCCAGGTTTAGATAGCAAACAAGCATCAAGTTCTTTCGGAGTCAGCAAGCAAGAGTGTTGTCAGGATCCAGGTGGCATGTTTAGGTTAAATAACAAATAACTGTAAGTGATAATAAAGAAATGCTCCAGATCTCACAGATTTTAATCTGCTGACATGATATAGAAAAAGAGTAAATGGTAGTGATGCTGTTACACCATGACCAAGAGACAAGTTGTACGTCTGAACAACATGAAGCGATCACACGCTCCCAGATAAACCACCAGATTTTCACCGTTCTTTGGAAGTTTTCAAATATTCCAGGGTCCCTCAGAGAAGAGACACAAACTGGAGATGCTAAATACTGGCAAGGCTCTCAGGAAAACGAGAACCCAGTCCCACCAAGTTCAGAGCCAAATCCCATTAGTGATAATGCGCTAACAAGATGTAATGGCTGTTTGCATGTCAGCTAAACTGAACCGGAAGCTCTGAGTGATGAAGGTGATTAACACATTACGAAAGGCAGAATTGGATTTTCTATCTCCTGAGGTCTTCAAACGAAGGCAGGATGCCTTCCTGGAAGATGTGCTTTGGCAAAAGAGAAGTTATGAGGTTCCAAACAGAAATGAGCTGGGCAGCAGTTATTGGCCGGTGATAGATGAGATGTATCTAATCAAATGCGCTTCCCGCTTCCAGTGCCATGAATCTCTGAACAAAAATCCATGAAGAGTTTCACCCAGGAAGTCTAAATCAAATAGCTGAGGTCTTTGTTTAAATTAAGCAAATCAAGTACTTTGTGCAGGACTGATGTCTCCAATGTGTTTGCTTTGATGCATCTTCAGGGTGGTGAGGCGCTAATCCCTCACAGGAAGGGGGAAAAGACATTTTCACTCAACCCTTCATTCCCTTGCCAAGCCAAATGTTGTGTAAGTCCCCGTGGCATTTGGGCACTTGGAAGGGTAGGATGTTCTATAGCACCTGAACTCCAAGGATCCACAGTTTCTGGGATCCATTTGCCATACCATTAAAACCAAAATGTTAAATATTCCAGCATATTCAGCTAAAAGGTGGTTATTATTATTATTATTATCATCATCATTATCATAATCATCATCATTATCATCATCATTATTGTTATTCTAAAAGAGCTTCAGGCTTACTGGGAAGAAATGGGCAAAAATATTTCTTTTTAATCCAAATAAATTATTTATATTACACTGAGGAGTCAACGCAACATTATTTGCAGGAAGATAATTATCACATCCCTTTTAGTATCTCCATTTTTTTTTGCTTGGCACAAGGGGAAAAATGGAAAATATTGATACTGAATATCAATATCAAACCAGACAGAAGATGATCCAATGTAAATAGAGCATAAGGGAAGGACTTTCCCAATTTGTTTTCACTGCTGGCATCTGTTCCTCCTGACAAAAACTTAGGGAGAATGATAATCTGTTTTCATGGGTGAACAAAGTCCTAACAGTAAAACAGAAATTAAATCAGAGGGACATAAGAGTGCAATGGGTCATGCTAGAGATGAACCTGCTGACAGTGGCTGGTGCTTAGACTTGCAAAAAAGAAGAGGCAAGTGATGAATACAGCACAAAGGATGCCCAGCATCTTCTCCTGGTTCAGCAAGGGCACCATACTCCCAACCAACCAACCAGCCAACCAACTATCTGAGCTGGGTGACTGCTTCCAGGAGTTACTTGTACTTTGCCCAGAAGCTACTGCCCTGTGATTTCACTGGGTGCTCCCAACAAAAAGGACTAATGATTCCTACCCAGTATGTCCACACACAGTTTACTGACCTCTGACATTCTGTTTAGCCTCTTTTAATGGCAGCAATTTCATACTCCTGACTCCCTGGATCCCTGCTCTCCAGTCTATTCCCAGTCTGAAGTCTCTCTTTTGAGAGAGGCTGCAGTCTCCACACCTGGGTGTAGCTGCTAAAACAGGGGTGCAACATCCTCTTGTCACACATGTCCCATCCCCTCCGCTCAAGCTCCCATCCAAGAGTCAAGGTGTCTTCGTAGATTCATTTTTATAAACTTCAGAGGATTTTCAGGCTGAAGGAGAAATGTTCTTCCCAGTTGATTGATGCTGCGAGGGTGAAGAGGAAGGGTATCACCCTGTAGTCCCCTGCAAGCATCCCTGGAGCACCCTGGGTCATGCCAGAAGCTCCATCCCTGCCCCCTGGCTGCTGTTTGTGCTGGAGACACAGTCCTGTCCCCAACCCTGCTCCAGCCCCACCCCTTTTTCCAGCATTGCTGTAACCAGCTGACTACACCCCCCCAGCACCAATTTAACTTCAGATCATGAAACAACAGGGTCCAGAATATCTAAAGCCTTTTGAGTGGTCAATGTAAACTACACCCGTGAAAAGCTCCTGATCCCCAGCCAAAGCTAACTCATTAGGTACCAGAGAAACAGCACCAGTAACACTGTTTTTCTTGAAATGCTGACTGCAGTGGGGATATTATATGAGGAATGTTAAAATGGAATATAATTTTTACTTGGTTGGTAATAACCCTATGAGGTTTATAATTGCTCAGGTCTTACAGGTCACGAGTTATTAAAATGCAGTTATTAATTTTGCATACCTACCAGTGTCTGGAGTAGTTCTCTGAGAGACAAAAGAAACATTTTGGTGATTGGAAAAGAAATCAGAGCTGTTGTCTGAGGTGGCAGAATGGAAGCAGAGGGGGTGGTGGGAGTGGGATGGGCAGGGAGGATGGATGAACTGCCCCAGGAACTGCCCTCTCTCATTCCATCCCCAAGATGGTGCTCTGTAAACTTTTCCTTAACCATGGGGCAGAGGACAGAGGAACTTGGTCTTCATTTCTGTCAATCCAACCCAAAATCATAGTGATTTTTACTGGGGAGCATTAATTTCAGCAGAACCTGAGCAGGACCAGGACCTGCCTCCTATTTGTGGGATCTGGAGAAAGGTCTCAGCAGCACTGGGAAACCGAGGAGCTCTCAGGTGATGCTCACACCAGTCTCTGGCTGTGCCTGGGGCAGGGACAGAAGCAGTGCTGTGGCTGCTGTGGTTGAGCCCTCATGGCTGTCCCCACATGCTCTTCTGGCTGAGACATCCTGCTGGGGCTCAGGCTCGGAGCATGAGAGATGGGGAGAGGAGCCAAGTTCTTCTTGCAGAGTAGTTGGTCACTCCTGATGCCACGCCGAGGATCCAGGATGCTCTGAGGAGAGCAGGACAATGAAAAGTCTCGTGGAGGATTATGGGCCTTTTCCTCTCCTCACCATTAATCACAGCAGGGGTAACACACTCACGGGTGGATTCAGAAATTGCAGCCTGGTGCCTGGCTCCAAGGCTGCCGGGGAGCAGGACGGTGGTGTAGGGATGGGACCAGATCCACCCCTGTTCTGCTCCCTCCCTGCTCCTGGCCTCCCTGCTCGCAGCTAAAACACTTCAGCCAGGCTTTCAGGGTTGCTTTTGTTCTTTTCTTTTCCCCCTCTAAAAACCTGCCAGGGAAATGCTGTGCTAACACGTTCGCCAGCGCTGCGCTCGGCACATGAAGGGAGAAGCGGGGAGGGGGGGGGAACATACAGGCAACCGAAACCCCGAGGTCACCACACCAATGAGAAGCACAGAACAGGCTTTGTGCAGATTTCCCCTGCCAGCTCCCTCCATTCTTGACTTGAAACACTTGCTGATAATCCACTCCTTGACCTCTCCTACACAGGATGCAGTGTCACTATATGGAAGCCATATGGAACAAAGGGATCGCTCTCGAGACACTGCTGAGCATGAGAAATAAAGTTGACAACGGCACTGTAACCACGGCAGCTGGGTCGGCCGCTTGCCAGCGTGCCCTCATGTTGGCAGCTGAGAGCTCTCGTGCCTGGTATGATAAAGCACAGTGTATCAGCCTTTAATCAGCAGTATTTCAGCCAGAGGATGTGTTTGTATTCCTCTGTAAGCGAGCTAGCTCCTGAATTTATTGTCCGGCTCCCCCCCCCCTCCGCCTCCCTTGGAATAATCATTAAAACTGTGAAATGCTTTCTAGAACATGAGAAACAGACACCAATCTTGATGTTCCTGTTCCTTTGAAGGAGGATACCTGGTTCCCATTAATAACCTATGTGTTATGGGATGGGGCTATGGACAATTTGCTTTCTAGTGTTTGCAGATTGGACTACAAAGCTCAGAGAATAGACTTTGTTTCTGCCTCGAATGTTTTAAATGTGCATGTGTATCTCGTGCCTATAATTTAGAAATACCCCACGATTTGCCAATGGTATTTGCACAACTCCTGCCAGGATAAAGGACCTACTTGTGTTTTGAGGGAAAGAAGGGGGAAATCAAATGAAAAGTTGCATTACTTCGTGAAAAACCAGCAAGACACAAATTTTGTCCCTTTACCACAGAAATTAGGGCAGGGCTTCATGTAAGCCTTAGAGATGGAGCTCTATGTAAAGCTTTGACCTTCTTGTTCCACATTTCTTCACTATTCTGTCTCTAATAGCAGGAAAGATGTTCTGGGAGATGCAAGAGCCACCTGATGACCAAATTCGAGCCGCTGTTTCCATCTCACTTTTATCGACAAGGTGCTAGTCGTACCCTGCCCTGCATTTCCAGTGCTTCTGGAGCAGATGGCTGGAGGCAGATTACAACCAGCATCTTGTCTCTACAGTTCTTTGCCTTTCAGGAAGGTTTTATTGGAAATCTCATCTGCTCCCATTGGTTTGGTCCCGTGCCAGCTCTAAATGAGAAATGGCCCATTTCCCACTTCATTTCCCCTTCAAAATTCACAAGGAGTACTTGGAGGTTTTGAAATCAAGCCCTGCCCAGAAAGCCCAGTACAGGGTAGATCTGTAACCAGAAGCAAAACCCAGTGCTGCTTCACTGGCACCACCATAGGGAAGATTGAGTTTTGGTTGTTTGCAGCAAATCCTCCAGAAACCCTTCTGTTCAGACCAGAAAGGACCACACATTCTTTTTGCAGATCATCAGAGATGTTTGATAGCAGGAAATTTCTCACTGTATGGCACAGCACAAGCAATGGCTTCTTCAGCAAGATGAGACAAATCCTTCTCCAGATTTCAGGCAGGAAGAAAGGGGGGTTAGTTTTGAACCAATTATTTAGTCATTAGTTTTAGGTGTTCAGTGTCCCTTAGGAAAACGAGAGAGAAAAATGTGATGGGTTTTAAAGCAGAGACTGAGTGATCTTCACCACACACAGATCTCAGCTTGCTACTCCACACTTTTGGGTGGCAAAAAAACCAAAAAAAAAAAGGAAGGCAAAATGTGCCTTTTCTTGTAAGCTAGCAGCTGACCCCAGCATAGCCTGAGGGCATTCGAAACCTATCTCTGCCTTTATTATGTGTGTCATATGCCCCTATTCATCCTTTGTAGTTTAAAGCAAAAATGACCTTTTCTAGCTATCTGAAGCATAATTTTGCTCATGTTCTCCACTCTCACCATTTGTTTTGAGTTAAATATCAAACAGATGTGCACCCATTTTTTAAAAAAAAAAAAAGTTTAATATTAGAGAGCGTGCCCTCATATAAGACTGGGAAAGCCTTTCAGGAAAATAAGCCTTTCAAATAAAAAGGCATATTAGTAAATTTTAAGGTGATTTTAACTGTATATTTTCAAGCATTAAAGGAAACAGATCCAGCAAGCCATAAAGTGACAAGTGGGAGGTGGGGAAAGATATACGGTACTAGTTTGAAAGAGAAATTAGACCTCAAACAGGGTGGAAAAATCCACCTACCCTGGAGCTATTTGGATTCACACGTTTGGGGGTAGAGACCTTGAGGTGAGGGAAGGGGGGGCTGAAGGCTGGAAGGGGGGCACAGGTACATGCACCAGCTCCCTCCTTTGCCCCCTCGGAGGCACAGGTTGCTGTCTGCATCACAAAGGGGAGAAAGTGCCAACCCCCAGGCTCGTTTTACATCTGAAGGTATAAAAGAAGAGGCAGACAGCAGAAGGGCAGGTTTTTCCAAGCCAGCTCTCGCTTTGAGTGTTGTGCCGTGGCTCCAGTGAAGGTATCAATCAGCTCAGGATAAGCTTCGCTCAGGTTCCCCTCCTGACTCTGCAGCGCTGATGGTGCAGGGCTGCATTAAACATTCCACATCCCCTAATATTTCTTGGCGTGGCACGTATTTAAAGTTCAGAACTAAATTACCTGGCTCCCATGATCTGCAACAGCCATCTCCTCTGATGGTTAATGCTGAAATTAAAGTATTTCCATGTGGCTGCTTGAATTTCTTCTCCTGTAGGAAAGGACTTTCTCTGCTGACACATGCCTGCAAATTACATTTCCATTTGGCACCAAAGGCGGGTTGCACAGCATTACTGTATTCTGGGGCTATTTCATTTGCAGTTTGTGGCACTGGGGAGGAGAGCTGATACCTCTGGTGCTTTACAAAACTCGGGTTGTGTCTGCTGGTTCAGTCCAGGAAGATGTAACTGGTTATCACTCCATTAGGCTGCTGTAGCAGCACCCAAACCCCTGAGTAATCTCAAGTCGTTTTTCTTAATGACTGCTTAAGGGAAATGATCCTGTTTCCATCCACTTAGCTTTGACAATGCAACCAAGCCCAGGGGTCTGCAGGAATTAGAGCTTTCAAGGCTTGGGAAAATAATTCTCCTGCTTGTTCTCTGTGTTTCTTTTACAAGCCAGGCTGCCAGCTTGCACATCCACCGCAGCCTCACTGGGTCAGATGTTCGGCTTCACTGCAGTGAGTGAAATATGGTTTCCTCAGCTTTGGGCAAGGGAAAGGACAATTCTGTTCCATCACTTCTCAGGAGCAGCTGAAGTGAGAATGGAGCATAATTTATCTTTTGAGAAGCACAGCGAGGCTGTAGGAGGTTTATTCCTGACTCTGCCACCCTTGCTGAGGGATCTCTTGACCAAGGTCAAGTGTGTCTTTTCCATGCTAACCAAGGTGTCCCACCACTGCAAGGCATGTCCATTCTATCATGCATTTTAAGGTCAGAAAGCACTGTTTTCCTCCAGGTGTTTTTGTTTGTTTCTCTGTTTACCTACTCCATTAAATTATGAAGTCTACCACCACCACCTTGGACCAGCATGAAGTCATCTGTCACTGAATCAACGCTGATTTTGATGTGTTTCTTCACAAAGGAGCAGCTCAGCCATTTGGAGACCTTCCAGCCTGATCCATCTCCTAGCAAGTCAGTGGAACCAGGCTGGACCCTTGGTGCTTTCATCTGGGAAGGGAAATTAGCACAAGTCAGGCTGGAAAACAGGAGCAGTAGAGTACACAGATGCATTATTAAGGCAACTCAAATAATGACCCAACAGAATTCCATAGTGTTGTTTTTTTTTTTTTTAAATTCAGTCCATTAAATCAAGACAACCTAATAAAACCAGCTTTTCACCCTAACTATTGAAAAAGAACAATGAAATTATCGCTGCTTGCTGGACCTGTTACTCAGCTCAGTAGGATTTTCCCATCCTTTGCAGAGAACAAATACGGCGGCTGCCAGAATGTCAATGTGTGGTACTAAGCAATGAGAATCATTTAGATTCCAAACCATCCCATCCTAATCCTTGCCTCCCCACCAGCCAAGTTATTCGTTGGATAACCAGAACCACCTGGGTACAAGGAATTTCCTGCTGCAATTCAGCCTTAATTTCCTCAGATAGTAAAAACCCAGGGCTTGCAAAGGTGAAAGAAACCAGCAGTCAATCAAGTAAATCACCACCACCACCACCACAGCAGTGACAGTACATTCTAAATTAAATTTTAATTCCCACCTGATGGTTCTCCAGGAGTTACTTTTATACAAACCATTCATCTGACCCACCTTTGTATTTCAGGCGATTTGTTGGGGTCCCATTAGTTATTAACACCCATCTAAGTTCCAGAACAGGTTTTTGGGGTTGGTTTTTTTTTTTTTTGTGTGTGTTTGTGATCAGAATCAAAATGAGAAGCAAAGAAGAAGTCTGTAGGTATTAGCTGGAGAGATATATTTATGCTACACTACTGATCTTGCTGGAAAGCAACAAGCAACAAAAATGCCAAGAAATCTCCCAAGTTCAAACATGGAGCATAAACAGGGCAGGTTTGGGATCTTTTATTTTTATTTGTTTTGGTGTTAGAAGTGGTTAGAGTACTCAGTGAGATCATGCCTAGAGATGAGCTCTGTCACCTCTCCCTGTGGTTCACAGCCTTAGCATCAAGAATATCTGAGGGCTTGACACAAACTGTGTGATGTTGTTCCTCAGAGAAGCTCAGACGTGAAGTAGAAAAGGTGATCGAGGCTGAGGCATGTGGGCAGAGCTGTCTGGAGGGAGGCAGGACATTTCAAACGAGCACATTCAGCCTCTCATCACCTGGATTAATTAATCAAATAAATAAAAGCAAACCAAGACTTTAAAACCAGATTTTAAAGAGGATATTCACAGAGTTTCCATGTGTGCCTGCTCAGCATGGTGTCTGCAGTCATTTCTGTGTGCAATTCCACCAGATCTGTCAAAGTTACACACACAATTAAAGGATGTTTTGGGAAAAGTTACCACAAAGAAGCTAAAGAGGGAAAAAAAAAAAAGGAAATTTATGAGAAAAAATTCACCCCAAATGTCTTCCATTCCTTTTTTCTCTTCAGTAAATCTAAATGTGAATATTCACAAGTGCCTATGAAATCTGAGTTCTGCATCCAGAGAAGATGCTTTGCTAGGCAGCTCCCTAACATGCCTGAAGCCTGTTAAGCCCAGGAAGCTGCCTGTCCTCACTAGGCAGGGGACAACAGCCTTACAGGTTGTGTTAACAGACAGCTGTCACTACCAAAGCGGTGAGACCTCCCCAGTGAAGGTGGTGTTAGGTTTTATCACATGACCCATGAGAGAGGCTTTTCAACAACTCCTGCTGCAGGTCCAGCATCCCAACCACTGAGAACTAACAGTGTCTGTGGTGGGAGGCCCTCTGCCTTCTAGGGGAGGGCAGAAATAGGACTTTCTTGATTTGTATTATTTTGAGCTAGCAAATGTTGCATTTATCAATGTAAATGCAGTAGCATCTTTAAAGAAGAAAATACTGTTTGGAAACATGCTGTTTGTATTTGAAGAGCCACAGCATGGCAGCTGGAACATCTGTTTTCAGTGGTTCAGTAACATACTCTATGGACCTGTTGTCTCTCACACCAAGGCCAAGCCATCAGGATCTTTCCAAACCCTGAGCCATGTCAGGGAAGCAGAGTGCCCTCAGTGATAGGCACTGTCAAAGCCAAAAGGAACAAAGGCAACACCCCCACACACACCTACAGTTGCAAACAAGGAAACAGCAGGGTCTCATCCAGCAACAACTGAAGGATGCTCTGCCAGTGTGACATTCATGTGGGAAAACTGGAATCCTGCACTCACCAGGAGAAAACAAAGCAGACATCATGTTCAGGTCTTCATCCTTTCTGATCTCAGTCATGTTACCACAGCCAGGAAAGGTTCTGAGTCCATGTCACCACTATATTCCCCATTACATCTCATACATACTTCTGGCACCTTCTGAAGTAGGAGGAAGATCTTGAGCAGATGCTCCTGTAAGACCCAGCTCCTCATGGGTCAACTAACTCAACCTTGTTCAAGTGAAGCCAAACAAAGACATCAAACTACAAGGGCAGCTTTCAAATCCACTTGGTTCCCCGTTACACAGACCAAAACCTGCTGAAATGACAGGACAAGATAAGCCCTGGTCTTGAAAGGGAAAACATCTGCAGTGAAGACCATCTTCCAGAGACCAATTTCCAACCAATACAATGCACATATACATAGATGACCATGTCCAACAACCAGACTCCAAGAGGGAAGGGTATAATGGGTTGACTGAACAAGAACTACACTGGGAATAACAAACACAATAGTATGAAAATAATTAGTGCTCTTTCTCCCTCCCATTTTCCAAGCTTTCCTGTATGTTCCTCCCTTCCAGTTTGCCTGGGCAATTTTTTTAATTCATAAATTATATTCTGTTGGTGGGATTTTCCAGCCTCCTGGCTGTTTATAGCAATTAGGATTGCCTCTGTAGTGATCTCATGTCTATTTAAAAATGTTTATCACTCACTACTATAACCAAATTTCAAAGCATATCTCTGTTGCCCAGCAACAGAAAAAAGCTGGCTGCTGTTTCCTGAACAGAAAATTAGGAGTGTAATCACCTAATGTCATCCTGTTCACTGATAATTAAGCAAATTATGTTCAAGGAAATGCCTCGTATTAAGGTTAAAGCAGTGATTTTGCTTCCACCTGCAGGAACAGATCTTGGCTCCTCCTCCATGGTTTGCTGAGCACCCCGAAAAACTTAATGTTTGATGAAAAGCATTTCTCCTAAGTCCTAGTAACTCAGGAAAACCTCAAAGCCATAACTCCAACCAGGTCATGAGAGAGAGGGCAGAACCACACTCTTGACATTCATCCCAATCCCACTGCAATGTGAGCCTCTCTCAACAGTTTGCAGGTATTTTCTCTAGGTCTTAATTGTATTCTCTGCTGCTGCTCAGAAGACCTGCTTGACCCCAAGGTCCTGCATAGACCCACAGCTCAATGACACACCAGTACTGTTCCTTGGAGGCTGCCCTTCCCAGTGGTGGTCTTGGTCTTCATGCAAGTGGATTGATTCCTATGTGCCACTGGATGCAATATCCTCCAGTACAGTTACACGATGACCTGGGTGGCACTGATGATCCCAATGGAGCCTGGTCCCATTGTGCAAAGGAGGATTAGAGCTGGGTCCTCTGGTGTTGTTCTCAGTGCCCAGGAGAGGAAGCCATGGTCATCCTGAACAGCTTAGTCTTCATAAAATCAGAGCAATTAATTTTAATCCCCACTAGATGGTGCAGGAAGTCAATAAATGTCAATCGTCCTCTAACTCTGGACTTGGCTTTCAAGCGCTTCCATATTCCACTGAAAATACCTCATCAGATGGTTCCTCTCATGAAGCTGTAAGCAGGGCTTGAACTGGAATCTGAGCAGCACCTGAACTCCCTGCCAGGCACCAGAGTTTTTCAATGCCTGTTGGGCATAGTCCCGTGTGTTTGCACAGCACGTTATTATTGTGAAGAACAGTAAAAACATTGCTACTCATAACAGCCTTATACAAATTACTTGTAAGAGCAAACAGAAATCTAGTTCTGTTGACATTCAGACCTTCTCTAGGAGATTTAACAGACAATTGCATCCTTTTTTGATAATAGGATGGTTTAATGTATCAAAAGACAAGATCTATTGTCTTATAATTAGATTGTAAATGATTTGAAAGTACAGGGTGTACAGCTTCTAGTACAAATGGTCTAATTCATAGTTAAAGATCTCCCAGATATTGGAATAATATAAAAATATACATAAAGATAATGAAATCCTGATGGATTTTATAATTATTTCTGTCTTGCAAGATTATAATAGCTTCATACCCTCATTTCAGTTTTCTGAATCTCAGGCCATAAACCATAGGGGTCGTGCAGGATCAATATGCAAGTTATTTAGAAGAGTGTTTGATGCACATATGACTCTCTGTAACACTGACACATGGCAGCATGTAGATCTAAAACCAACAACAAAACATGCACACGCTTGGGTAAGGATGAAAGAGAGAATGAGCATGGCAGATGTTGGCTGGATCACATAATGCTTAGCTGGAAGGCACTCAGATCCTCTCTGGTGATGAAGGTGGAATAACATCCTGTATAGATGAGAGTGCAATTTACCCAAGGAACTTGCAAGCAAATAAAAAAATACACTACCATACTCATGAAATGAGCCCTCTCTCTTCAGCCCTAAATTTTGCCATGAGGCAGTGCTCCCAAATATCTAAATCTATATGGGTCAGATGAATTTCCAGCTGTCTGAACACAAATCAAAACCGAAGAGATAATGAGCCAAACAGAGACGTTAATTATATTTTATGTTGTCATTTATTTTGAGACATTTAATTAATGTCATAAAAATATAATATACATTTTCAATAAAGAATTCAAAGTACCACAATCAAAGATCACGTGACCTTAGTTTCATTATGAAAAGTACCTGGATTCAATAAAAAGAGGACATAGCTTTATCCTAGACATAAATTCGGTTCAGGCAGCAATATTGAGAAAGGTTAAATGGTAAAGAAAACTAATCTCTTAAGGCAATATGAATCATAGGAAAAGAGGTTGTGGTAAAGGGATAATAAAAATCACAGCTGTAATTTTCTTCTCGGAGCACCGATGCCTACCAGCTCATGTACAGCACTGCCGGTGCCTCCATACCACGGCGATGGACCTGTAGCCATGACCAAACAGGGACCAAATCTGCAGCATTCATAGGTCAGGCATGGGCAGTGGAGACAGGAGTAGCTGCAATCTGCACCATATTAAGTGTTGAACATCTTGACACACCTAGTTTGCAACCATCAAAGTCTCACCAGGGTAAAATAGTCCATGAGCACTTTGTCTTCTGGCGTCAAAAGGTTTAGCAGCATCGCTCCAGTGATGCTGTGACAGTTTCCTGATGGACAACTTGGATTCACATATTTCCATTTAGAGTAGTTGCTTGTTTGTATTTTTGAAGCCAAATTAGATTAATCCAAACCAGTTTAAAACTTGCTCTTGTTCTCCTCGTGGTCAGCCTAAAAGGAGACAGCACCAAAGTAAGTCGTTTATGTGCCATTTGTACAACAGCTTTAGACTTTGATGTGCTCAAAATTTGGAGTTAAAATGCAAAGATGCCCCTCTTGGACAGCACGTCCAGCCAGTCACTGGGATTCTGGAGCACTAATTTACAGGCATGTAGAGAAAACCTTCACGTTGTTCTGCTTTGCTTTGCAGTTGTTGCCATTATCCGTTGCAAACCTTGGCAAGTTTTGGGTTTGAGGTTTTCAATGGTCTCTTTGGGAAGACAAATTTGATCTGAAGATGTGCATCATAAACTAACTCTTCTGCTAACGCTGAGATGCCGTTCAGAGGCAGCTAACCACCACGTATGAGCGCACAGCACGGCCCTGCAGGCGTGCCACGAGAAGCTCTCTAATAGTTTCAGGTTGAAGCAATGTTAGTTCTCTGCCACAGCTTGCTCTCCCTACAGAACGTGACAAATACTTCTAGGAAAGAATGTGCCAAGAAAACACAAGGGAAAAAACCAATGTGTTTGTTGTCTAGATTTATTTTGGTTTGCCTTAGTCTTGAATCCGCACTGGAAAAACACAATAATGTGTGGCAAGGCTGTCAACCCACACTGGAAAAAAAAAACAACAAACCAAAAACCAGTGTCATGAGAGCATTGCTTCCCAAAGGGTGGAACTGCAACATGTCTGCACAGATTCACAAGGGAGATGACTCTCTCCTTAGGAAAACGCGGTTTGGTTTCCCTCCTGGCATCAGAGGACTTCTGCACAACAGCACTGCTGAGAGGTTTACAAAGAGAAGATGGATTAAATCTGCTTTTTTAACTGATCTGTTTGGCCCTGTGTTTTCCAGTATGGCAATCCTTGCTACACATGCATTATCCTGCTATCAGCTGTCTAAGCCGTAATGAGAGTCTCTGGGAAGCCAAAGGCACAAGCTCCGTCTCGTATCTGAACCTCCTTGATGAAAAACTTAATTGCACAGGCTGGAATTGAGGAAAGCTCATGAGGAAAGGCTGATAGAAAACAAAAACCCCACCTCTGTTACTCACCAGCTGGATGTGGACAGCATCAGCTCATATTCCTAATAATTTTCATATATGGGCATCAACCAGCGTATGAAATGGATGAAACTTGAAGCCTTCTGCACTGAGGCCTCTCCAGATTTGGAGCTCATGCAGAAAAAGAGAAAGAGCTGAGCAGGACTTGACTGTTTTAAGCTCCTGAGCAAACCAGAGACCTTCTGTCATGCTGGCAGTGCGTGGGACGTGACCTTCTGCCGTGTCACTCTCCCCCTCCCGCACCCTTAGACTTGCAGTAAAATATAAGACTTATAATTTCACTAACTCTCTTACTATTTATTCCCAGACCCTGAGGAAAACTGTTCCAGCATCCCTTCATTCCCATTTCCCTGGCAGCTCTGCAGCTACATTCAGGATTTATTTCTTCTTGAAAGTAGAGACTAAGTTGTAGACACAATCACACTACATCACCGCCCTGTGCAGGGGCTGTCTTCACATGCTGCCACATTCCCTGCGAGTTTCTATATTATTCTAACACTGAATTTTTGTTTAATTACATTAACTCTGCTTTTATAGCTGTTAGCTTGTCTGATAACTAAAATACAGTCATTGGGGTTGTATGTGTGTTTTAATATAGTACCATGTCTCCTGTATACTTGCAGGAGGAAGAGATACAGCCAGCGAATGCTGTCTGGATAACAGGAATCCAGGAGCCAGGGAGGATGTGGTACTCCAGGATGTTTTACACAATCCAGAACACTGACAGATAATAATATAAAACAAAATAATAAATATTTTGTGCAATACACAGCAATTTGTGTATTGCACCAATAAGAATTTTGAAAAAAAAAATTGAAAACAAATTTTTTGAAAAAAATTCTTGTTGCTGCCTGATGAGAAAATACCTATAGGCAGGTTGTCTATCCAACAGGTCTTTAGTCACTAAAATCAGCAAACTCTGCTCTAGTGACTCCTGCAGCCTCAGTAGCTTCAACCTGCTCCGTCTGGCTGCAACGTCGCATCCTTTTGCTTCTCACGCTACAACCTCCTCTTCCAAACTGTCAGTGGCAATTCTGACACGCTGCAAACCCATCACAACCTCCTCATTTTAGCTTCAGCAGTTAACCCAATCAGATAGCCAAGCAGGGGGGTTCCCCTTGCCTTCTGAACTGCTTTTCCTGAGCTCTTTGGCGGGTTTAAGGGAAGGAGCATTGCAAAGCAGAGCCGCGTGTGTATCACAGCACCTCCGGCCCAGCCATCTGCAGAGGAACAGCACGCACACACGCCGCGGTAGCAAACGCTGCTCCTTGCAGCAGGAGGTGGACATTTATTTCACAAATTGAGGAGAACAAGCTAAAAAAAGCAATAGAGATGAGCTACCAGAAGTCTCCTGCTCGCTTACAGCTACGTGGTAGAGGAGCAGGAGCTCCTGCATAGAAACAGGGGACTTTTATAAAAAAAATCCATGAGTTTCCTAGAAACCAAAGGTGATGATCTATAATCCTCTCCCACGGGCAGTTCCCCATCTTATAGTCCTCCCTCCTCACTCCCTCTGACTGTCAGATCTGGGTAAAGACACAATAATATTAAAACACCCACTGTCTGCTTTGTCTTCAGATTGAGGTGATGGCATGGATCTCGGCAGAAAACAGAAAGTCACTGCTGATGAAGTCATTTCAAAACCATCTGTTGTAATTTACTGACTAACAGAGTGAAGGCTTGCTCCCCCCAGCCCCAGTGCAATTTGCCATTTTTTCAGCACATGTATAAAATGCCACTGGCTGCTTCTAGCAGTCTCTGTGATGGTCTCTAGGTGACTGGCCAACCACTCCTCACCCCTGGCAAGTGTGAAACCCCCAAATTTAGTTTGACCCTCACTGAAAACCAAAGAGGCAGTTTCATGATACTCTAATAGTAAATTCTCTCCTGGCTGCTGATATAGTGGCAGTAAATGGAAGATGGTGCAGAACATACAGCAAGCCTGAGTAAAACTGGAGTTTGTGTCAGAATTGATTGACTGAGGTTCCAATGTGACTCAAAAGGTAAAATCATGTGTTACCTCAGCCATCCTTTCTTTTATCCTATATAGCAACTCACCACTCTTGACTTGGAATTCTTGCCCTCCTCTCTTTTAATGCCTGCTCATTTCTTTTGATGTCTGAAATAAAAATCAGTGTGCTGGAAATATTGCAGTTAATATCTGGGAATCCAAGCATCACATTTTTATTGGGATCCCACCTGATTTCAGGTGTATCTGCTTGACCTCACACCCCATACACTGGCAGATAGTGTTAAGTAGCTGAAGAAAATGTATTTAATTATAAAAAACCCCAAAACACAAAAACAAACCCAAACAAAAAACCAAACCCACCACAAACCCTGATTTTGGCAGAATTTCCCACATGTACTTTAGGGAAGTCTGTAGCTTGCCAGTAGTTGCAGTATTCATCCTTCTCACATTCCTTTTCCTTTATGTCTGCAACTCCTTTCCTTACTGGCAGGTATAATAATGTTGGGACTGTAAGCACCAAAGTGCACAAGTCTGCTGACATCAGGCATGAAGCATTGCACCAGGAGACTGGAAAAGCATTTTAGAGCGTATCATGTCAAAAGTGGAACACCATATATTTTCTTTGCTTTTTGTAGCTTTCTTTAAGAAGTCTTCTTGGAGGAAGCTGCTGATTCAGCATTGCCTCCTGGCATGCTATGAAAGAGTGACGATGTGAAACTGAAACTCTAGACCCAGGACTGGAACAGACCCTTAGATCAGCAAAGCCAATCTTCTGCTCCAGCTGAAAGCCCATCATCCAGGCCTTTGGACTGCTGAGGTTTTCTAAGGTGGCAAGTAAAATACTGTTAATTTTTGCAGCCAGGAATGAACTGGGGCTCACTGCCTGAGACCACCCAAGCAGGGATGGCCTGTCTCCTGAATTGCTTCATGGTGTTATTTATGACAGCCCCCATGGCCACAGCAGCTCTCCTTCTCCAGCACCCGCTGCCAGCTTCCCTTATTTTGGCGCTTAGTATGGAGCAAACTCTGCTTTTTGCCAAGGGAAATGAATTCACAGGACTGAGGGTATTTGGTAGCAAACTCTTGCTAGGGCTTTGTTTGGTGTTACTTGGGTCTGATACAGGATGTCTTTCTGCTCTAGATGCTCGGTTCATGGTTCCTGTTATTTCTTTCTCTCCTCTGAGGCACCCAGACGACTGGAGTGCACGAGCATGTTGTCAAATGCAAGGACCTGAATGACATTTCAATTCCTCCAAACACCTGGGCATTTTCCAGCAGTTTTTTCTGCTGCCTGTGTCATCTCCTTTAAACATGCCTATTGTGGTACTTTGCATCTCTCCTTTGAGTCCTTTGTCACAGGTTTAGTGTCACCAGCTCAGGAATGGAATCAATTTAGTTTAATGCAGTAGGGTTTTTTTTTTCTGTAGCTTCTACAGCTGAAATTTCAACCTGTGTACTTTTCCTCAGTGTTTTGCCTGTAATTTACATTGTCTCTGCAGTTGAGTTGTATCATCACATGCTTTCAATAGCTGCCAAATCCCTTTCTTCTCCTGCATAGCTTGGAGGAAGTCAGGGTAACCTGGCAGGCCCTGATCTGCCCGTCTGGTTGACTTTCCCTTTCCTGTTTGCATGACCCTGCCTGGTTTTGTGTCCAGCATGACTTTAGATGTTATAGACAGCATCTCCATGAGGTTCTGCAAGCCAATCCTGTCAGGAAGGTGCAAAATTTCACCCTTGAAATCATCAGAGTATGGTGTAACATTTTATTTTTCCCCCTTTTCCCCAGGAAACTCTGACATAAGGACTATCCTGGATGCCAGCACTGCTTATATCTCTATTAGCCAAAGCAAATCCCATCATTGTTTTTCTTTGCAGTTTTACACACTTCTCACACTGATTTCTGGATAACAGCAGAAACTGCCTCCAGAACAGACTAGCTTATCATAGCAGCATTTATAAATCAGATCTTCTCTTTAACCTTAAGCCAGAACTTGTAGTGTAAGATAAAGTGGTGCCAGACCACACAGTTTATTTCTAAGATGGAGGTATAAGCCTTGGAGTCTGGCTTCATTCCCAGGCAGATGCCAACCATAGGCATATCCTGCCCAGAAGGGTCGGCCAGCTCTAGTTTCTCTTGCTTTGGCTGTTGTTCAGCACTAGACTCATAATAAAGCTTAGTGACAGATGCAATAAACCCTTCTCTCATCTAACTCCCATTGCTGCCAGTGCAGCATTATGATTTTTGTCAGACATTTCTTGACCCTCTCCTCTCTTCCAGTGCTTAATGCTGCTCCTCATGAAGCCCTGTCATCAAATCCTACCTTAATCCTATCCTAATCCTGTATTTTTGCCATCAAAAAAAAAGCTTAAATTGGGAATCCAGTTCACCCAAGCACTCCTTCTCCCTTCCTGTCTGTTCAGGTGTATATAAAATTGTCAGATGACTTTTTTTTTTCTTTCTTTTTTAAATCAATTTCAACACAGTGACAATAATTTAGCACTTCTCCACATTACACCAAAGTCAACATGAGCAAGTTAATAAACTGTACGTGCCATCTCTGCGATGTGGCCCCCATGTAAATGATCTGACAGCTGATGGAAGCTTTAACGACCCAACGCTCATCCAGAGCTGTCAGTAAGAGGCATTTTCAGTAGCAGAGATCCAGCCAAGCCTCCATCAGAGCCTAAAGCGCTGCTGTTTCAATGCTATTTAAACTCCACCTGCTGGCTGAGTGTCTTAATGGCATCACGTCTTCACATCCAGAAAGTAAAGGTGCTTAGGGATGCTCCCCTTTCAGTGGTAAGGGGGTTAAGAAAGATCTCATGATATGTCCCATTAAGAAAAATACTAGGCAAGACTTTCTAAGGTGATTAATGATCTCCATAGTTCTGTTTGATAGATAAAAGTCTATAGATCTGTCAGTTCACAAATCACAGTTGAAAACATTAGCCACAACAGCCCAGAAATATTCTGAAACACAAATGGGTCTAAGAGAAACAACAAATGACCTCTCAGTTCCCCCCAAAAAAGAATCTATTTTATGAAGAAGGCCTGAGATAGTGGTTTGAGCACCAGATGTTGCTTTGTTTGCCAAATCCAATTTCCAGTGACATATTTGAAATGATTGTATAATAGTGGACTTCACTAATTGTACACTGACATGCAGAACTTGATGCAAACACATGGTAACGAGGGTAATGGGACTGGTGCAGAAAGCTGACATTTATTTCTGTTGGGACTCCTGCACTCCTATGTTTTTACAAAACCATACACTGAAAGAAAAAAAAAAGTGGATTTTGTTTTCTTTATTTTAGTACCTAAAAAGCAACTTCAGTGGAAAAGCAATCCATAGAGCAGTTGGAGAATATGAGGTGCATTGAGGAGAAATGCTGTGCACTAGTAAATGCTTCCATGTGTGATCAGGGTGATTTAGCAAGAAACTACACGTCTTCTATTTTCTCAAACCTGGCCAGACATTAGAAAAATGTTATGATATTAATGAGACAAAAACCTCTGAGAATTCAGTGCACAGCATATAGGGAAATCAAAAACTAATTTAAGAGGTATATTCCCAAGCCATAGGGGTTATTCACAATAATCAGTACACTCAGGAAGTCACCAAATACTAGTTATTTTCTTCCCTAAATAGAACATAGAAAGATTTAGATTTTCATTTTGTTTCATATTCATATTTTGTACTCATTTTCTAACCAATAAACAGTTTATGTGACTGTATTTCTATTGTATGAATTGTTTGGAAAGTATTCACCACAACTATCACCTAGAGAATGCTTTGCTTTCCATAGTTTGATTTGTGGGACAGGTCAACCGACACTTCAGACACTTCAGACTTCAATTCTGCTGGCCTGGTTGATCCACAAGCTTCAGAATGACCCTCCAAGCACTTGAAAAAAAATATTCTGGTATATTTCACATCAATATTCACCCCAGTGCTTTCCATAAGCTATTTTTAATGGACAAAAATGTCATTGGATGAATTAGCGAGAAGGGAATAACATATCCCAAAATTAACTGTGAGGATTTATTTAAATAATGCAATAAGGAATGTTTTTTCACAAAAAAAATTATAAAAATGTGTTTTTAATTTAAGTTTTTTGCACTTGTTTATTGTCATTGTGTCTTGTGACATAATCAGAAGGGGACACAGAAAAGTCTGGTTTCCATCTCTCAACCTTTGCTCAGGTTCAGTAAAGTAACATTTTCCTCCCTCTGCAATAGGTAAAAAAATGTGGGCTCCTCCTTCTTCCAGGGACTATGCAGGAAGGTTGGAAGGTCAAAGCACAGAAGGATGTTCTCCTGGTGATGCACAGTTCGTTGCATGCTGGTTACCTCATCAAAAGCATCACATGTAAGCACAAACACTGCAAAGCCTGCTCGGTTTCTCATTAATGTGTGAACTCCTCAAAAGCCCAAGCTCTGAGTAGCTGTCAGAACACTAAGACTTTAGTTAGAAATAATTAGTTATGGTTCACAGCCTCAGCATCTGCTCGCTGCCAGGCCACACGGCCTCTCTGGAACTAGCAGGGGGAGTGTTCAGGGTTTGGTCCCCGGGCTGGGCAGTCAGCCCTGCGGGAGGGGGCAGCTGCCAGGAGCCCGGGGGTGCAATGCAGGTGACTCCCGTAGAGGGAGATGTTGCTCTGTTTCCTTCTTATTTTAAAGTTTTTATCTCGTGGGAAAAACAATTCTCAGCTTGACGATTTTCAAGACGAGCAAAGGATGCACTAGAACTTGTCATTCATCTCTTTTACACAATTAATTTTTTCCACTGCCCTCATATGCAGCTTTTCTTCGGATTTCTACTCCACAAAATGCTAAAGATAAACCTTTAGAGAGTGACAGGAGAGACTTGGCAAATCTTGTTGAGCCAGCAGTACTAATTTTACAATTCATGACTGTTTTCTTAACCTATCCTTTTATCATTTGCCAAAGAGAGCCAGGAACTCCAATCAGTCTTATGAAGCCACACAGCTACTGCACTCAGCGCTACGGAGTCCTTTGGGTGCTTCAGCCCTGGGTGACCATGTCACCTGGCACTACTTCTGACAGGAACATGCAGGCACATAGCTCTGTCCATCACAGAGAAGAATCCAGCACCATCACTTCTTCATCCTGTATCCCTCTCTGCAGGGAACCTAAATCAACAGAAGAAACAACGGTGTCTCTCTGATATTTATATATTCATACCAAATTTATGAAGTTTGGTTTAAAAGGAGGACATTAACATCTAATAAGCTTTTGTCTGCTGTGACTGTGATCTTTGTATCTGTGAGACAAGTTCTGCTTCATTTAAAGATGAGGGTTTGTCTCATGATATGGATATGAAGGCCCCTGATTTCATTGCTGCCTGGTAACACGGTGGAATCCTGACTCCTTTATGACCAATATTCTATATAATGCCTGTTGTCCAGTGCAGGAGCTTTTAAATTAATTTTCCTCAGAGAGGTGATCTGATTTTGCTTTTGCAGGCAGAGAAATGGGTCTGCTTTAAAAATAACCTCTTATTTGAAATGGTGTATCATAGTGCTGTCATGCAGAACAGCAGTTAGTAAAGTATTCCATAGCAACAGCCACATCTTAATAGAAGATCATCTCCTGGACATCTCCCTCTGCATTTCTGCAATTACCAGCTATGTCTCCTACCATCTGCAATTACATAAAATCCCTCTGGCAACTCTAGCTATTGCTTACATGGAAAATTAATGTTGGGGAAGCAATGGGATTTAATAACTAAAAATAAGAAATATGAGTTATTACTACATGAGCTTTTCACCAGCTACCAGGAACCATTGAGCAGATCATCATGGGATGTAATTTTGAATCTTCTGACTTAATAATATAAATCACAGCTCTTAGATTTAATGCTTTCTTTGCACAATAACATAGAACTTTCCCCAGCCACTTGACATTAAAAATGCAGCCATGCAAGTCGCTGTTTTGAATACCAGAAGAGAATGAACTGCTTTGCTTAATGGAATCAGGTTGGGCTCAGAGCAGAGCCAACTACACGAGGGGCAGAGAGGGTGCCAGTTCTCTATGTGTTCCAGGGTGCTTCAGCTGTGTTTTAGAAAATGCATTTTCCATATTGCTGGGAAACAAGTTGTTTCCTGATGTGACAGTGTTGTAGTTATGTCAGGTTACCAATTTTGTAATTCAAAACAGCACTTAACATTTATTTGGAAGCATCAGGTTTTGAAATGTGTTATATTGGAGGTTAATATTATCCCTAATCTACAGATTAATTATGATTTTACAGATTTTTACCTCTATTTTTGAGTCACAGCATCCATTACCCATATAATGACTTCACAACCTGGGTTGAAAAGTGCAGTTATCATAGTGGCTCTCATTTTCCAGACTTAAAATGGAAAAGCTTGCCTTCTTTAAGAAAAAAAAAAAAGACATTTTATTAAACCAGTTTCAAAGCAATTAAGATTATTTTTTATAGGGGGTATAAGCTTTGATAAAAACATCCACAGTTGATATTTTTCTAGAAGAAAGCAATGGCATAGATAGTTGAAAAAGTTGGTTGGCAAAAATTTCACTGTTGGGGAAAAAAAAAGGTAGCCTGCCTACAAAAAAATAAAAATAAAAAGGAACAAAAGAAGTAAATTATCTGTACTAATTTATATCTGTCTACCAGCCTGGAAAATGAATCCCAGACATCCACTTCTTGTGCTCTGAAATATTAATCTCACCATAACATATTAGCACAAGTTGGCATTTCTGCTACAGAACATGCCTGGCAAGAATAAAGAGTCAATGATGCCTTGAGAATGTCGAGGAAGGAACAAGTAATTGTTTTCCATGTTGAGATGAGAGGGACTATCTGCACAACTGCCATGACTTGGATGTCAAAGCAAAAAGTGACTATCTGAAAATGGAATGAAGTCTGTTCACCTGCTGTAGATAAAGGCTGAGAGTAAAGCAGCAGCTCACTTTGCCAAAGTCAGCTGTTGTTCTTTGAAGTGTGCTGGAAATCAAACTGCAATTCTCTGTTTGCCCAGATAATGAAGATTAAAAGGAGTCATTAAGATCAATGGCTCCGACCCTCCATGAAACAGGTATCAAAACGACCGTGGGTCCAGTATCTGCCTGTGGTTGATCTCACAGGAGCTTCTGATACTGCTGGGCTAATTTTATATTATGAGGAAGCTGCTTATCTTTATGGTGGCTGGAAACTAAAATGAAGTAAAAGAAAAATAGCACCTGTCCCTCATATATGCAAGTGCTGCAGTGAGGAATATCTCAGTACAGCACACAACCACAGTGATTACAGCAATCAGCAGGAAGACCAGCATCAGCCCTCTGGAAATCACAGTGAATACTCTGCTGGGGGGATACTTGAGCTGCATTAAGAGCATGATGAGCACCGACTGTGTTTGCTACGAGGTCACTGTGCCCATGGGATGGAGAATGCTGGAATGTCAATAGCATGACACACATCACAGGTACATATGTGTGACTGTAACCTGCCTATAAGGAGTTAGCTGAAGCAGGGATTAGTAATATAGCCACAAAATGAGAGGAGACTAAGCAGCTGAAGAAGGTTCAGATATCCCCTTCAGAGAAGTAGGTTGTGCCTGAGGAATTTGTACTCTCTTTTGATGATGTGAAGGTGGAAGGAAAACAGCAGGGACTGGCTGGCTGGGCACAGCATATCCCAAGGAGGTATTTCAGCAGCTGAAGTAACCCAGCACACGCATTCTGAATATCCAATATCATAAACACACAGTGACAAATGAGGTGACGCCTTCAGAATTAAGATAGCTATCCCAAAGTGCAAATGCTTATCTAAGTTTAAGAGGATTACCGACAGCCACAACCCTTCCCACACTCCTCTGCCCCCTCCTAAGTAATATTTCCTTCTCCACCACCTATGCTGCATAAACAAGTTAGGTGTTTATACTCTCAATCACTCAGAACTATCTTCTGCAAATAGCCCCTTGAGGTTGCTAAAATTGATTACAGAGTCAAGGTGTCAAAATGAAGGAAGAATACAAGAATGTAGAAATATTAACTCTTTATATTAATCATAAAGACAGTGGAGCTCTGGAAAGGTGCTTTTTATCATTCTGTATTTAAATAAATACATCAGTGAACGGGAAAAGGGAATAAAAACTAAGCCAAGGTTTGTTTTAGGGAGATAGTTTATATAGTAGGGTTTCACAGACCTTTGAAGCAATACCCCCTTCTAGACATTCATGACACACTGTGTCCTTTCAAACTGGGCACTTTTTGCAGACTTGGTAGATGTTCAGTAAGATAAATCCACAATTTGGTGGGAGGTGAGCCAATCAATGTCAGCATTAATATGATTAACAGCAGTCTCTGTGCTAGCATCCTATTCCATGGGCACATTCTCAGGCTCTCTGCAAATTCAGGCAGCTCTCACCCCAGAAATTCTCACCAATTTTTGAAGGCTTAAAAAAAAAACAAACCAGAAACTGTCTTTAAAATGAATGATGATAGCAGAAGAGCATAGAAAGCCACCTACACTGGTTTCCCAGATAAATCTTTGTGGGTCAGGAACCTTTAATTTGTTTAAACTTCACAAGACAATGTTGTGGGTTCTTTAAATTCTACATGGGCATGTGTAAGGGATAACAGAGGATGGTCTGAATCAGATACAATGGAGAAACACTACCCAGACTACCTTGGCTAGGTGACCAGGGAGAAAGAACTTTAAAACTGTTCCCATGAGAACTGACCTTCATGTGAGAAGGAAAGCACAACATTCCCATGAGCACTGAACCTTTGTGTGTGGGAAACCATAACATCATGATAGTGTAACAGAGAGACATTGCTAGTCAATCAGGATGCCAAGTCACCTGCTGTTAGCCAATCAATCAGGCTCAGGAGTCCAGCAAGGCTTGCTGTACATGTTGGCCCCTAGTGCAGCAACATCAGCTTGTGGCTGGATGTCTTTGATGCAGGATATAAGGAAGCTGACCTGGCAGCATGGGGAGACAGACACCAAGCATACCTTGAAGCTGCAGGGGAGCCCTGAAGATGCTGTGCCCACCTCCCTTCACCACTCCAATGTATTATATTCCTTATTATATTCCTTATTATATTCCTTAAAATGGCCTGGCAAAGCTTTCTCTCTTACAATTCCTTTATGCTTGAACATGACTTAATAAAGCTTCCTCTTAGCACTACTATACACTGGACAACAGCTTAGCAAGGCTTAACACAGTAAAAGTTGTAATATAATTTCTGCTTTGGTGTGGACTCGTGTTTGTGCATTGGAATCCTCTTAAAAGAACCCTGTTACTTCAACGGTAATACAGTCTTTGCAGTTCAACACATTAACAGGAATATTTGTAGGTTTGTTGGGATTTTTTAAATAAAACTTGTGTGGGTGACAGCAAAATGGGGTGGGAAGAGCCAAGCATTGGAGGACTGATTCTGTTTGGTGCTCTGCACAGCAGGCGGGAAGGGTTAGTGCGTGGGTAGCACTACCCACAAGGAAAAGGAATGTTGGTGAACGAGGAGGAGGTGGGAGGGAGATGATGTGTGTGGATGGGACACAGGGAAAGTGGAGTGTGTCCTCAGCTGTGTAAGACCAACCATGGCAGATGGCCTAGCAAGTACTGTATCCATATCCTTGGGTTAAGGGCAACTTAAGGGCTATAGGGCACTTCACTTAGTGGGGAGTCTTTGTTAGGCAAAACGGTGAGTCTGAAGAGCATTCGGGTTACAATTAGCACTTCAGGAGCGCAGTCAGGACAAGGTTGCATTTGACAGTGTGCTGCAGAGAAACTTAATGAGAGGTGTCTTGGGAGACACAGTTTTGCTGTGCTAAAAACCAGACCAAGCCTGGCCATTTTAATGGATGAGACCACAACTGCAATGCCAAGCTTGGACAGAACTCATACAGCATCGCTTTTATTGGCCACATGCACCACACACAGCCCTGTGCATACTACCTCTTCTCACCACTCATTCCAGACACACTTTTTGAAGGGGTGTTTCCCAGACCAGCCCCATGTTTTATACAGGCTGCCCCAGTTCCCTGTTTCTCATTCCTCAACAGATTTTCTTCCTATTTTGCATGATAAATGTGCTGCTACTGAGCAAAGCAAGAACTGGAGATCAGGGTGGTTGGCAAGAAGAGCAGGGGAGACGGAAACCCCTTACTTCTATGAGCTGTCAGGAGTTGCAATGGTATTATGCCACTGTGCCACTGTCACTTGTCATAGCTCTACCTATAAAAGAACAACCAGGGGCACAGCCAGAGACACACAGGAAGGAACCTTGAAAGATCATCTAGTCCAACCCCCCTTTTGGAGCACTGGGCAAGAGGCTATGGAATGGCATCCTGCTTTAGGGATGCTTTGTTCAGGTAGGAGCAGCACAATGGTCTGGGAGTGCTGGCAAGGCAGGACTCTTCCACGGCATGCAGAATTCCAGCCATCTCTAGTCCCACTGTTGTAAACAGACAATCTGTTACGACTTGTCTGTCCTGCAGTGAAGATGTGCTGTGGCTGCTGTGCTCTTCCATTGCTGGGCAAGGCAATGGAAGGAGAGAGGAGATGCACCTTCTGTTTGTCAGCTGGGTGGGCAGGCAGGGGGCAGCAGGAACCCATCACTCCCAGCGCAGCAAGGTGCTCTCAAGGACATCCGTGTCTCCCATGCAGAAACGTCTCCAAATGCTCCATCTGGGGCCTCTATAAAATGGCATCAAGCCGCTTTTGTATGGCACGACTAGAGCAGGAAGGCCGCGTACGCCTCGCACCAGCAGTAACAATCCAGTCACTCCTTTTCTCTTCCCCGAAGGAGAAACTTCATTTCGGGAAGAATGCAGTGCTAAACCCTCGCTTTGTTCTCCCTGCCGAAGATTCAGGAGCAAACGCGCCCGTAGACAATGGCCTGGCGAGGAGCAGGGAGAGGAGGCCCGGGAGCAGCTGTGGAGGACTCGGTGCCAAGGCCCATCCCCACGTAGGGACGGAGCCTTTCAATAGCCAGGCCGGGCGCCCGCATGGCAGCCAGCTGCCGCGGGGGCCGGAGGGCCGCACCCCCCGCCTAGGGAGATGCGGGGAGGGTGGGGGGAAGCCGTAGGCTTGCGCTGGCGACCGCCGAGGCACCGCACCGCTGCCAGGCGGCGAGACGAGCGGCTATCGGAGCTCCGCTGTGGCGAGTCGTCGTGCGTCTCCATCCCCCCCCATTCCCCACCAAAGCCTCCCGGGGCAGCGGGGCCGAGAGCGGGCGGCGCCGCTCTGTGAGGGAACCGCGAAGCTGCCGCCGCGCCAAC
>VXBZ01005667.1:229468-281618 GCA_013399135.1 Heliornis fulica | reverse complement strand
GGGGTGTCCTAGCGCCACCACCCCGCCCTTCCCTGAGGAAAACCGGGGGGCCACGCCGGGCGGTGCGTCTGTTCAGCCCCTTCGTGTTGTGCCTCGGGTGAGGGCAGGAGATTCACCCCCGCGCCCAGCGAAATAATGGTGGTGGGGTTTTATCTCTCGAATCCGCATCCGCGTTACGGTGCGGAGGCTGGAAGGAGTCCAGCGGGCACCCTGCAGGCGGCTCACCCTGCCCGGAGCTTTCGGGGACCGGCCGGGGGGTGCCGAGCCGCGGTTCCCCGCGTCTCCTGCCTGTACACGCACGGACTGCGCTTGGTCTCTCCCACCTCGGGTCATCGGGCAGGAGAAGATAATCTAGAGAGACCGCGAAAAGCGCAAGAGAAAAGCAGCAGAACGTGTTTTCGGCGTGTTTGACTTTGGGATGAAGAAACCGTGGCGTAAAAGTTACCTGCCAACATGTGGATGGCTTAATTAGAAAAAGCCAAATGACGCTTTAAAAAACCACAAGCAAATGCTTCCGGGAACGGTGAAAATAAACCTTCGGGAAAAAAAAAAAAAAAACCACAGGGTCCCTTATTCTTTTAGAATTGTCACTTCTTGTACAGCCTGCAATATGTCTGCCTGCAGGATCTGAGCAACCTATACGGACTGTCTGTGGGTGTGGGTGTTTCTCATAGGGGACTGCGAGTACTGCAGGGCGCAGGTGAATGCAGGTTCCTGAGGCTCTCTACGAGGTGTAGCACAGGGACACCGGGATTTAGACTGAAAACTGACATCGTTGTGCATGTAGGAGACTGTAAGGGGAACTGTTTCTGCAGTTTGTATCTTCCTATAAGCTTTTGTTTCCTCTGTAGTCTTTAAAAGTTGTACAAGTCCCATGAATTTGCATCTGAAGCCAGCAGTTGGAACCAGGTTGTATGCAAGTAGGATGGTGTAAAGCTGAGGCTGCTTCATTTGTGTTGATGGAAGGAGGCTCTTTGAAATATACTAGGACGGGGCTTGTTATTTATCCCTTGACCACATGAATGATCGACCATTTTTTCCCAGGACTGAATGTGGCTGTCACTTAGCAACAGGTTTGTAGGGAAGTTTACAGATCCACTGTCTCCCCCGTTCCTAAGAGTAGAAGAAATAAATGAACTAAGGAGCAAATGAACAATTAATAAAAAAAACCCACAACCCCAAGAAAGAACAACGGTTCCTAGGCTTGATGCAGATTTAGGCAGGAACAGGACAATTACAGTTGTTTTGAAAAGTATGTTTTAATGCCATTGAGTATGTGGAGTTTGCTAGGGACCACTGGATAAAAAATATCTCAATGTGGTCTGGTTTGTCATGTGGCTTTTTAAAGTGTTCTGAAAGAAAGGAATTGCACTGTTGTCTGCTTAGTAATAGTTGCAGGTTTTGTTGTGTTATGCATCATAACCTTTCATGCTGAAATCTTCTAGGCCCTCTGGGTTCCTAAAGAGTAACTTTTTGTTGTTTGTAAGGCATAGCCTTCTGAGTGCCAGTAAAGCCAAATGATGACAGTGTAGATTAAGCCATAACTGATGCCAAAACAAGTAGTAAGACTAGAGTTAAGCCTATTGACAGTAATGAAGGAGGAGTGCTGAAGCATTGCTTATTTTATAGGTAAACATTAGCAAAAAAGAAAAATCCACCACTAAAAACTTGGTCTTAAAATATATCAGCAGGTTTAAATTTGTCCTTTGGAGCTGCCTGGTTCTGTAGGTAAAATTCTGAATGCAGCAGTGAGCCTTGATAAAAGATGATCTCTCAGTAAGATAGGTGATAAAGGCGCTTTGCTGAAGAATGGCCAGAGAAATTCAGGGCTGGTTTTGTACAGCTGTGTCAGTTGGGATCAAGGCCTGTTGTCTGTTCTGTATAAAAGGTAGTTCTGCCACAGCAAGGTTAGAAAGTAGGGATAAAGGAGCAGGAATCTGGAACTGATGCCACAAGAGGAAAGAAGAGCCTTGAGAGAGAGAGAGAGCCTCCTGTGGGAGAGGGAGTATTGACCTTGGGGGCAATGCAGTGAGCGTTAGGTTTTATCAGCTCAGTGCTTCCTACAGATAAAAATCAGAGAAGGAACATGCAGTAGTTGTGGAAGGAGTGAGTGTTTGGCACCTAAAGAAGCAATAGTTTGTTACCCAGACCCATGCTTAAAGAAGATGGGCAGGATTCAGCTTGTAGCCCTTGCTCCAAAGGGAGTGACATGCATGGCCTTCTCAGAGTTCTTGAACTCTCTGAGCAGTGTAGCATCTATCTTGACTTTCATTCAACATCTGGATTTTGCCTTGGAAGCATCCACTTGAATTCTTTATTGTGTTTTTGCTGCCTTCCAAAAATGTCAAGTGGCAAAGAAGTTTTCAAGATGTTCTTTAAAACAGTTTTTCTGAACATTGATTTCATAAATAGCCCAGTGATTTAAGGTCCAGCATCAATTTTTATCTGCTGTATAAAAAGGTATAATGCACAAATGGGCTTGATTTCATGTTAGTACTCCCAGCAGTGGTCTGTGAAGACAATTGTATTTACATTTTCCTTACTATTGGTGGCAGGATGCCCAGCTAAAACTCTTCTCACACTCCTAATACTGTTCATAGGGAAGGTTTGCACATTAAGAGGGTATTTGTTTGGGGATTTCAGGCCCATCATGGGAGGGAGGGACTTGAGCCAGTTGAATACAGTTGGGCCATATATTGTGTTTTGCATCCAGATTTTGTGAATGTTACTCCTCTTCTGCCATCCTTTACATTATCACTGTTAGAATTTTAGTCTTACTAATCTTCAACAGAAAGTACACCTATTGGGCATTCTTAGATGAGGGATGTTCTCTCAGATTTCCAAGTGAAAATATGTGTATGTATGGTGCTACCTTTTCAGATGAGAAATTAATATAGTGCTGGAACAGCTGTTTCACAACCTGTTCTGCTTCTCAATTTCAGACCACAAAGAGTTATTGCTTTGATAAAACACTTAAATTAAAATTTGAAATCAGATCAAACAATAACTGACTGATTAGCTCTTCTTTTTATTACTGGTGTACCCAGAAACTGTAGTCATAGGCTGAGACACTGTTGCACTAGGCAAGCATTATTAGAGAACATTTTATACCAGCTCCTGATTAGCCAAGAACAGGGCAAGTTAGTTGTCAAAGCAAATTCAAAAGCACCTTTTCAAAAAAGAGTTCAGCAAGCAGCTATTACTGTGGTACATAAATAGATTTAAGAGAGAATGGCAGCACTTACATTGTTAATCTTTTGAAACAATAAAAGCAAGTAGCATTGCAGTTAATCTCTTGTGATATAAAAATTAACTTTCCAGCTTAGTTGTTGTACTGGAAAGAGAAGAAAAATAGTTCTTCAATCTTAGTGTTTATCCTATTGTAGTAATATTCTCCTGGATTCCACTACACTACTGATGTGATGATGTAGATCTAAATTTAATCATCTGTTTGCTGAGTGCAGTTAATACACCAGTGCAAGTCCATGATCAGAACAGTCCCTGCCTGGCAGCAGTAGCATTCATAGTAATTTGTTAAGTTATTAAGAGCTGGTACCTGAAAACTATTAATAGCAGAGGGAGTTTATTACTGCTATTTGATGAAAGTGTCAGATTGACTCAGCTAATAAAGTAATGGCATTTGGAAATTAAATATCGCTTTATGGGGATGTGCAGGCTGTACTTTCAGGTGTATATGATGTTAAACCTTTCATAAAGAACCCCTGATGTCTGTGTGCGTTTCAGGAAGGGAATATTTGAAAGTGTAGTTTAGTTCACCCAGAAAAATACAACCAACCAGAGTTACTGCAGCCAATTTCAAACAAACATGTTAATTATGCTGGTTCTATTGCTACACCTTAATATTATTTTGTTTCATAGATATTGTTTCTGGCTTGCAAAGACTTGACAGCAGAGGAGCCTTATAGCTTGAATCTTTGCTGTGAGCCAAATTAATATACCTTCAGATTCTCATTTTGGTGAGTTTAGAGGTGGTAAGAGGGAAATATGAATCTTGCTACAGTCTTGAAATGATTTTCAGAAGGCTGTGAATCGGATGCTAAGTTCTGCAGCCAGGGCAGTCTGCATCCAAGGACAGCAGAGCCCCTGAAGAATACAGCATTAAATCTGATCTGAAGTCAGAGGTGGACCTAGATTGACTCATCTGTGATATCCCCTGATTATCACAGTGATAACAACGTGAACTGTCACACTCAAATGAAGTAATTTTATTGCCAAACCATTGAAGGCTTTGCAGTGTAATTGGTAAACTTTCTCAGTAATTCTATTGCAAAGGCAGGAGAGTGGAAAGAAAGGGAAGGACTGGTCCACTGGTTGTCATTGACTGTGATTTATTAATTTTTTTTAATTATCCTGTTCAAATCTTGTCTGAACCATGGCACATGTGATAAGGTTCCCCTTGGTTGCTTCCCACATGGGCTGGCGAGCAGTGACTCAGCATAGAGCTCTGGTTCATTAACACTGGCAGCATTCCAGAGTCTCTGGTGTTGGAAAGATAAAACATTTGAGAACATGTAAGGCACAGTTTTCCTTGGGTTTTGATCTGTTGCCCTGCTTTTTACACTTAACTTCAGGGTTGCCTTGTTTGTTTTGTTTGTGGGTGTTGTAAGTGAAATCTATTCCCTTCTCTTTCCCTTTGGAGAATTAGAAGTAGAGAAGATACTTTAAGAGCTCTTTGGGCCACCCCTCAGCTCAAAGTCAGGACAAACAGGTTCTGCAAATAATGGTCCTGAAGCCACAACTAAGCCCAGAAAAAGGTCTTCCATGCTGGGCTCTCTTTTTGCCCTTCCAGATCACATAGTTGGCAAAATTAAAAGTGGTACTTGAAACTTAATTGGGATTTTCCTCCCCTCCACTCCCAATCTCTAAAGATAAAGTGATTTGCTGAGTGTTGTAGAAGTGGGATCCTTGACACAGGAGGCTCTGAAACTCATCTTTATCGCATTTCAGCTTGAATATTAACAGTTTCAGAAGCTCTTGTTTGTTTTGTGGTTTGGTTTTTTTTTGTTTTTTTTTTTTTTTCCAATAGGTAGCAGCCCCCACACTTCTGGTTCAGGCAGAAATCTTTCCTCACCGATAAACTTACAACTTGAAAGCTCTTTAATGCAGAGTATAAGAGGATCAGGTTAATTGTCAAGATAGGTCCAGGCTTGTCCTAAAGGTTAACGAGAGAAATGTGATCAGAAGTATAAAATAAAGGAGGAAATGAACCTCCAGAATTGGAAGAAGTGATAAAATATGCTTATTGTGAAAGAAAAAGATGCACCATTTTATGTGTGGGTAGGTGTTAGATAACCACAGGTGAGAGGAGACTTGAAGATCCCAAGTAGAAATAGTACATTGAAGAGAAGAGCATCTCCTGAACACCAGTTTGGAAGCTAACAGCAAAGTGTTTTGCTCAAAGGAGATAAGGGAGTTTGGTTTAGTGTGACCAGTGACAATTTACAGGATGTTAATAAAACCCAGCATTGCTTTGGACAGATGATATGTATCCAGAGACAGTGATACACAGAGCCCATTTGTTTCAGTATATGAAGGAACCTGTTCCCTTACTGTAAATGGTCATTTTCTTGGAAATAAATTGAAAGGGCAGTGCTCCTTCATCTCTCTGTTACCAGCTACAGCACAGCCATCTGCTTGTGTCTTCCATTTGGATTTTTAGATTGAGTGAGCTGTATTTACTCCAGCTCCTTCAAAGCCTCTTTGGCTGTAATTCTGCATTGCTACATACTGTACTCATACTTTGACACGAATGTGATGCCAGCTGATGGCTAGATGACACTCTCCCAAGGGAAAAAAACCAACACAAAACAAACCAGCATCAGGAAGTAAGGATTTCCAGTTATTCTGACTATCCCATAAACTCATAAGCCAAATAATTAATTGAATTTTATTGTGTAAAACTTGCAGGCTTTCCTTAGGAAAAAAAAGATGTTTTTCATCATTCATGTGTCAATTATAAACCAAAAATAATTATGGGGGAAGCTAGAAGCACAGGTGTTTCTTGTGCTCACTTTCTCAGGTGTTTGGTTCATGAATTTCTTAATTTGTCACATTAAACATTTGTAGTATTGAAGAAAATGGGTTGTGAACTATGAAAATAATTTCTGGCAAGAAGTCCATTGCCAACTCAAAGCAACGCCCAGCATTCCTGCTAGCAAAGACAGAGCTAGTTAGATGACAAAATGCAATTAAATGGAGGGTTTTTGAATTGGTTGTGAGCTCCAGCTAGGCAGTTTCTCAAGGCAAGAAAATTGGCTTTTCTCCTCTTCTCTGCAGAGTAATAGTTGTTACAGAGCTGAGCTCACAACAGAGAACAGGGAAAAGAGTGCTTTTGATGGCTTCCCTCTTCCAAAGTTTCCTGGGTTTTTTTTGCTATCAGTTTCATCAGTATAGTGTGACTTTCATATGAGCTAATGGGATTATTTTGTTTGTTTTAAACAAACAGTAAACACATTACATTTGTTTTACTTAATATGCTATGGAAGTATAGACTGTTTGGTGAATAGACTGTAAAAGTGGAACAGAAACTTTGGATACTCTGGTTTCTTTAGTTATCCTGAGTGGTCTTAATTTCATAGTTCTTTGGTTTGAATCTTAGTGACTCACTGAGATTTAAAAGACTGCAGGATGTGTCAGCACAGAACCAGAGTTGCAAAACATTGAAATGGGGTTGGTGAACCTGCCTTGCCTTGTACTGAGCTCACTCAGTCGTTGTGGATTCAGAAGTATGTCAAATACAGTTAGGTTTGTAAGGCCAAGGACAATTCTGAATAAACAAGAGAAAAACAGAAGCAGAGAACTGGTGTAATGGGATAACAGGCTTGAAGAGGTTTAGTTGTGGAGTGTGTAAACACACCATAGATGGGACTTGTGCAGCAAGGAGAGAACTGGGATGCAGAGAGGTACCTATATCACTGATGCATGCAGCTGGCTCAGACTTGGGAGGGAGGGGGAGATGGGGACAGTCTCCTTTGAGTTCATTTCAAAACCGAGTGTATTGCCTAGACCTTCAAAGATACCTTGAGAGCCTGCAAACCATCTCTTTGGGTCTGTCAGCTTCTATTCACAGCCTGAATGAAATCAAAGAGAGAGAAAAGTGTGTTTGACAGCTGTATCAGCCAGCAGTAGGTTTCTTCACTGAGATAAACTGAGATACAGTTGTCAGATATCTGCTGGATGTTTAGACCACTGTTACACTAAGGAAAGGTGGCAAATTGAAGTTTGTCAGATTCCTAGAGGGTGTGTTGGAACGGAACAGTCTTCGACATGGAGATAGCTGGTTGGCAGCAGGTTCAAACCTCAAGGGGTTCATTTCAGATCTGTCTGAAAATAGACCATTTAGTCCACAGGAGATGCATTTTGCCATGCATAGACCTGTGTTCTGTAAATTCCCACAGGTTTGAAGATCTGGTGCTTTAAGGAAGGTGAATACCCTTTATGGAGCCTTTAGGGAATGCAGTTTTTTGTAGTTAGGAATATAGTTATTTGTGAGTGTAACAGGCCTGCCACAGATGTTCTTATGCCCTTTTGAGGGTTGTGTCAACCTCTGCAAAAAACATCCTCTGCTTTAATGCAGAAGCTTTATTTTACATTGGGCAGTTCTCACACTTTGTGATTTAATCTGTTAGCAGTTGAAGAATAATTCCAAAGCAGATTTAAATAATTTTTCTGGTTTATATATTTACTGTATAAAACTATGCCAAGATTACAATGGCAAGTGAACATTCTATGTAAAATTATTTTACTATACTCTAAAAAGGCAACTTGTCTGTATCTTTTAGACATCCTAATGCAAAATACTGATTGGTCTTGAAATTTAGTGTATAATACTATATCAGTCCTTAGTGATAACCCTTTGTCACCTTTTTTTTTTTTCTCTTCTCAATATTTAGAGTGCTGTTCCAGACACAATACAGACAAAATGTCTAGCAGGGGTGGAAAGAAGAAGTCAACCAAGACTTCCCGCTCTGCAAAGGCTGGGGTCATATTCCCCGTTGGAAGAATGCTGCGTTACATTAAGAAGGGCCACCCGAAGTACAGAATTGGTGTTGGTGCTCCAGTGTACATGGCTGCTGTACTGGAATATCTGACTGGTAGGTTTTGCTGAACAATGGGAAATAACAGCAATGAAAGTATTAATACAGACTTGATTTGCACAGAGAAAATAAAAAAGGAACCAAAACCCAAACCAGCAACCAAAAATGGTTATAGGTACATAAAAAATATAGCTGAAGTAAGTGTTGTGTTATTCACACATCTAAGCCAAAATCAAGGTATCCCACCTTCAGCTTTTGTGCATTTCAGCACTGGATTTGCTTTGACCTGTTGTAAATGGTCTTCAACAGAGGCAGTCAGATTCCTGCTAACACGAGTGTGTGCAGAGTGGGCCTGCAGTGGTGCAGTCCTGCCTACTCTGATTTTTCCCCTGATGGCTTTGTTTGTGTTATAATTATCTGTTAGGCATATACATTCCTTTTTAAATAGAGAGTTTCTCGGTGTTTACACAGGGCTGAAGTTGTTTACAGAATTGTTTAAACGTTTTTGTTCAATTTATAGATTATTTTTGAGACTGCATGTGCTGTTTGCAATTAGGTTGAGTCTGTGTATAAATGCACACTCAGTTCATCTGGCCCTCATCAACCAATATAGCTTATTTGCTTACATTTGTAGTCCTTTCTCTCTTCCTCTCATCACATCAGAATTAGAACACCTTAAGTAACTGTCTCATCCCTACAGTACCTTCTTGGAGGATGACAGCACATTTTTTCCTCCATGTAGAAAGCAACTTCAGAGGAAGAAAATGTTTCACCCAAAGACATACACAGCTGGGTGTGCAACTAAAAATCTACCTAGCAGTTCTTCTTGCAAACAAGACTTAAAATGTTGCAAGTTTACCTTAAAAACAGCATTACAAAAGTAGTTTTCTAATGGAAAATCAATCCCAATTGTAATAGCATCAACATACAGGCTTTTTGCAGTATTACTTCAAATAAATTTTTAAAAATAGCTAAGAGTAAACTACCAGTTCAGTCACATTTGTGTGGTTAGACAGATTGACAAGTGTATACCTGTAAGCTACAGATCCAGCAGAAAGAATGAATGCTAGATGGTTTAGTGCTTGGAGACAGATACTGCTAGTGTGACTCAGGAAAAGCTTGAATTGGATCTTTTTTTCTCATTTTCTTTTTACTCTTCATCTGCTTAGGTTGGTGTTCTGGTTCCAGCAGATAAGTGTTTCAAGGGACAGTAGTCTTTATAAGGGTGTCTCTGAGAAAGTGATGGACTTCATTCTTTCTTTGACTTAAGCACAAAGTAGGGGCTTAACTTTGCTGGGAGTATTTAAAATGAAGCAACCTGTCTTCTGAGACAGTTTTAGCTACAGCTTATAATAGGTATTGACATTGAAGAACAGAATAAGGTTGACTTTTCTTTCTGTAAAGTTTCTTCCTCCTTTAAAGATGAAGATTGATAACATTGAGAGTGCATGTTTTCTTTTTCCCCCATGTATTCATAGTTTTCTCTTTTTTTTTCTGTGCCTTTTCTTTAAAAGAATGCTTTTAAACTTCATAGATAGCCTTAAAGTTAACATTTCCTTCAGCTAGGTTCCTGCTTACAGCAATAACAACTCAAATAAAATGCTTCTTAGGGCGAAGGGTGCTTTGAATGCTGCCCTTTTAAAGCAGTACAGAGCAATACAGGTAAGGGTAAGGCACCACTAATGAGCAGCACATGTTGTTGGCTAACTGGTTTAAGTGTTTACTGAGGCAGGGATGGTTTAGGCAGCAAAAAATAGGCTAGGGAAATAAAGGTGTTTTTTAACTGCTGTGTATCCTGGGAAACTGTCTGAGGGGATTAAACAAAAATTCACACATTGTTTCTTTTGGAAAAAGAAGTACTAGTTTTTTTTCTATTGTTTTTCTCCTTTATATATTTTTTAAGCTGGTTTTGTTTGGGATTTTCATCCTCTGAAGGCTAGGTAGTTAGTCCTGGTATCTTGTATCTCAGGTTTTCTTTCATTCTTATACATTGATGGTCTCAAAAGTACAGATACCCCTTTCTTTCCTTACTGAGTTAGTAATAGTTTTATGGGTGTTTCAGACTGAGTTGGTTTAGGGATTTTTATTTTTTATCACCCTTCTTTTTCTCTTTCATACTTTTTACAGTGGAGTTTTTTTAGCCTTTAATGCTCAGTATGTTTTCTGAACTTCAGGTCATTCATCTTTTTCTGTATAATTCAAAAACACTCGCTCCCTGGCAATGGGATGCTTGGAGATTTTTGGTTTGCAGTCTTTTTTAACTCTTGGCAGTTATTACTTCACAAATCCTGACTTCTTTTCAGGAGAGTTCATAAAGATGCTCATGTAAGCACATGATCTGAGACTAAATCAAAGCATTTCGGCCATTTCAAAATAAAAGCAGGAACGTGACACAATAGGAAGGAGGCTGTATGAAGTGGCATGCTAATAAATTGGCTAAATCAAAAAAAGCAATCCTGTGCATCCAGGAAGGAGAGTGAAAAACCTAAAATATCAAAAGCAGTTGTAGGAAAGAGGAACTTCAGAAAAGGCTCAGAAGGGAAATTACAGAGACGTGACCTAATAGAAAGGAACCTACTAAGGTCTGAAAAGTAGTTCATGTGTGTGCAGAATATGGCACTGACTTTAATCCTTTAGAAGATGAGGTGCTAAATTTTGCTGGTCTTTGATAAAGTTTAACTCTGATGTAAATCTGAAATTAGCCCCTAAGATCTGGGATTTTTGGTCTGGTTCACTTTGAGATTTGAACTTCCGTAATGTTTCCAGCTGTTCAGATTTGGAGTTCTGTTCCAGATCCTTCTAGACTTAGGAATTTATCTGCTTTGTAGTTTGAAGGTAACTTACTGTTGCCATGTAAGTGCTGCTTCTTGACACAAGGTAATATATATATACTATATTTAATAGATTTTTAATATATATAATTTATTGTATTGTGTGGGCACATTAGTATTTCAAGCCCTTCCTCAGTCTGTGCCCAGCAAAGTCCTTTCTCAAATGACATTTAGGGTGTTCTTGTACTTTTGTATTTGTGTGTTTGTACCCAGTGCAGCTCCTCCAGCAGGAACACACACTGGTTCAGCACACATAAATTAGTCTGGCTGCTTGAGTTGCTGTAAACTAAAAGCTGCATGTCTTTGCTGTGCTGCTTTTCTTGGCTTCTCTCAGCTCTTACAGAGGCTGGCTGGAGTACATTTTCCCTGTGTGGTCTGTTACAGTAACTTTTAAAAAAACAAAACCAAACCAAAGCCCACCAACACTTAACACCCCCCTCACCCTGATGTACAGTTTGTCTTTTGGTCCTTGGCTAATAAAGTGTTTTTCCTTATCTTTTATTATATTTGACATATAAACAGGTGGCACATCAGCTATTTTGCTTTTATTCACTAAAGGTTCTTGTTGCCTACAAGTAACGTTACAAAATAACAGTCATCAGCACATTGTATGCAGCTTGTTTTCTTAAGCATACCACCTGCCTGGTTTTTCCTGCTTTTCATCTGCACAAATAATGTGTAAGTAGCATGCAAGTGTGTGTTTGGGGGTGAATGTGAAGATACCTTTGAGTTTTAACAACGTTGAAGCAAGTGGGTGGACTTCCTTTCTTTACTGTGGATGTTGAAGAACTGTAATGCATCATTCTTAATTCTTTTCCTCCTTTGCAGTTGCATTTCATGCAGTCATGCCTTTCTTGCAGGGAATAGCCAGAATATTTGGTTCATTTCTGCTTATGCTGCAGAACTAATTTTAACCATCATCAACCACTTTAAGCTGGCAAGAAGTCCAATGTTAGTATTTCCTTTTGTCTTCTTTATTGTGATGCTTGTTATACAATGGTTTTATTGCCTGTTTATCTTCCCTAGTGTGTACTTCAAAAAAACTGCAGTCCAGTCCTTATTTTCTCTGCAAAATAGAACATCAGTATGGGTTTAGGTTAAAAAAAAAGGAAAATACTGGGTCAGTTGAGGGAATGGTCACAGGCTTCATCTGGTCATTGCAGCCACTCAGGTGAAGTTGTATGTTTTGAGTTTGTCAGAATTGGTCGAGACACACATGGAGTCAGGTATGTTCCCTTCAGTTGTATAGGCTGCAGAAGGTACAGTAGACTCCAGACTTTCTTACTAGCTGAAAAAGATATTTCTTTGCTCTTTAAAAATAGAAATCTCTTGAGCATATTTAAAGGCAGCAAGAACTAGGCCTGCAAGTGATTTCTGCTCCCCCTAAACCCTCCCCCCCATCGTCTTCTCTACACTGTAAATAATTTTCAATTGCCAAAATGTCATAGCAAATGAGGAGAAAGAGAAGTTTATAAAACAGCAGGGGAACAGGAATACAGAAGAAATGCGACTTTGATTTATATTTCTTCATACATACTGAAGTAAGGTAGGAGAAAATGTTAAATTTCTGTTTTCTCCATTAGATTTTTTTCCCCCAACTGGGTTTTTATTGCCCATTGTGTACTGTAGAATGTGCATTTTGTTAAAATGTAAAATGAGTACCTTGTATCCCACGGTTAGAATTGCATCTGAGACATTCTGGTGCTTACCTGAGTTTTTGTTTTCAGGCTTTCTGATGTCACCAGAATCTCTTTATTGGAGGTTCCTGTGCAGGAACTCAGTTTGTTGCATTTTCATCTTGATTAATTTTAAATGTAGAAAACTTTCTTAAGCCAGATGCTGCTTTGCTGCAAAATTAAAGTCCTTCCTGAGTGCAGTAAGTTTAACTGCTCACTTCAGATGTTTACTTTCCAAAGTGCAAGCTAATCAGCTGGAGCTGCTGTTCACCTCTTATGTTCTGTTTGCTGCTGAAAATTTTCACATGGTCACAGAGGAAAAAATTTGCCCTGTTTGTCAAAGCAGATGTGCAGCAGAGCTTCTGCTTGGAAGCATGGGGTAGCTCAGATGTCCACAGTGAGAAGAAAACACACAAAAAAAGAGCTTTATAATAAAAGCAGATTCAAGTTCTAGGCATTCTGAGATTACCATAAAAAAAATTAAGAAAATAATTAATTGACAGTATCTTTTTGATACCATTGAAACGTGCATTCACTGCCAGGATACATTTCTTCTATTTAAACAGGCAGCATTAGAAACACTGATCCCTGTTACAGTGTTGTGCCATGAGTTGTGTCCCAAAAGAGGTTTAAAATAAATTAAGGACTTGTAGAACCTGTGCCTTGAGCAAGCATGAAACTGCTTCTTCAGATTTAGTATGGTTTTAATATGGATTAATACTGGACCTAAAGTATGTCAGGGTTGTTTATGGTAATAGCCTCACAAGCAAAGACCTTTCAAAAATACAATCATAGGAGAGATCCTTTGTACCATTCTTCTTTTATGTAAAACTTGCCTCGTGCTCTTAAGAGAAATGTGGTTGTCACAGCTGAAAATCACTATACTTGTAAGAAGTGACACTTTAGATATAAAACTTTGCATTGTTACCTATTGAATGGCCAAGTCAATAAATAATAACTTACCTGATTAGGGTCCTAATCTGTTCTCCAAGCTACACAGATTGGGTTTGAAAACCAGTAAAAACCAAAGCATTTATTTTCTCACAGCAAAAGCCCTAAGTGTGAATACTGATATGTCAGTATGTCAGTTCAGAGGTGTAAATATGCATCAGAATTTGCATTGTGACACGTGTCACATTGTGATAATGTGTGAAATGCTGGACTGAGCTGGTCTGGTCTTTGCATCATGGTCACCAAATTATTTTCTTCCTTGAAAATGTTGTATTTTAGTTATAATTAAGTATTATAGCAAAAATTAAATATCTTTTTATTCTAGTGTGTCATTACATCTGTTTTTCCTACCTTTATCTTAGCTTACATCACTTACTGAAAGGAGCAAAGAATCTATAAAGCTCAAGTATTTTTTCTTTGGCCCTTTATTTTTGGGACAGACAATTGTAGCACAAACACTTAGAAAGCAGGAAGGCATCCTACCTTTCTAGAGTAATCTGCAGTATTTAGAAAGCAGTCTCTTTTCTCAGAGTTTTCTCAAACTTTACAAGTTCTTACATCAGTTATTCTAAGCATAAGGTTTTTTTCCCTTTTCTTTATTCCATAGGGATTATTTAAGAAGGCCGAGTTTGGATTGTATTTTGTGTTTGGTTTTAAGGTGGTTTTTGGTTTTGTTTGTTTGTTTTTTGTGTTACACAGTACATTTACCTCAGAATTTCTTTCAGGGCTGAAATTCCATGTGGATACTTAGTTACAGTCAGATGAAATGCTCCATTTTCAATGTAAACCTCACTGGAGAAAAATAAATTTATGGGGTTGACAGTGAAATAAAATATTTTTAAAACAAACAGGAGGTACTTATCCTCCAAATTACAAAAATATCTGTGATGCAGTGAGGCTTGTTATTGCAAGATGTTATGGACACGGACAGTTTCAGAAAACAATTGGATGCATCTATAGAAAAAAATGTTCCCCCATTAGGGGACTGAACACAAAGATGACATTTCTAAGTTGGGAAACCACTCAGCTGTGCATGGCTGAAATCAGAAGGAAAGTCTGGAAAAAAAAAAAAAAAACATTTTAAATTTGCCAGCTTCTTTAATCCTGAGCATCTGTCTGCTCTTGGGCACTGGTTGGGGACAGAATATCAGGTCAGATCCATTTTTTGCTCTAAGAAATTTACAACTAGTCCATATATTCATCTGCCACAGAGCACCCAAAGTAATTTATTTCTGTTTTACATGCTTTGTTCTCCAGACTTTTTTTTTTTTTTAAGTGCTTAACATTTTATAGTCACTCCTATACTGCTTCTGTAAAGTAATGGGGGAAAATATTTTTCCTCTAAATGATAAATTGTATTTGTCTGCAGATATTTGTGTTTGTTATGGCTTCCATTGTTATCTTGATACAAAAAGACTTGGTGTGGGGGAAAGACTTTGAGACAACAGCAATTTAATGAGTCATAATATTTTCAGTGACAAACCTTGAGTCCTTGCTGTCAGAGGCAGTATCTGATAACACCATTACCACCATCTGCCAGATCACCCTGAAATGAGTGTGCCATGAAATGAGCTCCCAGCGTATACACATTGCGTCAGCTGTGGTCAGTGGTTAGTAAAGTCTGTGACACAGACATGTATGTCTTGGTCCTCTTTGTAAGGGCATGGGGATGCACACCCTTGATACCCATATCCATGGCAGGCTTTGGAGTTACAAAATCCAAAATTCCATTATGAAATCCTCTCCTTTTTCCGCCAATAATCTTATTAATGATATCTGAGTTTCAGTAGATGATTGGCATCTGCCACTTCTTTAGTGTTTAGAAATGCAGGTTCCTAACATGTGCCTCCAAAGGTCAAAGACTAAGCTAGGACCAAGTCCTAAGACATGAGTGGTGTCCTGTAGTCTGTAACAGCCAGAGCAACGTGTACTTGCTGCACTTCATCAAGTAACGTCTGGCAGCAGTTATATTAATCATGTTTGAGTGCATTTCTAAAACATATGTAAACTGTTAGGAATAACAGCAAAGTGTAAACTGCTAGGTAGAGGAAGCTCCCCTGAAAGAGGAAAAAAAAAAAAGGTTAATTTGAGTTAGATCAGGATTCTTTTAAGTCAGTATAGAAGAAATAGGCTGTTGCTCTTTAAATCAGTACCTGAGGTGTGACTGTTATAATAAATAACGTTTGAGATTAAATTGATTTTCAGATTTCCCTGAAAAGTGAACTCTTTACAGATCAATAGTAAACCAAGAAATTAGAAAAAAATTAGGAAGTTAAATAGCATTGGATCTCTTACAACAAAAATAATGGATGGCATTAAAGTGTAGAAAAGAGCTGAAAGAAGTGTGAGTCAGATCAGAAGGCTCTAAGTGGAAGTGGCTTTTGTGGCCTGAACTTGAGTTTTATGTAAACAGCAGTCTGTCATCTGCCTCACAGAAATGCAAGACTTATAATAACTTGGCAAAGTTAACAGTTTCTCCTTTGAGGGGCCTAGTTTTGATACAGCTCAGACACTGAAGGCTGAAGGGTTTGGTTATTTTATCACATCCTAAGAGAATGATTGCCCTGTGGAGAGTTGAGGTTTCATCAAGGCTCCTTCAAAGCAGTGAGGTTTCTTGAATTGATTTTCACTGCATCAAATTTCCATGACTTTGAACCAAGGCTGAGAACTGTTTTACTGGAATTCATAAGAGGGAGAGTGTTGTTAAATGGTTCTACCTTCACTCTCACAACTACGGATTCCAGGGGGATTGGGTGGAATACGGAGAGAAGAATGCAGGAAACTCTTTAACAGTCAGGGTTGATTGGGGTTGATTGGGTTAAAACCTTCCGGAATCATGTAAAATGATTCTGAAGTCAATAAAATGCTGATGGAAGACTGATTAATTTAAACTACAATAAACAGACTCCTTGTCATGTAGTTGGCTTTGTAGCAACGTTTTCTCAGAGGAATTGTATCAGTGTTCGTTTTTCTTGGATTTCTGGATATTGTTCTCTATTTTCTTTCGCAGGGAGGTTTCAGAATGTTTTAGAAAACCCTTGACTTGTTCCTGTTGGAACTTGCATGTTCAGAACCTGGCCTTGTGTCAGCACATCACCTGTTAGTTGTTAAGAGTTTAATTTTCAAAGCTATGATTTCATCTCCCTGAAGAGAAGGTGGACAAAGGGATTCAGTGCAACAGCAGGGTTTTTACTTGAGATGTAAATAAAAAACAAAATAAAACCAAACCAAATAACCCTCCCCTCACCCCCTGCATTTTGGGGATGAAATCAGACCAGGCTGATCTGAGTATTTACATTCAGAAAGTGTTATAGCCTGGAACGCACAATAAGCTGAAAACTTATCATTTAGGCTTTAAACAACTTTTGTTCATTATTTGTTTGAAAATTAGGCAAAACCAAGTCAAGCATTCTCTGGGAGTGGGAGAAGAATGCAGTTACTTTAGTTTCCATCCAGGTCTGCAGTTCCTCTGAGCCTGCTTGATTTAGGTCTAACAGCAATTTGTTTCATTTTAACCTCGTGTTGTGTTCTGGTTCCTGAATTTGCTGTGAGGTACCAAAGCAACGGTGTTCGAGGCAGAGCAGGACCACTGAGAAATGCAAATAATGAAATTGGAGCTTAGTAGATGTCCAGGAGATCACCAGAGATTAAAGTCTGCAAGTGAAGGATGAGGAACTTGCTCTGAAAACTTGCTTTAGGATGAGGTTTCTGTGGAGACTTGTAACAATTTTTGGTTGCATTTGAGTAGGAAATGCCTTGAGAACAGCTTTTCCTGTGGTCTTATCTCAGGCTTAAGTACGAAGATATACAACCTGTTTTCTTTTCTCCTTTAAAAATATTTAGCTGAACTTTTAAAAACCTCAGCAGGAAAAAAAAAAAACAGTTTTGGTTCAAGTGTTGAGAACAGGCTTAGACCAGTTTTAACTACTCCTAGTTCTAAACATTGTAAAGGATTTTTTCATTTTATGAGAGCTACATTTAGGCTAATTTTGAATATAAAATCCCTTAAATTTTCGAACTTTCTCTTCTCATTTAACCATTTACTTTTAAATGACTGAAAAGAAGAGAAATATTAATTGCAGCTGTCTGAAATCACATTGATGTATAGTCAGGCTTCTAAGGCATCCATCCATCCATCCATCCATCCATCCATCCATCCATCCATCCATCCCTTTATCCCTTTCCTTGGTACATAACAGCTGTTCATACGTTAATATATCACATGCTGACAGCATTTCTACTTAATTATATAATTCATAATTACATACCTCAGTGTTTTCACTTTGTTGTTTTATATCTGCAGTTAGTGATACAAGTTGTTTTGCCTTTTCTTTGAGAGTATTTAAAAGCACAGAAAAAGCTATTTGTGCAAATATAAAGTGTCTCCTTATTAACTGAAGATTTCAGTATGTAGTAATTGAAGAATTATACCTTCCAATGCTTATAATATTGAGTAACTTGTATATTTTCCTTATTAAAAAGAGAGATTTTGGTGTTCAGTACTTTTGTAAAGTGTGTCTCATAGTTGCCTTTTGCCTGAGTGGTGTTGTAGTAATTATTCTCTGGAGGGGAAATGCCTTGAGTAAATATGTGAAAGGAATGGAGTAGACATTATGCAACTTACATCCTTTCTGTGAGGCCTCATTTTTGTAAAATGCTCATGTTTTGGTGTTCTGGCTGGATAAATACAAACTGAGTGAATCCTGATGTCATGGAAGCTCTTAACACTTTCTTTTCCCTCAGTGCTTCCAAGAAAAGCTTTCTCTCTCTTGAGCCTGTTCAGTTCCAGGAGCTGATGTTTTAATATCTGTTTTTTCCCACTGTTGGAGTATTACCTTTAATGAAACAGAACTCTTCAATGATTCAAACATTTGAACCTGGTAGCAGGGTACTTCCACAGCTGGGAACCTAAGAATTCATATTTAGTCTCAATTTTAAATCCCTTTTACCACCCACTGCTCCTTCTAGCTCTACACCTAAATCCAGAGTGATTATTCTGGAAATTAAAATCAGCTCCCTTACAAGGAGACATAGATTTTAATTAAATTTAAAACTGGCTTAAAACATAGGTGAAATACAGTTTACATCTTCGAAGTAGCACAAACCATATGTGAAAGTATTGCTGCAAAACAGCTTTCTGGATCTACATGGGATCCTCTTGCCTTCCTTTCTAGCATTTTTCAGTGCTCAGATTCATCGGCTTCAGATCAGGCTTGTCTCTGTCAGAGCAAAATCAAAAACTTGATGCCTATCATAGAATCATAGAATGATTGGGGTTAGAAGCAACTCCCAGAGGTCATCTAGTCCAACCCCCTGCAAGAAGCAGGGACACCCCCAACTAGATCAGCTTGCTCAGGGCCTCATCCAACCTGGCCTTGAATGTCTCCAGGGATGAGGCATCCACCACCTCCCTGGGCAACCTGTTCCAGTGCTCCACCACTCTTACAGTAAAGAACTTTTTTCTAATATCCAATCTAAATCTCCCTCCCTCTATTTTGAAACCATCACCCCTTGTCCTGTCACAACAGGCCCTACTGAACGCTTGGCTTCAGCTATGTTGGCTTCAACTCTAATACATCCTCATCTTCTGCTCTTAAACAGGGGACAGTCCCTCATTGACCAGAGGGTTTGGGTTTTGCTGGTCTTGGTGCTGTGGGTCTCTTGGTGTGTAGCAGCAATGCTTGGTTATGATTCAAGAGCTGAGAAGGCCAGAAGAAAAATTCCACCCTCCATGCCCTCCTCTCTCCCTCTCCCCAACTCCTCTTTTGTGGTCCTCAACGTCAGCATGAAACATTCTGTTCCTGCAGAGGAAGTGGGGTACCTCAACTTCCCTAAAGGACCATTAGAAAACTGTAATTTCAAAACGAGTTTCCTGTCCAAGGAAGAGGGCTTAGCACTTACAGGAACAGTTCTCCACTGTACCAGGCAGACATTTGAGTTTTATGAGGAACAAATAAAACATTCCTCTGTGCTTTACAGGCATAACACTTTCTTAGACTCTTTAGTTACCAAATGACCTGTCTGCATAGTTATGCTGATCAGATGCAGGGAATAACACGGCCCAACTGTGTAGTGGTGCCCAGTGCAGTAAAGAAGCAGAAGTGGGAAAAGCAGAGGCGAAGCAAAAAGTCGTCTGCTGTTTGCAGCAAATCCTTCCCATGCTTTTCACCCAGTAATAATCTGACAAACAGACAACACAATTCCAGTCTGGAGTGGTGGAGATGCTGGTGTTACCACAGGGACAAGGAACTGCACTGAGGTCAGTGGGATGCAGGGGGTGCAGCCGTCACCTCGGCCGTTGGAAGGTGATGCAGGTCTTCGGTCGCAGCAGCGGCTGTGTGCAAGCTGAGCCTCACGTGTCTGAGCTGGGGCTTTTGAGAAGTATGGGAAAAGGATTATGCCAGCTTAATTGAGGCTTTTTGGAGGTGTAGAAAGCATAGTCAGGTTGACCTTACCCTGCTAATCCTTCTTTAAAAATAAATTAAAGCAATTGTTGTCAGCGTGAAATGTTGAGTTACTTTGGGGGGCTTAGGCTTAATATTCTGTCTCACCCTATAATAAAGTTAATTATGCACTTTGAAGAACACAAAAACAGTGAAAGGCTACAAAACTCCTCGATGAAGCTTAACTGTAGAACATCTAGAAACAGCTGTAAGTGTTCCAGTAGGTGTCATAACTTGCTTATTATAGGACTTAGGATGAAAAATAATTTGAAATTCATGTTAAATTCAGCCTAATGAAAAGCAATAGTCTGTGCCATGTAGTATTACTTAAGATTTACTATGTGTTATGGTAAAGGCATGTGGTCATGTGAGCTTTGATTTTAGTCTTTTTAATTTCAAGATTAATGTCTTAATTCAGTTCTGTTTGCCTCTGAAGCAAGCTTATGGGAGAACTTTCATGGTATTTCATGGTATTTCTTAAATGTCAAATCAGTCTCATACCCTAATCTAACGTTAAGTGTTAATATATTAGAGAGCAATAGATACAAAAAAAGCATTTTCTTTTTTTTTTTGTTTGTTTTTACTCTTTTTCTCCAAATGTTACCAGGTTTGGCAAAAGGAAATATACCAAATGCAATAGTGAAACAGTCTGTGCAGAGGGAGATGAAAGACTATATAATGAGAGACAGCAGTAACACATAATTGCAAAGTCAGATAAACATGTTATGTCATTTTTTTTAATTGTTCCCCAGACTTTGTTGTAATTAATTGCATTCTTTGCCTAAGGCTTGTTGAGTTGAAGACAGATAAGTTAGCAGGTAATGCTCTAGCCTTTTGCTTCATGGATCCTTGCAAGAGAGCAAGTTAATCTTTCCTAATTACAATAAAAGCCATCATATGCATAGTTGTTAAATGTATTTTGTCAGGACTAGAAATTTCTCCTAAGGAGATAATTTAATAGGTGCAAACAAACATGAGTCATCAATTACTTTTTCTGGACAGAAACTTCTTCTCAAAGAGAGGGAAAAAAAAAATCATTAAGTAGTGTAGCAGCAGAGTTTGTATTTTTAGTGTCCTAACTTGGATGTGTGCTTGCTTACATGCTTTTGTAATATTAAAAATGAGTTTAGGAGAGGGATCCTAGGAGATTAATGAGCAGTAGCCTTGAGAAGGTCACTGAATATTCAATAATCTATGGGAACTGTGTTAGAAGGACAAAAAAGTAAATATAGTGTAGCAGGACTTTGAGTGTGCATTCAGACTTCAGTGGTTAAGCATATAAAAAGAAAATTATAATTTTAGGGTTAGATATCTATTGAGGATATTCTGCAGCAGTTAGGAATGACATAATTCAGATACCTTTTTTGCATGGATGCTGAATAACTCATTGATTTTGCCTAATGATCACAATGGAATTAAAAGGGGCGTACTTCTTCCCCAGCGGAAATTCTTGAACTGGCTGGAAATGCAGCAAGGGACAACAAGAAGGGTCGAGTCACTCCTAGACACATCCTGTTGGCTGTAGCAAATGATGAAGAATTAAATCAGGTAAGAAAAAACTCCACTGTGTGAGGGCCAGGATTTCCTTTAGGGCTCTTTAAATTATCTTTCCATATAGCTGAATTGTAACTCAAGACCTCTGCTTATTGAGTAGCCCACCCGGAAACAGCTCATTCACTAGCACAGTGCCTGCATAACTACAGCACTCACCTTAATTATGTATTGCAGGACTTAAAATGTGTAATAATGCAATGGAGATGTCATGAGACACTTGCTCATACTATTACAACCACTTCTGTTACAGTGGGGCATTGTCATAAAGTCTACAGAGACGTGGAGAAAATCTTGGAGATGCTTTTTTGTTTGTTTTTGGTTTCCCTCATAAGCAGCTTAGGGCTTGATGGAACCTCTCCCATTCCCATTGAAGTCTGTCATTGTGACCACAGAATTAAGAGCTCTGGAATTCTTGCAAGCCTGTGTCCTTTGCAGATTTCAAGACGCCTTTAACTTAGCCAAAAAATATTTGGCATTATTATTACAGTGTTGTGGTGTCAGCCAGAGGCACTGGCTAAGATTAATGTACCTTTCTGTGAGGTGTCTGTAAAAACACGTCTGAAAAGGTACTTTTTTCCAAACCTATGTATGATGATAGATCTGCAAAGCAACCTCATTTGTCTGAAATGTGATAATGCTTTCCATTCATCATCCCTTTGTATGCTTGGAGCCTCACTGAGTTGTGGTTGGGGAACAGTAAACACAAATTGGAAAGTGGGAGTACAGTAGGGACTTGGATATCACTGGTTGTACCCTCCTGAACAGTGAACTTGTCCCAGTTAAATGTATAAAAAGTGGGTAAAAGTGTTTTTTAAATACAGACCGTGATATATTTCACCTCTGCTTTTAAAGGCTTGAATGAACTGCACACTTTTGAATATTGATCTGCTTTTCTTCAACTACATAAAGATTTTTTTGAAGAAAGACATCCAGGTATAGAGATTTGTATAAATGTTACCCTCCATTTCAAATTTATTTTTCTAAGGAAAAAATTCTGTTTTAAAAAATGCACTTTCAAGAAAATGCAGCACTTGGGACATCTTTTGGGTTCTCCACAGCGTGGTACCCATTGCAGTCCCATACCATGGACTTTGGGGTCCCATCTCTGTCACACAGGCTGCCCTGCCAAGCCCTCCTGGCTGTGGCTGACCTGTTTGCTAGTAGCAAGGTAACAGTCTTCATTGGGTGGCTTCACAAACACAGATCTTGTGTGAGCCCATGAGATGCACAAGAAAAGTACATATTCCCTCTGTAGTTAAAGTCTAGAACATGATTGGCTTCATTTCATACATTTCATGTCTCTCTTCTTCAGAATAATGTGTTGAGAAACATGCAAGAACCAGTTAAAACTCAAGGCAACCTACAAAATTTACAGTAAATGCCATTTTCTATTTATTGGTGAGTAAATGCTGGAATTTGTCATCTCCAACTCTTTTTTTTAATTAGTTATTGAAAGGAGTCACCATAGCCAGTGGTGGAGTGTTACCCAATATTCACCCAGAGCTCTTGGCAAAGAAGCGGGGATCAAAAGGAAAACTGGAAGCCATCATCACTCCCCCTCCAGCAAAGAAGGCAAAGTCTCCATCACAGAAAAAAACTGTATCAAAGAAAACAGGTGGCAAGAAAGGAGCAAGGAAATCCAAGGTAGAGTAATCTGTTTGGTTTTTTTTTAATGTAAACTAAAGATAACCTCTTTTTTTTAAGTTAAGGAGAACATTCCTTCATTCATTTTTTTTTAGTATCAGTTTGTAGGAGTAGGGAATCTTTCTAGTGTGTGCATGTGTAACCAAGGATTATTTTTGCAAAAGAACTGCAGTCAAATCATAGGTTATGACTCAGGAAAGAAAAATGAAATGAAGAGCTGCCTTCTCTGTCAAACAAAGCTTCTGTAGTCATCCTGTGTGTCTCTGGCCTTGTTTATTTGGTCAGTCTTCTGAATCTGTCACTTTTTTGTTGTTCTGAACACCTAGTAGCTGACATTTCAAGTGCAGTGGTTCTATTAACCATGCACTCATAATTTCCCTAAATCTGGAAATTTTTTTTTTCCCCACTTGATTACAAAAGCAGGAAGTCTGTTGTGGGGTTCTGTTTTTCTTCCACACAATAAATTGTATTGTCTGCTTACTATATTGGTATTTGGCTAACAGTAAACTCTTGGGAAATTGAAATAGGACCCATGAAAATCTAGTTTTCAAATCATCTGTGTAAAGTAAAGTATGGTTACAGCTTTTAGAAGCACCAGTATACCCTTGCATCAAAGTCCTTTTAGTTGTTCAGCCATCCATTTAGTTTATGTAGTCTGGAAAGGGACAGTAAGAGAACAGTGGCTTGCTTAATATTCCAGGTGTGTTTTTTAGCTTCAACATAGGTATTGCTGAGGCAGCAAATATTTATATTAAATCATAAGTAGTAATTTTATTGAAAATATGAAATTATTTTTGGCACCAGTTGAGTTCATAACCGCAGCAGTCAATTCCCTACCTTCATGAAGCATCTTTTCAAAATGCTCCTAGTTCTCATTTTTATTTCATTCCTGAAGCCTTTTTTTTTTTTTTTTTTCAATAATACAATTGAAAAAAGGAATGGTAGGTGAGGGTAAGTCCCTCTCCAGTTTTACCAGAGATGAAGGTGATCCTCTTGAGCAAGACAGAGAAAATTCTTCTGCCCATTTCCTACTTCTGGGTACCTAGAAAGTGGATGTATTCTTCTGACAGTCACAGCCAGATTTCAAAGCAGCAATTCTAAAAATAAGTTTGTGAAATTTGGGAGCACCTCCCTTCACAGATGGTTAAAATTTGCACTCTGACAAGTGAGTGTTTACCTTAAAATGAATGTCTGCCCACACACATAAATAAATACATTATCTATTTTTCCACACAAGCCATTAGAAGTCTGTTAAAACTTTGGGGCTGTTTATATGTTTTTCCTGCAACATTTAAGACAACTGTCATCTGAATTGTGCACTGTCCTGGGCAAGAAAAGGTTTATGTAGATATGCAGACGCTGAGGTCATTTTTCCTACTGATTCCTTCAGCTGTAATCAGTCACTTCAGTCTGAAGGATCAAATCCGAACGGCAGTGTTTGTACTGGCATTTTACTGCCTGGTAAGCATTTATGGCATGTCATATATCTTGGTGTTATTAAACAGTGTTTTTCTCTCAGTCTCCAGTTAACTAATTAACTGTATTTTTGGAAGAAGAAGCAGGGAGAAGTGAGCAAGTCAGCCAGTGCTGACAGTACAACAGAGGGAACTCCTGCAGATGGTTTCACAGTCCTGTCCACGAAAAGTCTGTTTCTTGGCCAGAAGGTATGCTCCTGCATTTTTATACATGAATACCTATTTTTCAGAGCTGCTTAGGGAATACCCCCTCCCACCACCCCCTTTCCCCAAAATGTCTAGGTGCAATGGATGTTTCCCCACTGAGCACTTGAGGAGGTGTATGATATTAGGTTTTGGACAAATAAAATCTCTGAAACAACTTCTAGAACATTTTTAAAATCGAAATGAGTCTACATATGGCTAAATAATTAAATACTTAAGTAGAAGGAAAGCCTGTGTGCTTGTAATCTCACCTGATTCATAAACATAATTGTTACAGCTAAGCTTCTGCCAAAGATGAGGTTATTCTAAGAATCAAATGTCTTTTTCCAACGGGCAGCCCGCTTCCTTGCTGATGTAAATGATTTACAGGTTTTTTTTTCAAAACCTATTTTAGTCATTTGTTCATAAAAGTGGTTTTATGCTTTGTTATGCTTTGTTATTTACAAAACCTAATGCTGTGTAATAATGAATGATGCTTCTATGGAAATCTAGAAGTCAGCGATCCTTTTTTCCCTGTGAATATGCTTTGGGACATGGGATGGTTTAATACAAACACATACCTGCTTAAAGAGAGGATCCATTTAAAGAGTCAAATCATTAAATTAATTTGGTCTTTTATCTTGAAAACCTGCCTTTAGTTCATGATACAAAATTTTCTTAAGTAAAACTGCATCTTTCTTCTATCATCCAGTAATCAGATCATTGTGTTGCAAGTCATAAAAGACAAGCCATTGTCCGTTGTGGAATGTATCTCCTCTGACTCATTTTTATTTCATACCGAGGTTGTTCTCCATTTACCCTTCCACAGTTTGTTTGCTAAGTTTAACATGCATGAGAGTAACATTATTTATTGCAAGACTTATTATTTTCCACATTTAATTTTACAGATAGATTACTGGTTTGGTAGGTGGTTTTCCTTATTTGACTCCTGTCAGGGAGGTGGTTTTGAAGAGAGTTTAATAAATACATGTTGATGACTAAATTAGAACCCAGCATTTATAAGCTGTGTTACTGTTTCAAGAAAGCAAGTAACATCAGAACTACAGGCCAGAATTTGAACTCCTTTCAGTTACCAGAGGAAAGCTGTAATTATACCTGGTGGTGTGTTCCAGCAAGACTGACACAGCAAATCAATAAAGCTTTGCTGTTGGGCTCAGTGGAAGAGATTCCTGAACTCCAGGACTGCTTTAAGCTGTGGTGAGCTAAGCCAGGATCTGTTGTAGAGCTTTCCAGTGAGTACCTTGTACTGGGAAATAGACTTTCTGGCTTTCTCATTCCCTTGGAGTGCAGCCCACTGAAAAAGTGACTGGTATGACATAGCCATCCCTGTGCTGGTTCATTGTCAGTTAATGCTGCATGTGAGAGGGGTCAGGGGATAGCCATTATTTGTAGCACAGTACACATAATTAAAAGGAAAATGGAAAGATAAGTTAAAACCCGTTTGTCTCCTGTGAGGGAACACTCCAAATGAGATGGTTCCTTTTCTGAGGGGTAGGGAGTGCACAGATGCTGTTGAGATGTGTCTATCATAGATTAGATTATATTTAGCTTGTGCTTCCCTGCAGGAAACTGTCATCAGAAGCAGTAACTGGTTAATGTAAAAATAGAAGAAAAGTAGGTTATATCTGACAAATATAGAAATTCTCAGTGTCCTATTATGTGTGAGTTAAAAATGAAATTCTTGCCTTGTTTGAGTTGATAAATATTAATGTCTTTGTTCTCATTTACCATCAAGGTAGTATATTTAGACTAACCTAAATTATTTGAAGCATTCATGTTAAAACTGAACAAGTGGAAAGCTTAAAATAAAAAACAAAAAACCCATTTTGCACTGTAGTGACCAAAGAGATTTTATGTAACATTAGAACATTAAAGCATTATGTTGGCCTATTCCTAGACATACTTTCAGACCATTCCCTAGAAATTATTTTCAAAAAACATTCTCAAAATTACCAAAATAGTTCTTATATCTTTGTGATCAAAAAAAAAGAGAAAACTTTCAGTTGTAGAGTCGGTGGGAGTTGAATGCATCCTCTCTCCTACACTTGAGGTGTGTTTTGCACGGGCCAGGAGGCTCCTGGGTGTGATGGGATGTCTGCTGCTAGGTGCAGGTTTGGCAGGCTGTGATCTCATTGATGGTTGTGGTTGTTAATTATCAAAGTGACACATGGAAGTCTCAGATAATTGCTGTTTATTAATTTACAAAGTAAATATAACAATTATCTATAAAAACTCTAGTGACTTTGAATCAGTTAAATGCTTCTACTTAGCCATTTCTACATGCAATTGCTGTTTAAAAAGATAATACTGATTTTTAAGATACTTAGCTAAGTTTAAATCTGATGCTAAATAGGAAAAAAAAATTGCTTTGTTATAGTTTTCTTAAATTAATGCCACATGGTATCCTTAAAAATGATGAGCTAAGATTTTTCTTCAGTGGTGTTTCTGGGCAGTAGCATTGCAGTTTGATTCCTTAGATTTGTGCATGTCGCTTTTTTCCAAAGCATGTGAGGGCAGAAGGTGTTTGCTGGTGTGGAGGAGGAACTTTCTGCTGCTCAGCACAGCCCCACTCTTCTTAAACAGCATTTCAAGGGAAGGAAAAATCTAATCACTTGGGTAGGCAGAGGGGTGTTGAGGTTGTTCAGCTGGAGACCTGGAAAATGTGACTCCTGGCTTTGGCTGGTTTAGAGATACCGTAAATCACCTCGACTTTCTCTGTTGCCTTCCCCATTTGTGAAATGGAGATACAGTGACACTCCACATGGATGCTTAATATGGATGGAAAGCTTAATATGTTAAAATATTTTGAGCTATTCCTTTTGAAAAGCAAAAAACATCTTAGTAGTTATTTGATTTTTCTTCTGTTAGTACATAGAGATCCTCAGTATCTTTTCATGTCCTGTGTGTTCTTAATAAAGTGCAAACACAGAAACCTGAAACCAGATAACCCAAACCAACAATCAGTATCTTTCAAACCTCCTGGGACATCCTTGAACACCTTTCCAGCATGCCTTTTTGGTCTGCAAAACCACTCTTTGCTAGATCAGGAAGTAATTTACTAGATGTAGAGAAGAAAGAAAATAGTCCTGCCCTTAATATCACGTCATTCCTAAGTGGTTAATGGGAAAAATCCTTTTCATGGCTCTGTATTTACAGCAGGGAAAGGATTTAATTTACAAGAACAGCTCTTCATCTTTCAGCAACCCCAGATTTAATTAGTGAAAACAGAGCTGAGAACGTTGCAAACCTGGGTACTGATCAGTTTTCACAGTGTGCTGTTACTGCATTAAATCTTGAGGTAACTGCTGACATTCACTAGAAATCCTTATCAGGAGATTGCAGAGAACCCTTCAGGTATACCCATAGAAGTGCATCAGTGGTACTCTAATATTAAAATCTAGTTAAATTTAATGATTGCAAATCCTACAACTGACATCCCAATGGAAACATGGTATTCTGCACAGTAACCAGTCTCTTTTTCCTGAGACAATCATGGAGTAAGTAGAGGCAGAGCTATAAGCCCTCAAGCTTCTTCACTTTTCTGTATGAAACTCATATCAGAAAAAGTTCCTAGGCTTTAGAGGTAATTTTTTATGAAGTAAGAAATGCAAGGCTTGGCTCAGAAAATGCTCAGGGATGTGCTAAGTACCACCTGCCTTTATCTAACTAACATTTCATCTGTTACCTGAAGTTATATCCGTGCTTTGTTGCACGTGTATATGAACGTTGTGCCTGTTTGTTTTTTAAGTGGCCCTTTAGGGGATCACTTCTATTACACGCTTCATACTACTGAGTAGTAAAATTGAGCCACTACTCATTGGAGGATTACACTCTACAGGGAAACAACTGATTTTTTCAAGTTGTTTTTGGCAGTCAGGTAGCTGGCAGCACTTTGAGCAGTAAGGGCAAAATTTAGCAAAATAATACTTAGCTGCCAGCACGTGCTGTCAGTGATGGGCAGCTTTGTAGGCATTTTGTTTTTGCTGTTAAACTGAGACTTTAATTACCATCTGATTTCTTCATAAATCCCATATCTGAGTAGGCACAGAGACAGGTCTGAAAGCAAGATGGTGTGCAGCCAATAGATCCAGGGCAGAAGCTTGTAGAACACAGGGTCAAAGAAGGTTGTCTGTAAAATGGAGAAAATATGCTTAGGAACATACTAAAATCTCCACAAAACAGTCTTTTGGTGTGTGCATGTGTTTTGTTCTTGTTTTTGATTTCAAAATTCATAAAGTTTCTTTAACATTTTGGTTTGATTTGATTTGACTTTGTGTTTTTTTTTTAAACAGCAGTTGCTTGTAGTCAAACTCAAGACTCAAACTCAAGTATGAATAACTTGCCATGTGTGAAGTAGTGAAGGATTCTGAGCTATTTGGAAAGGAAGCTTTCTTAGGTTTTATTACAAATTCCCAAACACTCCCATACTTAAAACAGGGCTGAATTACACTCATTTTTAGCCAAAATCACAGGATTTTGAGGGAGCACAGTTTACTCAAGCAACATATGCAAATTATATGACAATGCAGGCTTTTAAAAAGAGAAAGAAGGTCAATTCATATAAACACACAAATGAGATGGAAATAATTTTTTTTCATAAAACTTAAATATATGGATGTTGGCCTCCTTAAACGACCCATTCACTTGTATTGGTTACATGAATTGGACCATGTTCCCTACCAACAGACAGACGCAAGGAGAAGACTGAAAGAGTTGAGCTCACAGATAGTGTGTTACAAACCAAGAGACAAAATTCAGCTGTTGATGAGATAACTTGCCATGTCTGAATGTATATGTGTGGAACTCAAGGCTTTAGATGAGAAGTAAAGCCTGGTTTAACTGCACCTGGCTTCAGGACTTGTAGAAACTTATGACAACTTTCATAGTTGCTTTCCATATTGCCTAATCAGCTGCTGAAATGAAGTGCTGCATGTTGTAGACAGAAGCATAATTTATGATGGAGATAATGTATTTCTCCATATGAAGGAGCCTGGAAAAAGTTTTGCACTTTAACATATTTTAGGTTTTGGTAGTAGTAAAGCTTGGTGCATGTGAAATCAGACTTCCCAGCATTGGCTACGCAGCAGCATCACACACCCCTGGTTATAAACATCGTCACATACCTGTCAGCAGTCTATAGCTTTGATAAATTTGCTGTTCACATCAAATTGCCTCAAATATAGTTGTTCCTGAGGTGTGGGTCACATGAGAGAACTGAACTGTCAGTAGTAAGCAAATTGTACTACCACTTTACCCCTCTAAGTGTTTAAAAAAAGCCCCATCCTTGCTAGCGTGACACGGCAGGATCAATTTGTTACCATGGCTAGTCTTTTAATTGACTTACTTTAGTTTGAAAGTCTTGCTCAAAATGCATTGCTAGAAGTTGAAATCTGCACTTCCTCACATTTTACTAATTCTTATTATTCTCCTCAGTGCTCATGGTGTGGGTTTGAGTTTAATCTATAGGTACCTGCACTGACTTCCTCACCTTAGTGTATGTCCATGAGAGATGCTGATTTTGTAGTGATTCGAAGCGCAGTGGAAAAGCATGCTTTAAATACACAGGTGTTAATGAGAGAGGTTAATGGGCATTAATTGGGTTTAAATCTCTATTTTAATAAATGACCAAAGGAAGTAAAGCAAGTAAAACAAAAACTAGAAGCAGGAAGGGTGTAGTAGTGTCTGATTGCAGTCGGTCACCGGCTGTTCGTAAAAGCACCAGAATCATACAGAAGGAGCCTGAAGTGCCTGCACTCCACAATACTGCGAGCTCTAGCATGGAGAGAAAAAGAAACATGTCCCCTTGTGAGGATGGAGAAGTTGATGAAGACAAGGGTTTGCTTTCTCCAGCCTGTGCTGGCTTAGAGAAGGAGGGACGGCTTCTTTTATCCGGTTTCAGCGCTGGTCATGGCACATCCCTGTAGTTGATGCTTAAGGAATGTTTGGGGTGTGCTTCATCTATACTTTGAGGAGAAATAAATACCCTCTTATAGTGCCAAAATAACCCCAAATAGTTGTCAGCATAAAGCCATAATGGAGCTGGTTAGTAGGTACAGTCATGTCCCCGCAACGTGAACAACGTTTGAGTCTTGTGTTTGAAATTTTTTGGATAATAACCCTCCTTTAAGACCTGCCTTTTATTTTGCATATTTGTTTGCAGTGATGCTATCTCCATCTGTGTTGCAAAGCTCACTTTTCTGCAGCTTCTCTGTGATTTCCCAGCTGTCCTGTTATTTCCCACCTCATGCTTTTCTTTTCAGCTGAACCTTATTCACAGTGAAATCAGTAATTTAGCCGGCTTCGAGGTGGAGGCCATTATCAATCCTACCAATGCTGACATTGACCTTAAAGATGACCTAGGTAAATGGGGCATGGGTTGACACAACTAACGGTCACATGGAAATTATGGAACCCAGAATTTACTCTCTAGGGCTTCAGATATTCAATAAGCAGAAATTCAGATCTCACAGATTCTGTTTCGTTGAAGAACTATATTCAAAAGACTTTCTCACCAAATCTGAATACTTGCAGCTGTTGCTAGTCTTCAAGTTGATTTCAGTTAAAACAAAAATCTTAAATTCTTTTCCATAATGATCATATGTGACTGTTAGCTATCTTGGGGGGTTTCTTATTTGGATACTTTGAGGACTAAAATACTTTTTTTTGTCAGGTTGTTTTCAAAATAAGCAGTTTCTCCATTGTAGTGGCAATCTTGTGGGGTTTTTTCTGATACTCAGAAGTAGGCATAACATTTTTAAAGAGGAATGATTAAATAGTTATCAATCCCCAAATCTTTCCTACATGGATTTTGTGTTTAATTCAGGCAAATAATTTGTTTCAATCATACTTAAATTACTCCCTGCCACTTTTGCACACAGCTGAAAACAAATACTGACATTATACCACCACTGAACTTGTAGGTACTATCATGGATGATGTATCACTCCTAAAGCCTCCCTCTTGTTCCAGATTGGAGGAAAAAAATTAATCCTTCATTATCAAAAATCTGTTCTTCAGCAAAAGAAAAAATAACTTTTATGCATTATATACTTCTTTCCATTTTTATTTGATTATACCCACTGCTGTCTTTTTTTAAAGCTTCCTTAATGGAATGCAACCTGTAATTCTTCTACTGCTGCATTTCCTGTGGGAATGTACCTATGTAATACAACAAGAATAATATTTAAGAAAGCTAATTTTTAAATTGGCAATCAAAAATATGTATATTTTTACGTGTGTCTCAGCTATCCCAACACATAAATTAGCAGATAGGCTTTACCTTTATCAAATGTATTCCAGCTCTGCCTACGAGTACACGGTTTCCTCCTTATGGGGGAGACTGTTGCTTTTAGAAACACAACGATGAACTGCTGTTTGTATGAAGGGTAGTGCCTGTCAGCTTATTGATGCTGACAAAATGGAGAAACTAGTTATTTTGTTTGGCTTGATGATCCTGAATTTCTTTTTTTTTTAAACAGATTCCATATGTTAGTGTCATACTCTGTGGGGAACTGGTTGTTTTAGGTTTCTGCAAAGTGAAATGGGGTATTGGCTGATTTTAAAACTTTGGAAATGATCTCGTGTGATTGCTCTGACTTGTCATTTTAACATTTATTTGATCATGTCATACTCAATATTCCTCCTCCTGTTCCCTACACCCCTTTCTCTACACACACCTGCACACACATCTCAGCATACTCCTTTGGCGCAAGGTTTGGAGATGTAAAGGTAGGAAAATATGGACGTTGGTACATGTGTAAATGTAGAGCCTGTGCTGGGTCTCTGTCCAACGTGGTTGATATACATCTGTTTACCTGTTGTAGTTGCAAGTTGTACAGGCTGACATTGCCACGATCGACAGTGATGCTGTCGTTCACCCGACAAACTCTGACTTCTACACCGGTGGTGAAGTAGGTAATGGCAAGTTCAGTGCTGCGGAGTTTGTATGTGTGTGCATGGTCAATCAGCAGCCACAAGCTTGTTGTAGCTATGCAGATTTGCATTCATTTCTCACTTCCAGCAGTCCTGACAGAGAATGAAAAGAAATGAGTAGTTGCAAACTCAGTAGGCATGTTTTGATTTTTATCACCAAATCAGACTTGCAGAAGTAACAGTGGAATGCACCGCCAAAATTCGAAGTGCAGGAACTGTTAATCAACAGTTCAGTGCTGGCATGTGAGCAAGGCAAATAAATTACTGCATTGTTTGGCATGTCAGATGCCTGCTTTGAATGTGGCTTGAGTCTTGATCTTCAGATCTCTAACCCAAGTCCCTGTCAAGTTTCAGATGTTCACATCTGACTTGCTGGATCGAGCCAATCTGTATTTTCTGAACTCTTCAGATTGGTTGGTTTTCTCGTGTTTGACTTTATGGACCGATGCCCTTCACAGCTCAGTGGTCCTTCCACCCACAAGAAGACAGCTAGTGATGTTACATACATTTATCAGGCAGTCAGTCATCTAAGCTACACCAATGAGAGAAAGGCACAACAGGGAACATGACAGGCATCTTAATTCAGTATTTAAGAGACCCTGGAGTAACTCTTATGCTAGTGATACACCTCCCTGTGCACAGGGTTTGGAAGGATTTTGTAAAAGGGTAGCAGTGCTTTGACCTGCCTCCAGAAGGCAAATCAGAATTTTGGCTGAAGACAGAAGTTAAGAGTGAGGGTGATGATCCACCATGCTTAAAAAAGCAGTCACCTGGTCCCAGCATCTGTTCTCATCCTAACCTCACCACTGCTACTCCAGTGCTCTCCCTCCATGCCCGGGGTCCTGTTCCAGTACGGCTCAGAGGGACACGTGTCCTGCTGCAGAGCTGGCGTGTCCTACACCACCGGCTTTTTCTGAAGGGGCTACTATCTGAGTAACACAGGCAGAGGTAGCTCTGGACAGCCTGTTGGACCAAGAACAGCTCTGATTTGGCTGGCTAAAGCATGCAGAGACATTCAAATAGAAGTGTCACAGTACCCAGGATCAGGAATATGGCTCTAACATCTGTCAGGTCCATTTAGTTAACGTGCTTGTCTCCTACCCTCCGACAAAGAGATGCTGTACTGCTCATTCCTTAGCATAGGTTCCTGTTGCCTCTGACTGCTGTAAGAAAGAATAGAAGTGCACAAATGCTTAGCTTCCAATGATTAACTTTGACCCATCTAAATTATTATTTTTTCTTTAATTATTTTGGTTGGTTTGTTTTATTTTTTCCCTAACAATTTAAATGTACTGGGGGCTTGTCCTGAGAATTTTACAGCCTAAATTTCTGCTAACGCTGTTTTCAACACTGATACCAATGCCTGCTTGGAAAGCATGAGATAATGGTCTTATTCTCATGGGAGTGGCACATATTTATGCCTGTGAGCAAATAAGCTACTAACCTTGAGGCTGTGAAGCAAGACTTCCATCAAGGAACTTGCTAATGTACTGGAAAATGGTTAAAAACAGTATGTCCTTCCCCAGATGAAGCTAATTTACAGCATAGTTCTGAACTATAATTCCAATATTTACCCTCACTATTAATCAGAAGAACTACATAATTGAGGAGTAAATCTAGAAAACCTCACCAGTTCATACCAGAGCTTTTGCTCTTCTTTGTACCAGATCTGTAAGAAGAGAGCTCAGTGAAATAAACTGACAAGGTTGTTCGTTGCCTTTAATTATAAATTAATTCCCAGTAGAAGGGGAAAAGCTGATCCTTCTGGACTGAATTAAACCAAACTAGGATAAATTCCATTAAACGTACAACAGCTTTGCAATGGCAAAGAAATGACCTACTTAATAGATCTTTTCTATTCCTAGGTACTGCACAAGGCTTAATTATGTTTCCCCTTGAAACAAGAGAAATTAAGGATTATGAATGTCATGGGTTTTAGGACTGATCCGAGTTCATGGACTCAAGGGGAATATAACTGGAATACATACACATATAAATAGGAATGATATAGGAATACATCTAACAAGAATGTAACTACAGTGGAAGACTCTCCCCCTGCACCCCTTCTCTGGGTGGTTTGATAAGACCCAGGGTCAGCCACGGCCAGGTGAGGTCAGCCAAGGGCATCGCGTGTCCTACCCGCTCTATCGCGGCCTTGAGGGCCAAGCACCTTGGTTCTGGGGTGAATCTCCTTTCCTAGCATGCTGTAAGACTTCTTGCTGCTATGGATAAAGCCTTTAATCCCTTACCAAAGAGATTTGTTAATGTGGTGCCTTCCTCTGGGTTGGACAGGGGCAGGTGACTTTGAGTTCCAGAAAATATTTAGCAAGGAGTTGGTCTGAATAAACTTAGACCAAAGTATTGCTCTAAAACAGCCTAAACAAGCCCAAAGAGCAAAGAACACCGACCTACACAGTTTGACCTCACAACCCAGCTTTTGGCAAACAGCCTTTGTGAATTGGTTATTAAAAAAAGCAAAAGGCATATATTTTTTAATTGTTCTTAGCTTTTGTACCCCAAAAGCAATAATCTGCCAGTAGCAAAATAGAGGCAGGGTCACAGTTTTTGAATGAGCACACAGATGCATTGTTTTCAACTTCTAATCTTTGTTTTGGAAGAAATTTAGCACTGCTCTGAAAACAAAAGCATTTTGCAGTCCTCTTAGTTCTTGGAGCTGTGACCCTGGTTAGTACCTGAGCCTTGGAGGAGTGGCTCTGCTTCCTTGAGCATACAGTATGTGCACTTCCATCAGAAAATGCGGTTGTTCTTCCTTCCTCAGTGAAAGTAAGGGGTCTCACCAAATCAATGTCTAGACACCTAGTTCTGAATTTTTGGAAATCATTCTCCAAAGTAATTTCTCAAATCAGAGCCTTTATGATATCACTGCTTTTTACTTAGCTACCTTTATAATTAACGTGCACAGTGCAAAATTATGTGGGGTGCTTATGTAGTTAGGAAAATGCTTTCTTGGGCTGTTTTTTTATCCATTAATATCTAAAAACTAGAGCTGCAAAATAAGATCTAAACCATTTCGTGATGGACTGCCTTTGCAAACAGCATACACCTTTTGGTTGCCCTGAAACACTGCACAGCTCTTCTCCCAGAATGACTTTGTCCAGCTCCTTAGCTATAGTTAGAGAAGTTCATTGGAGGAATATGTTCCTTAGAGATTCTCCTTATTTCTGAGGCTCTTCCTCTTGGTTAAAGGTGGCTCAACAAGCTGGGCAGTTACCAAGTAAAGCAGCCCGCTGCACTCACGAGACTGTTTCATTCCTGGTGCCACCTGTTGGGGTCAGGGACCAAGATCAGGTGAGTTTCAAATTCTTATTGTGGCAAATGGCTCTTTAAAACAATTTGTAAGAGAGAGGGGAAATGAACCATAGGGGAAGGAATTATGAACCTTCAACCACGCTTGAGCTAGCACATTCTTCTGGAACATTTCACACTAACAGATGCTCGTGATAAGGAAGGAGGTAGGGATGTCATGTCGGATGTTTTGACATTAAAATCAGAGTCTGAGAATGTTAGCAAGGGATACTGATGTGAGATTTTTTTGGGTTGTTAGGGTTGTCTTTTTTTGGGTTTTTTTCTTTCTGTTGTCGTTGTTGTTTTTGTTTTTAATAACTAGCTAATTCCGAAGTCCCAAAAGGTTTAGATCTTACTTTGCAGTCCCCAAAACATGTTTGGGCGGAAAACTCTAGAATGATGTACTAAAAAACCAATGACAAGTCGAATGTTTGCTGCGGAAACCTGGGATCAGAGGAGTAAAATAACAATTCTCTGTTCAGGGAGCACTTTGGAAAAGAAAGGCGGCAAGGAGTTTGTGGAAGCTGTCATTGAGCTTCGCAAAAAGAACGGGCCGTTGGACATAGCCGGAGGTGAGGTTCTGCGCTTCGGAAACCCGCAAACTCCACACCGGCCTGGCTTGGCGCCTCAGCCTTCGCCTCAGTGAGCAGGCCGAGCTCCTCCTCCCGCACCGCTGGGCCCGTGCTCTCTGCAGGCTGTGTGGTATTTGTGTTCCCCACGTATGTTGCATCTTATGTAGCCTTTACCAGAGCATGTGGGAAGCGCTGTAGCGATGTGGTTTGACAAGGAAGATCCGTCAGCTCGCAGGTACTCGCGTGCGCAGGGAGTGTTGGTTGTTAAGGGCGCAGTTCGGAGAAGCGATTAATTAGATGCTTGTTTTTCAAAATAGTAGAGTCCAGCTCCTAAACATCTGCTTTGCTGACTTCCACTGAAGTTAAGCACGTGCTTAAAGTTAAGGATCTGCTCGGGGACTTTAGTAAGTGCCGGAGTCATCACTGTAAAAGCTTACGACTTCTCGATGCCTAGTTATCAAAATTTATGTAATATCTGAGAAAAATCTACTCCGTGAGTAATAAAGTTTGGTAATGACAATATATAATTTTACACCATCTGCGAGGTTGCTGATACATGTTGTTCATATAGAAGGCTGATTCTGCCATCTGTGTTTATGCTATAAAAATAAATACAGCGTGCACAGTTTTGTAAACGAATTCTGACTAAAGCTGAGGAGAACATGTAAGACTTCAGCTCTGACAGGGAAAATTACAACTGTTTACTTCTGGTGCCTAAAACACTGGGGCTTTTTCTTTGCTTTTTAAAATTTTTAATAAGTTTTTCTTGGAATTCTTGTTCTGAAAAATGTGTAGAATCTATTACTCATTTTTTTTTTTTTTATTTTCTATATGGTATTTTTATCAGCTCAGACCAAACTGCTTACCAACAGATTGCAAATTGGAGAGAAGATTTTTTTTTTTAAATTTATTCTTTTCAGCCCTCAGTGCATCCCTCAGATCTGAGTGCTGCTTGGCAGTCTTACTCTGTGGGGAGCTCTACGCCCCACTGGCAGAAACGGGCTCTTAGGGACTTCTAGGAAAGAATCAATACACATTGATTTGTCAATTATATGGATACCCACTTCCCAAATTTCTCAATTAAATGGGTATCCCTTTAATCTACCAGTAACCAGGACCTTTACTGGGAATATAATTGTAACTAGTGCAGAAGATGTCCATGGTTCCATCTGTCTTTTTCTAGAGCAGAGTCATAACTTCCCATTCTAGAACATCTGCATTTGAAGTGAGGGGCAACAGCTCTTGGTAATTAACAGTTGTCCTCAGCAGAATCCTAATGAGTTAATTAATGACTACCCTAGAAAACACTCCCTCGGAAATATTAAAGTTGGTGGTGTGTATCAATCCAGTATTTTGTGCTTTCAGAATGAAGATATTACCCACATTTCACATCTGACTAGAGATGTGTCAGCTGCTTTTAATAGATTTTTCTTGGATTTATGATGTATCCTAAACCTGCCAACAGTTTAGTTACACATTATGACAAATTAGCATTGCCTAACACTGAGGCTATTCAACACGTTGGGAATCTACAAACCCATAAGAACATAAATGCTTGTGCTTCCATTGTCCTTCAAAGTGTACTCATCTGATTAACCTCTGGTCAGATTACCATGAGACAAAGTCTATTTTCTCTTTCCTGCAGCAGCTACAGGATAGTATCCATATGTGATGATTGTGCTCCAAGAGTTATTTCTGCTATACTTAAATAGCAAAGTGCCTCACAAACATTTCAGTGTAGAGTTCGGGATTTCTGGCACGTTTGCAGAGCTGATTTAAAATTTTAAAAATAAAATTTAAAAATTAATATTGTTAAGATACAAGCTGCCATTTTATACCTATGCTTTTGTGGCCACATAAGATTGGATCCCAAAGTATGTATGTTAAGGGCCTGACTCCTTGTGAAAGTTCAGTGTATGCCCTTGTGAGATTTCAGCTAAATGTTTTCCTTCCCTCAGCTCATGATTAGGGGGGTTTTCTTCTCTTTTTTTTTTTTTTTTTAACAAAAAGTTGTGAATTTTTAATAACAAAAGCAGTTAAAAAATGGCAATGGTCCTCTGATTGTTTTTTGGCAGACAGAGCACAGTCCCCACTGGTCTGTGGTGGTATGGTGGAGATAATAAATTATTAGCATGGTAAAAACACTTGTTTCTTTGCATGTGCAAGGCCTTGTCTGTTACTGTATTAACAGTGTGAATCCAACATCATAAAACTATAAAGGTGTCCTCTCCAGCTGTCTGTCAAGAATGTGATGAGAGAGATAAAGTAAGACCAGCATCATCTAAGTGGTGTTGGATGACCCATACACAAAAAAAGCTCAAGCCCAAAGTCTTGACACAAAATGTCTTTACAAAGTCTCAATTTGCCTTTCTTCCAGCCTTCCTGACTGGTTTGCAGAGCACTGATAGCTCCAAGCTGGTCCAGTTTGTGATCAGAAGTCAGCTGAACAAACTGTGTGTTGAGCAGGAGTAGCTGAAGGTCACACAAGTCACAACTCCGTGTGACTGTCCAGCATCCTGATATTTACTGTACCCCTGCAGTAAACTGAACCAAAGCAGGAGTGTCCCTTGAATGGGTGTATGTTCTAACAGATTTCTGCCTTTTTCCTTACATGTTACACAAGCCTGCACAGTCCCCAATATAAATTCCTTTTGATGTCAGCCATGAATTCTCGCTCTCTCTAAAATAACCTCGATTATAGCTATGATTTATAAATTTCCACAGCAAAGTGCAGCTGGAAATGGAAAAAAACCAAAGTCTCAGTAATCATGTTGTTATATTTTAAGGCTGTGTGATTTGTAATCTAAAACACTCACAGGGGCTAAAGGAATGTCTGTCAGTTGTTTGCTGTTTTGATCACTGTGTGAGCACTGACTGCACACTCTTCATCCTGAGGAGAAACCAATTATATTTCACTTTCGCTTCTCACTAGCTGTTGTCAGTGCTGGCCATGGATTACCTGCAAAATTTGTGATCCACTGTAATAGCCCAGGTTGGGGCTCAGACAAATGTGAGGAGCTGCTGGAGAAGACGGTGAAGAACTGCTTGGCTCTGGCTGATGAGAAGAAGCTGAAATCAATTGCGTTTCCTTCAATTGGCAGCGGCAGGTAAGGCTGGTACACAAACCCAATGCTTGATGCCAAATAGGTCATGTTTTCTAGGTGACATCTTATATGTTCCAGTCCCTTCTCATGTCCAAATCCCATTGCTACAATGCTGACTCTATTTTCTTTGGTTTAGATCAGTTCCCTGAACAAAAACTGTTTCTTCTTTGTTCAAGCTATGCACGGAGCCTGCTGTATTCTCCTGAATTCTAGCTCAACTTTGGCAGGTCTGGTAGTGATCCCTGAGAATTCTCAAAGCATGCAAATAGGTTAAAGAGCATAAAATGAACTTTTTAAAGGATATTAAGGGGAATTTTTTCAGACTAATAATTTGTTTGGATAAATTGAGGGTGGGGAGGAGAACATGAGGGAAAGGGGTTTATTTTACCTAGTTTCAGTGCATACTAAGCTTAGAGCAGTGTATTTCAGAAGACATGTCTTGGTATTTGCTTAAGCAGCAAACCTGAAGTGTCTTGGCTCTCAGGATCTGCAGAGTCACTTCAAGCTTTCACCCCAGATTGTGAGCTGAATTCCATGCAGTTTGCATCATGGGATGCTTTTGGGGAGAACAAGAACCCAAACCTTTGCCAAGATCTTTGAAAGCCAAAGTCTAAAGTTAAGGTCCTCTGGCTTTGTGCAGTCACTGCCTTTGAGTGTTGGATCACATTCTGGGAGTCTAAATATGACTATGCTTTTAATCTGGAGCTCTCAGGTTTGGGACAGGGAGGGAGTTTTGCAAGACTTGGCCCCTAATGATGGCTCAGTGTGAAGACCAAGGGCCAAATCTAGGCTGAATCACAGAGTGGTGTGTTTAACCACTGCCCCCTTGTGAATTCACCATGAAGGGAGTTGGCTGATGCACAGCAAGAATATTCTTCCCATTGTGCTGTGTTGCAACACTAGATTCATTCCTGCAGATTCTGTGGGTTAGGGCAGAAAGGACTATTTGAGCTCTAGGGTGAATGACAATAAAGAAATAGAAGTTTCACTCAGATAATTAATTCAAGCGATTTGCATCAGAAAAAGCTCCAAATAATGTTGGAGTGTGGGTGTCATTTTAAGGAGGTAACATGAACTACAGAACTGTAGAGATATATAGCAAAGGGTTTGTACTGACCTGCTGACTTAGGTGCCAGGTTCTCAGTACAAAGAGAAGCTCTGACTTGCTCTTTGGGAGAAACTCTTTCTCTGCAGACTGCAGGGTGACTGTGGTTATGTTCCTGCCTGAAGAGGCCTATGTGAAGTGTCTTGCACAGAGCCCTTTCTCTGGAGAGCTCCCAGCAAAGAACCATTCCCAGCCCTTGTTGCAAGGGAGTTGATCGGTGTTGGAAGGTGGTGAAACCCGGAGTAATCGTGAGATTCATGTTCTGTTATGAAGTCAGGCAAGATCCATGCCCAAGTTCTCCACTTGGCTTGTGCATGTCATTCTCACTGAAGCCAGTTCAAGTGGTGGTTTTGAAAGATGGAGAGGGATCAACCAGCCTTGAGGAATGCAAGGTTCTGTATTTTCTGGTTTTTTTCTTTACATTAGAGGTATTCAAGCATAAATTAATTTTGGAGAGAACAGAATATATTCTGACAATACTCTTTACTTGTTTTTATGAAGTCAGAAGTGTTAAAAAAATAAAAGTAAAGCTTTTAAAGACAGCAAATGCCAAAGACAGCACATGTATGCAGCTGTTGTAGTACAGACATCTGTCAAGCAGACATCACCCAATAAACCCACATAAACAGTTTCATTCTCTTTTATAGTTGAGGAATGGGATTACATGAGGGCAGTTCAAATAAATCATGGGGGGAAATAAAATAGCCTGCTTATAGTGTTCAGTGGGCCAGATGCTCAGCTCCAGCCAGCTTGTGGAAAGGCTGGGTGCTGTGCAGAGGTAGCCTGGAGTTCAGTCTGGTAGGGCCAGCAGGAGAACAGGGAAAGGGGAGTTGAATGCAGAACCATCCTCTGAGTGGGGATTTCATTCTAAGGCTCTGGCTTGGATCTGACTCAACTCAACTTGGCCAAGTCCTCAAACTGCCTTTTCCCAGTCTAGCTCAGACCAGTGAGAGTTGCCTTGAATGATTCCCTTGAACTGCCATCCCTTTGTGCATGGCTCCCTGGGGCCAGGCCGCTGCTCTGTCCTTTGCCCTGTTGTGACTGTCACATGGTGGAAGTTGTGTGAGGTCAGGGTCCCCTGGGAGCAGTTCAGAAGTGACCTGTACCCCAGGTTTGCTGGCAATTCCTGCTCAGGAGCAAAACTCCTCAGAGGCCTGTCCAGTATATGCTGGGATGTTGCATTCATAAGTAACAAGTGCTCAGGTGTGGGGGTGTGCTGAGCCCGTGTCTTTCCTCTGGCAGTAGGAAATAGTTCCAATGGCAAAACTGTGCTCTCAGTTGGTTGTCACACAGCTGATTCTTCCTCACCAGCTCATTTGACTTTGGAAGAGCATAAAGTTTTCTCACAATGCTTTTCCCCTTTGTTTCTTTGTCAGTAAAGGAAAAAAAATTGGCTATTTTGAAAGAAAGGAAAGAAACAGCGTGAGTTCTTTCTTGTCATCATTTTTGAAATATCACAAGCATTATCTCCAGGCAGCATCTTTAATATCACACCCCAGGCAGCCACCAGCACAGAACTGCTCTCAGAGTATATTTTATGGTAAGGTGATGTGCAGCAAGCAGGCCCTGATACAGGCAGTTGCCTTTCTCATTTTGTGCCTTGCAGCATGTAATGAGAGGGAGTGTGCACCAGCGGGTTATTACCCGAGTTTGGTGCTCCAGTGAGCGGGTGTTAAGTGATGTTGCACATGTTGGTGCCAGAGGTGAATTCAGCTCAGCTTCTCCAAACATGCTGAGGAATCTCAGCCATCTGTGTAATCTGTAAATTGTTGGTAGTATTAATAGTGCACACTTCATTACAGGGAGTACTGACCATCAGATACTGCGAGTGCACGTGTGGCAGCTGGTGATGTTCAACAAGCTCCTTTGGATTCTGTTTGGGTCCTACTTGTGGCAGTGATCATGTCCCATCACCTTCAGACTGATCACTGCAGCTCAGAGCAGTGTAGGGTGAAATGGTCATGGGCAGTGCCACAGCAGAGCTTGGCCCACGTGCAGAGTAGTTATCAGGTGTCATTTCAGGAGTTTGCCATGAGCTGTGGAACTCAGAGTTCAGGTCCTGGCTTTGAGTAGATCTTTGTTCAACTTGTGCTTGACCTGGTTTGAGATTAGATGGAACTTGCAGACAGTGCTGCTGGGTAACAATGTGAAAAGCCTTGTTAGAAGCGTCCCTGCATTCGGGACTGAGCTCTGATGTTGTCTTGCATGTTTGTCACCTGAGAAAGCAGCAAGGTTTGGTCTGTTTGTCTGTGGCTTCTCCAGAAGGAGGAGGCAGGAGCCTCCCTAGGCTCTCCTTTTTAGGTCTTTCTGGTTGATTCCAAAGTGTCTTCCAGGGTGTTTTTCTTAGGACTGTACTTAATCAAATCAGCCCATAATTAAAGAGAATGCACGGGAGCTTGGAAGTGTTGCTGAGGATGGCTTAGAAAAACCATCAAGTCCCTTAGTTATGGACTCAGCCTTGGCACAGGGGCTTTAGGGTGACCTGTCAGGGCAAGGCTTGCTGTGACCATGAGGGCAGACCAGCTCCCCTTCCTCAGCCTGCTTCACTTTCTCTGCCACACAGGGAGGGCAGCAGTCGTGCCAGCGAGGGTTCTCACACTCTTCACTCTTCCCTTTCAGCCCACAGCAAGGCTGTACAAGTAACCTTTAAACTGTGCTGTGTTAGTAACCATTAATAGTGGTAAAACTCTTGTACTGTGTGACTTCATTTTCCATATCACCTTCTCTGTCCCTTTGTATTTGTCTTTAATGCTCAGTTTGCTTCCAGGGTGGGTTTGGCTCCGTGGCTCTAACACACACGCAGTGTCCCTGATTGCTTCAGGCTGAGGCACTTCTCCCTTGACCATCAGATACTGAAGAGCTCAACCCACAACCATGTGTGGACTCTATTTGCATTTTGGGGATGGTTTTCTTCTGTTTGAACATTTGAAGTCTTGCCTAAACAAACAAGTTTGTACCTTCTAATTCAGACTGTAAACACTGGCTTTGTGGTTTTATTTACCGTGCTGGGGTAGAGAAGAGCCGGATCATTCCCCGTCCAAAGCTTGGTCAGCAGCTCTTGATGTTCTTTCTTCTTTGTCTCTCTTTGTAGAAATGGCTTCCCAAAGCAAACAGCTGCCCAGCTGATCCTGAAAGCCATCTCCAGCTATTTTGTGTCAACAATGTCCTCTTCAATCAAGACTGTGTACTTTGTGCTCTTCGACAGTGAGAGTATAGGGATATACGTGCAGGAAATGGCCAAACTAGACGCCAACTAAGCCTAGACAGCATCAGTACCAGCCCCCTCTTCTGCCCATCGTCCTCCCCACATCATTGTGAAACCAGGCATCCCTTACTTTAAATTTCACTCATCTAGGGGAAATAAAGGTGGGGTTTTCGTTGGTTTTTTTTTTGTTTTGGTTTTTTTTTTTGTTTGTTTGTTTTTACTTCCTAAAATGTTTTATGTTGGCACTGATAGTTGGCATTACTGCTGTTAATGCACTGTATACCAGGCATTGTCTGAACTTAGTGTAATCTAGGAGATTTTATAGTTTTATTTTAATGAAGTATGGATTGAAGCAGAAAGGAGGTAGGAGTATGTAGTCTTTTACTCGTGAAAGAAACAGGCCGACCCTATTTTGTAACTGTGTTGTGGTGCTTTATCAATACATGGAGTGGAGTTCCTTTCATTTTTTAAAAGAACAGATGCTATAAACCTAATTTGTGTTTGTTTATTGTCTTAATGATAAATCTGGAAGAAAAAAAAACAACCCACAAACCAACCAGAAACCCTGTTGTCCTTAATTATATTTACAATTTTGAAATTGTGTGAATTGATTTAGTAAAAATGTTTGAACTGTTGGTCTACTCGAATCAGTTTTTCCCTTAAGGTTTTGTTTTCTAAATTCTGAGAAATTAGCTGTGAAGGGGTCAGTCTAACACTAGATCTGAAACACCAACCTGGAAACCTGTTTGGAGCTGTTGGGTCTCTTACCTGTGCTGGCCAGATAGGCATGAGCTCAGGGACCTTCACAGTCAGGTCGTTTTCCAGTTGGTGCATCAGAACTTCCTGGTCAGAATGTGACTTAATTGGATGTTTAGTTTGGGATATTGCAGCCTTTTAGATCAAGCAGGATCTAGGGTTTTTTGAACTAGTTCCAGTTGTTTAATATTGGCCTGTTTGAAGCCATTTTTGATTTTTCCCAAATATTTACGAGTCCGGTTACATCGGTTGCCGTGTCACTTGCACAGCTGAAATCCAAACCAACCTAAACCTTTACAGAGGCCACTTGGTTTTGTACTCTGAGGAAGGAGAGGTTACACCTTCCAAAGCTATCACAGATGAGTGCTCCCTCGGAAGGGGAAGCTCTTCCTTTGAAGTCTTTAGCCCACGTTTTAGATTCCATTTCTATTCCATTTCTGTTGGAAACCCCACAGAACACTGCACTCCCACTCTGGATTGATCCAGAGCAGCAATTTTCAGGAAGCTCAGGAATAAAAAATATTAAAAATGTGTAATGTAAGCTCTGCCAGAGCTTGGATTCTTGTGTGCAAGTGGACTGCAGGGAGGAACAGCAGAAGACTGAATTTAAAACAAGTGCCATTCTGAACACATACACAGAGTGAAAGGAAGAAAGAGTAAAATAATTTTGTGCTTTAAATACATCAGATGTTTCACCAGACTACGGGCTCAAAGTTTTTAAATTACCTGAATGCATCTGGTGTCCCTGCTCGAAGGTGATGTGGCTGCAGTTGCAGATCCTTACAGTCCAGCTGAAGCTGCACTCTCCACAGATCTCACTAGGTGTCACTAAAAGGATGGACCAACCGGCGACGGCATCACTGAGAGGTCCATGAGGCAGCACCTGGGGCGAGAAGGACTCTTTTTTTCCACACTGAAGGGGATTTTTGATGCAGGAGAGCACAGATTACAGCTCCGTGGTCTCTTTGCACTGTAGGACTTACTACACCCTATAAAGTCTCACATCTTTAAAGATGTCCCAATTTTTATGTCAGCAACAGGAAAAAAAAAGTCTTTTCAAAGTAGCTAAAAGTACATTCTCAAGAGCATGTAACTGTCTTACACTGCTACACTATGCTGGGAGGGTCAACTTTAGTCTTTCAACTAGAAAATCCTGCAGCAAACTGTACAGTAATTCAAATCACACGGACTTGCTGCTCTGGCCCCACATCTCATCAGCTTGTTTTGGCTCCATAATAGCTCTGCTGGTTTCACTGGGATTGTTTCCAAGGTGCCATTTGCTTTGTTTGCATTCAGGTCCTTCTTCAACTAAAGGGCCATGAACATCTCTCACCTGATGAGCTTCAGCCCATGGTGGGCCTGACCACAGCCCTGGAGCTTTCAGAAGGTCTGTTCTCATTCTGATGTACAACCATGGACCATGTTCTGCTCCTGTGTGAGACTGTGTGCAAGCTGGTCTTGCAGGATCATCACTGCATCCTCCTTCTGTACACATCCCAGAGCATCCTCCTCTTCCATGGCATTCACTCCAAAGCCAATAAACCCTCAGCACACCCAGAGATCTCTGTGATTCAGTTGCTTTGACCCAGCCTGTGCCACCATCGTGAAGCAGTGAAGAGCTGGTCCCCACCACACCCACAGTGAGGTGACTCTGCCAGGAGGAAGAGAGCACCCACCTCCAGCATGGCCCTGCCTCTCACCAGTGCTCACCCACCTCTCCCAGCCTGAGGGCTCCTGAAATCCAGAAAGCTCTGTCAAGAAAGCCAGACATCTCAGCCACGTGGGGCAGCCCAAGTAGATTATGGCATATGTTCAAGAACCTAAGAAGTACCATATCAGGTTACATGCTTAACAAGAAAAACAGGAGGAGGAATTCCTGCTAACATGTGCACTGTGGCCAGGACAACATTACTTTGGGAATCTCCCCAGTATTTTGCTTGTTAGAAACATGCAACCTCCCAACAACTTCATCACACTTTGGGAAGGCTGGAAAACTCTCAGTGCAAGTGCCTGTACAGCTCATTCTCTTACTGCAAGGCCATTACAAATCTTTTCTAAAAACAGTGGTTAAAATAAACACTCTCCATTTAGCTGCTTCAGTACTTTTAAAACCATTTTGTGGCCAACAGCATTTACAATCCACTATTTCAAGCCCTGCTCTCCACTAATACTCTGCTTTTAGTCAATTTTAGAGGAGAAAATTCACTATAATGTTGTCCTCAGCAAGCAGCAGACCGTGTCGCTGGCAGCATTCCCTCTGATTTTACAGCCTCTCATCCTCCTTTCCTCAGTGAAGTTGTCAGCCTATAGGATTTGTTGATATAACCACCCCACCACAGCCATGACCAGGCTGAGTTACAGCTCCAATTAGCTGTTGACAGAAATGGTTCTGTGGCCCAGAGAGGAAATCAGAAGAAAACCTGCAAATTTGGGGTCATTTCCCCACTCCCCTCAAAGAGGAACAGTTCATAACCATGCTGCAGCTCATCTGGCCTCTCCCAATCCTTGTTCCCTGAAAAGTTCTCCTGATTTTTTTTAATCCTGAGAACCAGGAGCACCACACAACATCTGCCTAACCTCTGCTTCTCTCCAACAGTGTGGGAAGGGCAGATATTTGCTCACAGTAACATGGATGCATCTTCTGGGTGATTAGTGCAATGATGGATGGTTGGACTTTGAGTCTCTTGTCACATCCCACTGAGATCAGCCTTCCATACTTCACAATTAATCTGATTCACATTAATTGTGCTCCATTTCATCATTCCCTCTTGGATGTCAACTTCTGGAAGTCTGGATTTAACATTTTGGCCAATGCAGAGGCACAGCAGCACACAGCAGAGATTGGAGCATCGGTGCCAGTGAGGTGGCTGAGCCCCTTAAGGGTGAGGCCCAGCCCTAATGGGAGGTATGGAAATATGGTGATTTTCCCCATTCTGATCCCTGTTTGCAGCCTGGGGACCCCATCACCCCTCACATTCAGACAGGCAGGTAAGAACTAGGCTTGCCACCACAACAGAGGTCTTGGGTCTTCTACTGAGCATTTTATCCTCAGTATTTGAACTTCTAAGATAACTAAGAAGAAATATATGTTCCAGTTGTGTAAGACTAAAATTATGGATTTATTTTTAAAAATAATTAACTGTAGAGGAATAAATCTTAAGCCATCTGGAAAACAGACCACTAGTGCAGCTGCCCACAGTCCCTCCACATTTGGGTACTTCTGGGGACCAACCTCAGGTTGTTGCTTCCACCTGGAGAGTCCAAGAGCCTTGGGGTCTGTCCACATCCCTTCCCTGAAGGTGGTGTCCATCCTCACACCACTCTGCTCCACAGCTCATCCCTGGGTAAAGCAGGGTTGCACTGGGAGAAGTGATGTTCTCTGACCATTAGGACACACCAGCATCTACAGAATTACACAAGGAGAGGTCCAACATCTGGGCAGAGCTCCATTTAGCTGGTTATTTCCAGATTATGCTGGATTTCCATTTGTTACATGTACATTTCCAGAGAACCCCCTGCAGCTGAGATATTTAAGTGCCATTATAACCTCAAACATCAGCTGCAAGACACACAGGACAGTTACTTGCCAACTTCAGTTCCTCCCCCACTGCCTTTCTCCACGTACCAATCATTCTTCCCACAGCCTAGATTAATTAGCACTAATCATCTACTGAATGATCTCTCTCCACCCCTACAAACTGTGAGGGCGGTGCACAGGCTCCCTCCTAACCAGCCCCTTGTAGCATTACAACATGTAGCTGATGGGACAATGTGGGAACATCTGAGCTCCAGAGGGCTGTCACAAAATAATGCTTCCATGTACAAGGTTTCATTGTCATCATAAAGTGTCACTGAAGAGCTCATTAGGAGCAGCAGCATTAGAAGCTTACATGAAAATATAAGAAGATGGGTTTTAACAGCTACACAGAAGCACTCAAAATCCTTCAGCCTCCCAATGTACTAAGAATCAGCAGGATGCTACTGGCTTAAGGATGAAGAGTGGGATCAGGCTTGTTAAGTGTGAGTAAAACACTGTAGAAAACCCTTTTTTTTTCCAGTACAAAGGGGCATCAGGAATTTGTAAACTCTCCAAACCCCAAAGTACATACATCCAATGCCCTGAGAGTTAAGAACTCAGAGAAAGGACCCAAAAAGGTGTGATAACCCACAGCACGGGCACGTGTGCAGGCTGAAACAGCCTTAGTCAACCAGGCCAAAGTCTGCAGCAAGATAAAGCTCCGATTTTCCAGCATTCATTAGCACCATTTTTTTTTGTGTGAGCTCCCTTCCCCTTGAGCCCAGCTAAAATTCAGTTTTCTAGCCTGAAAAACAACGCTGAGAGGAGCTGCAGGCGCTTGGGCACTCGGAGACGAGGTCTGTGTGGTAACTAGCCCCTTACTCTGCCCTGCCACGGTTTCACAGAGGACGGTAATACCTGGAGTTGTAACAGCAACTCGGAGGAAGCAGCATAATTGATAGGCCTGAAGAGTGCAGGTAAGTAGAAGGATTGGATTTATATCCTGGCATGAAACCCAGTGGGAACTGGGCGATTGCACACTGGCTAAAGCGCTTGAAAATTGCCACCGATTCCTTTTCGCGCGGAGTTCTTCAGAGATTTAGTTCATTCCTCCACAGAATCCTACTTAATGCCTCCCCAACTCATGTTTAACCATTATCACCAGCAACTCACTCATAAATGCTTCTGCCTTGTCAGATTCCACAAACAGGAATCAAGGGGAGATGATGCTGCTGTTTCCTAATACAAAGGAAGGGACGACAACGTTTCACAGCGCAGCCTTCGAAATCCCAACTCTTCCACACTTTCTCCCCCGGCCTGGTTACCAGAAGACATTTGATATTTCTGTACCTTGAAGTGACTAACCTTCTCAGGCTTAGGAGAATAAATTAAAGCTGAGCCAAAGTATGCCTCAGCTGCAGCGATGGGCAGATTGATTTGCTTTCCATCTGGGAGATTAAATTCCACCACCAAAAAAAAAAAAAATAAAAAATGGCACCAGCATAATTAGCTGTCAGTCAAGTTGCAAAGAGACAGACTATGTGGGATAATTGAAAGCCCTGCAGCTTCTCATTACATACTACAGTAGCCCTATTTGCAAATTTCCACCTCGAGGAGGTTCTCTGAACGTGGTCAGGGTTGCGCTTGTTCCTCCTGGCACATTCTTCTGAGGTGAAACAGGACTATTGTGCAGAGATGGATTAATTTGAAGTAACTTTCTCTTAACCTAAGTTGGTTATAATATATTTGTCAACAGCCCCTGACAGCTCCACCAGGCTTTAATTGCAGGCAAATCCAAAGAGCTAGGAGGAAATGGTTGGTCTTCAACTCCCAGATATGCCCTGGAGACGCTTTTATAGGCATAAAAATCACCTCCCTCTTCTTTTCACTCCATGCACTGTCCCTCCCTTGTGAATTCTCTTATTCAGCAGGTTGTGATTCCTAACGAGCCTATCAGTATGCAATATTACAAACATGTATGTTTCAGAAAGCAATCAACTCTTTTATTTACTTTTTTTTTAATTGTCCTCCCCCATTTCTAAGACTTGAGCACGCTTCAGCCATCGCTGGGGGTGTTTAGGAGCAGCAAGGAGCTCTGATGGTCAGCTCAAGCCCAAACCCAGGCTGTGGGGCACGATGCAAAAAGGGTCCTAAGAGTAAAACACAACCTAAAGTCCCCACAACTACAGGGAATACAGAAACCAGATTTTTACTCTGAGCATAACAGGAGCCAGCACTGGCTGCAGTGTTATTTTGGGGTGAGAGGTCCTTGGTCGCTCTCCCCCAGTAGCTCCCTCCCTCACCAGTAAAACGAAGGGCATTAGGTCCATCACACTCCCCATCTTTTCACTGCCAGCTCCGGCCAAACGCCTCAGCCACCCTCCACAAGCACCTCTTGCCCTCCGGCAGCGCTACCGGACCGCGACCGCACTGACCTGCTCATGCCGATGTCCCCACAGAGGGAGGGGGTGGGCACATTTTGGGGGTCTTCTCCTGCTCTTGACAGCTTCCAGGTTCTCCACACCAGAGAAGTTGCTGTTTCCCACAGGAGAGGGAGCCAGTGTCACACCTCCCACATGGCTCCAAACCTCCGAGCTAATAAAGCCCAGCCTAATGCACTAATAACTCTTCTTAAACCAGAGCTTTCATTATAAAGTGTAATTTATGTTCCCCTCTAAGAGCACCGCAAGCCCGAGCCCTCTCACAGGCACAGATTTGCCTCTCACCTCCCTGCAGCACTTCCTCGAAGCTCAGAGCGTTTCCAGACCCGATGGGACTCACACTGGTGTGAACTGGGAGCCAGACTGGGAACAGAACAGGTGGTTCATAAAACGACCGAAGCTGAAGTACCTGCCTGGCTGCTGTGATGTGGCAGAGGGCTGGCTTGGCACAGAAGAAGGCAGAAACTGCAGAAAATGGAGTGAAACTATTTCAGATTATTGAGGCTCCTTCAGAAATCCCAACACCCCAAGCTGCTCCCACAACTAGAGAGAGCAAATCAGGATCTAGTCCCCAGCCAGGTCTCACACTGGTGTATCCTCAGGTATGTTAGGAAAGGGAAAATCCCCCCTCTTGTCTGTGCACAATGGCCCTTTATGATTTATTAGACAGTCCTCCTTTTTTTACCTCAATTACTCACTTCAAAAGGGGGTGGAAATGGGACATTCCTAACCCTAATACTAAATGCATGTAGTCAATAAAAAAAAAAAAAAGAAAAAAAGCTAAAAAAATGTTTAAAGGGAGGGTGCTTAAGTTATTGCAGCCCTTGGGAGCATTAATGTATGTGCCAACAAGTTGCTGTATGTGGCTTTAACATGCTTATTTATTCTGCTGTGCAATAAAACTCCGTCTTAAATAGTGCCAAAACCTGTTTGCCATGGCAACCCCTCATCACACATGTGTTCCAGTAGTACTTACAAGCACCTTCTTAAAGAGAAATACACAGCAGGATGAATGGCTTGCGACCTTCAGGGCATTTTACAAAGTTTTAAGCACCCGAGTAAATATTACCTTGGACTGAAATATTTCTTCCAGGTATTTTGTTCTTTCTGAGTAACTCTTTTAAGCAGTGAAGCAAAGCTTGTTCCTTGCTCACTTCACTCCAAGTGGAGCTCTAATGACTTGGACAAAGGACAGAGCCTGGTTTTTACCTGACAGGTCTCAGTTGGCTGGGGATGCCTGGCAGGAATCAGCTGGTCTTCTATGGTTTCACATGTGCTGCAGCTGCTCCTGGTGTAATTAGTCATCCTTTTACTGGCAAAATTAAAAGGGAAAAAAAAAAAAAGAAAAAAAAAAAAAAAAAAAGAAAAAAAAAGAAA
>VXBZ01005667.1:205749-229456 GCA_013399135.1 Heliornis fulica | reverse complement strand
AAAGAAAAAAAAAAGAAAAAAAGAAAAAAGAAAAAAGAAAAAAGAAAAAAAGAAAAAAGAAAAAAGAAAAAAGAAAAAAGAAAAAAAGAAAAAAAGAAAAAAAGAAAGAGAGAGAGGTTTTCCCTCCTCCCACCACACTAAGTGTTTGCTCAGTCCAGCCACTGGCCTTTAAGTCCCAGCTTGTGCCTGTCCATAGTGATGCCACTCAGTGCTAACATTACACTTCCCAGTTCTGCAAGCACCCAGCCCAGGAGAGGGTCTGTTTGTGCTGACAGGATCAGGGAATCATTAGGTTGGAAAAGGCCTTTAAGGTCATCAAGTCCAACCCTTAACCCAGCACTGCCAAGGTCACCACTAACCCAAGTCTCTGAGCTCCACATCTACAGGTCTTTTAACTCCCACCAAGGATGGGGACTCCACCACTTCCCTGCACAGCCTCAGTGCTTGACAACCCTCTCCACGAAGAAATTTTTCCTCACATCCAATCTAAACCTCCCTGGCACAACTTGAGACCATTTGCTCTCATCCTACCCCTTGTTACTCGGGAGAAGATGGACCAACACCCACCCAATTTACCTCATTTTAATTTTATTTGCTTAATTTATTGCTCTGCCACAAAAACTGGAGTGACAAGCTCATTTCCCACAGCACTGGGAGATGCATCCCTGGGTCCTAGCAGCAAATAGCACTGAGGAATGGGTCAGCCTGCTACACCCTCCTCCAAACACAGGACCCTGCAGCGTGTGATTCCCTGCAGGAATCCAGGTTCCTTGGCTTGCTCCCCTCTGAGCTTCCTGGCCACACTATCTCAGCTCAACACAGCACTAAGCAGAGGAGCAGTTCCACAAACCTTTCCAGCTACGAATTCCCTGTGGCTCAAAAAGCAGAGCCTGATGGACAGCAGCCGTCTCTTTCATTAGCAGGGGCTGTTTGTTCTGCCAAGGGGTCTCTCAGGCACAAGCACCAGCAGCAGAAGGAGCAGCCAGGCAGGTTCTGCCCAGGGAGCAGAGATGCCTCCAGGATGGCTTAATTCCCAGGAGTTACCCTGTCTGTCCTTCCCTCTCACCTGCAGCCTTTCATGGGGTCCACACTCCATTCCTTCCCTTTTTTATATTTTATATTTCCCAAAAGTTAACGGGTCTGTACACCTTTACTCCCAAGTTTGGAGAGGGCAGGGCTTGTGCAGAGCTGAGGCCATCACATGTTCCTGGAGGAACCTCTCAAGCTCTGCAAGGACATCCCAGCCCCCCAGGAGATCTGCACCATCTAAGTGGGAATCAACACTTGGGACATACCTGGGGACACGTCTACCTCACCAGAACTTGCTAATAAGATTATTGGGGGGGAAATGAAAGTTATTTTACACCACTATCACCTTATCATTATTTTTTTCCACAAGGAAGTTCAGTTTAATCCTTATAGAAAGAAATCTCTCAGCATTATCAGCCTTTCCCTAGAGCTAACAACCTCCCCTCACTCCTTTGCCCCCACCAGATCCCTGTCCCAGGCCCTGCTGCAGACAGGACAGAGAGGACTGGTCCCAGGAGAGCACAGGGAACGTCACCAGAAAGCACCATAGAGACATTCCCTCTTGTGGCCAGGTCCAGGGAAAAAGATCTCTCCAGCAGCCAGGAGAGAAATCCTAGAAAGCACCAAAACCCAGTTGTTTTTAAAATAAATAGATGTATATAAAGCAAGAAAAGAAAACAGTGTATTCTTAATGCTCCATTATTAACGGTGCTCAGAAAGGGATTTTCTGCTTTGCTGGAGCATGTAACAGGCTTAAATAAGAATCCCTATCAGAATATAACTTTGTAATTATGCAGATAACATTTTGTTCCTGTAATGGCAACACAAATGCTCTCAAACTGCAGTGGTTACCCTTTTCTAGGAATAACACAAGAGGCCTCTCAGCTTGTGCCTCGATAAAGCCTGACAACGTGTCACCTCGACCAAGGGTGAGGTGACACATTTAAGACTCCAGGCATTGAACAGTGTTGTCCTGTTGGGTTTAGTGAGGTTTTTCAGCTACCAGCTCCTGGCACAATTCCTGAAGCACTTTGTGCCAGGGATGAAGGCTGATTTCCCAGCCCTGTGCTATTAGTTAACCATTTCCAGCTCACATCATGATTAAGTCACTAGCTCAGGAGCATCCAGGATGCTGGGTGAGCCTGTAGCGAGGGAGCTAACCCAGGGACTGCTGCAAGTACTTCAGTTTTGCTCTTTATCTCCCAAAACAAAAACCAATATCCCACCTAGAAAATAAAATAATTAAATTACCCTGCTTGTTTGTTTTTTTTTCTCAGTGACAGATCATGTTTGTGATCTGAGGAACCAACATGGAATACAAACACAGCACTTAGATGCCTGCACACGTAAGGGGCAGGACACAGCTCCAAATTTCCAAATGCACATTTGATTTCTGTAACAGCTCTGCACAGTAAGTGATTCCTTCTGCTAAACTGCAACCTGCTTCTGTGCTAGTGCAGCAAATGTGTGTTTTACTACTCTGGCAGTAGGATGGGTCCCTTCCACACCAAGCCTTGTAAACAGATACATTCCTTGCTGGAGAACTGATTTTGTGAGTTACAGTTTGTGCTGAAATGTCCTATTATGAACACTCCTGTCATGCCTTACAGCTTCCTAAACCCCCACTGGAAAACATCTTGATATTATACTGGTGTCATCAGTTTAGAAGACACATATAAAGTTTATTGAGCTGCAATTTTGCAGTGCATTTGCAAAACTCAGAAAATATGTTAATGTGTTATTTCTCCTAAAAGCAGGCACTGAGAGCACACACTGATCTACTTGTGCATGTGTTTACAATTATTTCTGAACATTACTCTGTCCAAATAGCTGTTAGAAAAATTTCCAGGCTAGTGTGTATACACTCAGTTTTACTCAAATTCCCATAAATGCATAAGAAATCTCTGCTGCCTGGAGACTTCTGAAAACAGTGTTTTAACTGGAATCAAATAGCATGAATGATGCCTCTTACTGCATCCTACTCGCCTGTCCCATTATAACTTGAAGGCATCTCAATATTTGGTGTCATTACATAGTGCTGGAGGCATGAAAACTCTCCAGGCTGATTAGCATCCTAAGATTTCTCACACCAAAGCACCTCATCCATCAGAAAGGGCTGCTAGGTCTCGGCTGATCAGTCATTTGTCTCATTGAAACCCTATGACTCCATTTTAAGAGCTTTTTTATAGACTCGTATAAAGGAGAAAGTGAACTTTTTAACATGTTTGCACTACACTAAGTCAATACACATAAAAAGAAGTACAACTGGGGTTCCTACATGGATATATGGCCCAGAAGTGCTAAGCTGGTAAGAGATACAGCTACTAGTTAGGCCAGGGATTAACTTTTTGAGTTCCTTTTCTTCATTTTGTTAACTTCTTCCTAGAAGCAGGGAGCATCCAGGAGTGTGACAGTAAGATGAGCTGGAGCCCAGACTCTCCAGACAGATGTTTGAGACAGTATATTCATATATGTTGGGTTTTTTTTTTTCCCCTGGAGTATTCTCTTGGAATAATCCATGTTCCCCCAGTTATCATTTTTGCTGTTGCTTATCTGTCCTTGGAATGTCAGTCCCAAGCCACAAACATGCAGCAGGATTCCTAGAGCACCATCTCTACAGGACCTTATTGCACAAGGAAATATGCAACTTCAAAAGGACAAGTAGCCTCCAACCCAGGCAGGGTATATTGAAGAACTTTTTCACCATTATCTGGTAGGTTGGGCACAGAGCAGTGTATATTAAGGGTATATTTCTCCTGCATGAAGAAGGTCTGGTGCACTCAGCCACTCTGACACTTACATATCTAATGGTAGTTTGTAAAGCAAGGCAGAGCATTCAGCCACCTCATCTGTGTGCATTAGAGCATCTTCTTCCCAGCATCTCTGCTACTTGCCCAGATCCTTCCATCCATGCAAAGAGCTGAGTCATAAGAGAGGAAAATCCAGTTCCCTCCACCCATGTTGAAGGCACTTGGCTCTGGTGCCAGTGAGGTGGCAAGAGAAAGTTAAAGGAAGCAAGACAAAGGATCTCAGCAGCTGCAGGATGCAGCAAATCAAAGAAAAGTGGTTTTAAATAGAAGCCATCAGTACCAGTGCAGCTGGCAACTGCACCGTGCCCAAAAAGTGCATTTTTATTAAGCCCTGTAAAAGCTTCTAAATCTGAAGCTTTAAAAGCATTTTTTCCTGTTTAAAAATGAAAGTTTAGAATGGTTTATTGAAAGCTGATGTCAGAGCAGGAGTTTCACAGAGGGAATCACTGAGATGAATACTGTTACTAATTATCATTTAAACATCTACATCTTCAGCAGTCTTTCAAAAACTGTCTGAAGTAGAACAATCAGGTTGCCCTGGCCAGATGGCTGGTGAAACACCATCAGCCAGCCTTTCCCACAGACAATTACCTCCTTCACAGACTGTAACTTCCAAACCATCCACATCACTGTCAAAGTTTAAGAAAAAAAAAGGTTTAATCCAAAGTTAATGACATTGGTACAGTACCATTGATTGCTCAGCCTGCAGGAACTTGAGTGGCATTTGGGAAATAATGAAAGAAATACGAAAAAGCTCAGAGGACAGCCTGAGGCCATTATCTCAGCCCACATAAATCAATGCAGTTCTTCACTGTCTCTAGGGCTGAAGAACCCTTTGCTTCCTAAAAAAAACTCCAGAGCTGAGCTACACAGCCAGGAGGTGGGGACTGAGGGGTGGTAATGGTGCTCTCAAGCGATGGATTTGTCAAGAAATTGGGCAGAAAAACCAGGTCTCAGGACTTTAATCAGCCATCACAACAGTTAATCCTGTACCACTGCTAGTAGTTTTGGTGGTTCTTGTCACCCACTTGTGGGGTGTCCAGAAGGCAGCAGAGAAGGGATCACAGAGGATCTGCCACAGGGAAGAAGCCTCCTATATTTGCAGCCTCCTCAGCAAAAGAGTAACCTCATCCACAAGCCAGTGGGAATCAGCCCAAACCCAGCAGATGCTCCTCAGTAAGGGTCACTCAGGTCCTGCCTTCACAGGCCCAGGCACCTCCCCACCACAACTGTGTTTGAAGAAAATTCAAACAACAAAACCCAAGCCTTGAGCTGGTACATCCTTCCAGTTCAAATCATGCAGATGCATCTTCCACTTCTAGATTTTAGACACTTTTCTGCATGGTTTCTTCCAGCTCTTGATCACAGCTCACCATCCTCCTCTGGCCCTGAATTACAGCAGGTGACCCAGGGCTTTCCATGGCACACTCCTCCAAACATTCCTGCCACCTTCTCTTCCCCAGCCTATCCATAATACTGTTCCTTTTAATCTAGGCACATCTGGGGGCAGATGTGATCCCAGCATTAGATGAAGAGCATCATTTGGTCCTGACAGGGAGCTGACTTCTGCCAGCTTCTGAACAGGTCAAGACAAGGTAATTTTGAACTGCAGAAGAACCAGGAAGAAAAGCAGAAAAATAGGAATAAACAGTGGGAAAAACACAGAGAAATATAAGAATGAATGAGCAAGAAGGAAGAAAAAACAAATGAAAAAATTAAGAACAACTCAACAGAGATGCACAGGTTAAGAAAATCCAATTATACTCAGCAAAAGAAGAAAACCCATGTCAGCTAACACAGTCAAAGGGAAAGTCTCAAGTTGCCTTGGCTGGTGCTTCAGCTAAAACCTTCTCAAGATGTTCAGTTTTCTGCTTGTTTCCCTGAGAAGTGTATACACTACTCTGAGCCTTCTGAAGGGTGGTTAAAGCCACATAATCCCCAGCCACCACCAAGCATCATCTTTTCCTAAAAATACTGTTCTAGGCTGTTATTTGACTAAAAAAGTTGAAAACATTTAAATCAGGGGATACCACAGGTTAGAGAAAACACTTATTAAAACCAGCCTCAAATTATATGTATATTTTGAAGCAGTGTTTTTAAAGCCATATAACAATAATTCAACTCTTTCAATAGAGTCAGGTTATGCTGCCTGGACAAAGGCTGTGTCTCCATAGGGGAGATCTTCTAGTCTTGTTCTTCTCAGACCCAAAATGCTGTTATTTGAATTGCTCTGCCCCTTCCTTATAAAAAAAAAGGGATCCATTCCAAGGAGGGATGGGGTTTACTCTCCAAGTAATAGTTTGTGTCCACCCTTTAACTGCTTGAAGAGGATTTTCTCCATGGACTTATCTGAAAGTCTTTGCTTTCAAAATGTGGGTAAAAAAAACCCAACCCAAAAACCCCTCCAGCTCTGATGATCTTCCTGCAAACTAAGAGAGCACAAACTTCTGTCCTCTCCTCACTCACTGCAGTGAGAAATACACTAGAAACTCTCAGTCTATTGTCACAAAGTGAGAGTTAAAGGGAAGAGGTGCATCAAGGAGAGCAGCCTGCAGCTGCTGGATCAAGATAGACACACATGCAGCAAGAGACAGTGTTCATTGGTATGCCCAAAATGTGAGGTAACCAAACCACATTGCCCTGCTCCTCAGGTTTTAGGGAAATAATACAATTATAGATATGATAATGAGTTAAGAACATAACTGCTGATGGAAATATTCCAGAGAATTAGGAGATTCCATAGTTTGGTAAACTGAGTCCACAACTTTATTATAGTAAGATTTACCCAGTGTAAATCAGGGAAAAAACACACAACTCTTGCCTCACAGGAAAAAGAATTAAATAAAAAAAAGGGGAGGACACCCCATATTATTTATTCTCCCTGCCTGGAGGGAAGACCTAGTTGCTGCCAGAGCCTCTGTTGAGTTATGCCAATCAACTGATAAGATTTCCAGTCACAGGGAAATTTGCAGGAGGGGATTAGAGGTGGCCAGTGCCCAGTCTCAGAACTGGATGACAGACATCAAGAGCACAACTGTAGCACACTGAAATCAGCTGTCAGTAAAGGGGATTCAGAGCACTGGCATGTGGAGTATGTTCTCCAAGTTACATCTTGATTTATACATCTACATAGTGCTGAACCAGCTTCATTACCCAGGGATTAACAGAGTCTTGAAATAATTGCAAGCTTTTTGCATAATTATTTTAATATTGGCTTTAATTCTTCCCCATCTTCCCTCTCAAAAAGAACCCCAACAAAAATATTTTGGAAGCTTCTGCTTCCACAGGATCAGCAGACCCTTCCAACAGCAGGCTAAGCAGCTTTTGATTGCCAAGGATGCCAAGAGTAAAAGGACATCAGGGTCTTCTGGTGACTACAGGATGGCAAGCCACATGTAAGTGCTTCTAACTGCTACACTAACTCCTAACGTGCTCTGGAAGACCTGGTGGGCAATTTGACAACAATCTGAAACATGCTCTACCCAGAATAAGATCTGTCACACAAACCAGGCAGCAAATCCAATGTTTGTCCATGTGTTAAGAGCTTAAACACATTGAATAGCACAAAATGAGAATCTGAAATGTTTTAGAGTTTAATTGTATTACTTCACTCTGTGCCTTGTTAACTAGGCCTAATTTTAAACCAGCCAAGTGTCCTAATTTAGCAGAATTGTCTTTGAGGGAACGGTGGGAACTACATGTCAGTGCCACATTGCATTTATTCAAGGAACAAGATTCCTGACATGCTTATCATTCTAAATGGCTTTGTCTCAAACACAACTCTTGCTAACTTTATCTGGCTCCAGTGACAGTCTCGAGATCCTCTTCACCATAACTCTAACAGTGGCAGGATTCTCAGAGAACCAGGTTTCTAAGCTGTTCCCCCTGGCTCTGCTCCCATCTTGAAGAAAGATCCAGAGGAATCCACCCTGAAGACAGATCTTTGGCCAGGATACTTGTCCCTTTCCATACTAGGACAGTCTATCAACAGGTCTCTACCTTCCCTTAACTCCAAGTGACAAAGTTATCAAGTGGCCCTTTTCTGCCCTCTAACTCCCCAAGTCAACCTGTTTCTTCTTAATTAAAAGAGCCAGTGCCCTCCTGAGAGATAAACAAAAGGGAAGGGGAACCACAGCCAAGTGAACAGGATCCACTCTCTGATATGCAGTTTGTGCATGGTTAATGGATGTTGGGCATTAATATTTCTTACCCTTTTGTCTGTGTTCACTGTAATAGAAACCCTGTCTAGACTGAGTGGCTACTACAAGTAATCCCAGTAATATCCAGTAAAATCACTCTGAAATGTGATAGCTATAGTTATCAAGGAGCACCAGGATTAACTTGATTGATTGAACAATGGACTTCTGGTTTTTAACATGATCTATATGTGTCGCCCCCAAAAAAAAAAATAGTCAGAAAATATACATATGGTTGTAAACCCTTCAATGTAGGGCAACTTATCATAGTCTGTAAGTGTTCTGACACACCCTAAAAGGAGAGAGATTACTGCTGCTCCAAAATGAAAGGATAAATGGCAGTGGCCATAAAGAAATACTTTCACTTAACCAGCTTCTGCAAGGACAGGACACATCAACCTCTCTACTGACAGCCAGAGAACAAACACCACATACTTGGACAAAGCTCTCCTTAAAAGTCATCTCCTGAAAATACATCACAAATGAAGAGCATCACATATCTCCAACCAAGAGACCTCTTCTCTTCCTAGAGGGACCTCTGCAGTATCTCAGCAATGAAGTAGTTTGTTGAACAAGGAGAGCTGGGTTCTACCAAGAGGTGTGACATTACATTGACTACATTGGCTGAGTTTAAATTAACAGTAACACTTCTAGGCCCAGCTGTAGAGCATCATCTGTTCTGAGCATGTGATGGGGTTTTTTTGCTGATCTAGGTCTGCAAGTGTCCACCTTTGTGCTGTGTGGTGTGTGCCAGTGAGTCATTAATCAGAGATACAAGACCTGGAACCCAAACTCCTCCATTCACTTCCAGTTCAGTTCAGCTCTTTATGAGCTTAGTAAAACCTTTGAGTTCTTCACATGAGTCTGGAAATAAGAAAAAATATTTTTACTTGTCACAGCAGAGCTAACATTCAGCATTAAATGCATGGTTAGACAGAAATTGATTGACTTCTCAAACCAGGAGAGCATCAAGCTTTGGAAGAGTTACTTGATAAGTCTGTTTCATCCAAGGAATCACCACAGAGAGCTGAATTTTATCTCTAGAGCTTGTAATCAATACCCACTAAACTGAAAGGGCAGCATCTTGCAGCAGCACCTACCTATAAGAAGGGTAACACAAATAAACACATGGTTGCCAAGAGTTTCAGTACAGTGATGTTTGTGCTAGGAATGACCCTGCAGACAGATAAGGTCTTTTTCCTTATCTGTGGTACACTGATAGACAACATGATTGCAAGGGATGGAAAACTACTAACCTTAGCAAAATCTTCTGATACTCAGGTTATTTCTGTCCCAACTGTACAATGACACAAACCAGTCAGCCACCAACTTACCAAGCTCCATCCCATCCTGCAGCAAAGAGGCAAGTTTCCTTCCCAAGCCTCTCTGCCTTCCCTTTTATAACACACCTGTGAATCACATTTCCTTTGGTTTCTGCATAAAAATGGCAGAACAGGTGGTTCAGGCTTGTTTGAAAAAAAACCTCAATTAAGAGTTCTCACTACATTGCCAATTGTTAAGTAGCTCACACTTACCCACCTGGGACCAGTCTGCTGCAACAAGGCTGCTTGTTCCCTTTGTTTCTCTAAGTAATCCAATTTGAGCAGGAAAGGGGACTCCACAGTTGGTTTGTATTTTTTTTCCCCATTTTTATTCCTGGAAGCTGGGGCTGTACCCACTACACAGCTTTCCTCAAATGCTGACCAAACCCAGCATTTAAAATGAGCAAGAATGATTTAAATCACTTCCACTCCACCAGCAGTTGTGGAGCTGTGACAATTCCTGAGGTGAAGCCATGGTCCCTGTCTAGCAAAATGCACTCGAAGAGCTCGTTGTGCTGACCTGACATTGAACCTTTTGCTGAGCCATTCTCAGTGCAGGAAAATATTTATTTTATTACAGCCCTGCAGAACTCATCCCAGGCACTCAGATTAAGACCAAATGTGTTGAGCTTGCTTTAGGTGAAGTTATGAGGGGTCTGTATTTGGGATTTTTTCTAACCTCTGTTGTAGACGATGCTGGAATGGCACAAAATAAAAGGACTGCAATAATAATAGTGCTCAGGGCATCTTGCAGGTTCTGTTGGGGACTTCATAAAGGGGATAGCCCTATCCTGTGTCAAATGTTGTTTTCAAAGGATTATGTAACACAAGTCTCCCTGAATCCTAAGAAATTCCTTTTACAAGGAAATTCATGAGGCTCTCCTGGCTGGCTGAGCAACGTCAAGCCGTCAAGTCTTGGCTCACATCGGTTCCTTGCACATCTACAGGGCCTGCAGACATCTCCAGGTCTTCCTCAGTGACAACTCTATTTGGTTTGTAAGCAGGAGGGAGCTGGAGGAGGGAGCATCTCCCCAGCAAAACTGGAAAGATGGCAAGCTGTGGGGATTTTGTGGTGGACAAACACATTTTTGTGTGTGATAACCCAGATCTGATCTTGGGAATCCTGAAATATTGACAGGAGGGACCATCTGAGCTGTTCTGAGACCTGACTCTGAGACATACAATGAGACACCAATGAAACACACTCACACGTTTCTGATTTTCACTGCATTCTCAGCCATTTCAATAGCAGTGAAAGAGCTGAAGTCTCCTGGGGGTAGGCATTGATGAAACCATTAAAGAGTTTTCTCACCAAAATTTCCAAGTAATCCATGTTCTCATGGTAACAGCAAAATCCCTGTTAAAATATAGTTGCAAATATCCTGTTTCTTTTTATTGCTGGGCTGATATATCAGACCTGGGATATGAGATATATGATATTTCTATTACAACCATTATGTCTCCTTGGGACCTATATGGTGTCACTGTGTATTACCAGACTTCAAGAGTGATCCTGAATACAAGGATTTTATTTACTGAAATATTACATATACCAGTTCCTGATCCATCCATTGTAATACAAAATTCAAAACTGATGAAAAATAAAAGTTAATTCCAATATTTTAAAGGAAATTCAAATATTCTAATATTTGAATGTGGATTTCAAGCTTAGGAAGTGTGGTAGGGAAAAACAGGGTGTGTATGAGGGGGGAAAGTGTGAAATCAAAAGTTCTTTTATCTGAACACAATCACAAGAGAAATGCCAAATGAGTTTTTATGAGTGTCTCTGGGCTTGTTTCTGCGACTGTGCGAAAGAAACTCTTATAAAAGAGACATTATTTGAAGACACCCCCCTGGTTCTCATGATTTTCTGAAAGTGTAATGATACATCACTACTAGAGAAACTGAGATCTGCCCCAGTATTATCTACCCATCTATTTGGAAGTAGCTCAAGACCCAAGGAAGGGTGGTGAGGTGCAGATGTTATCAATTAGCCAAAGGAGTTAACAAAACAACTTCAAACCGCAACAGTTGTTCCAGCTGAGAAGCCTGGAGTTCCAAGAGGGTGTTTAGCTGTTGCTGTGTGCTCACATCCTTTGTAGGAGCTGATAGGAAGCCAGGCAGACCACAGCTGTGAAACCCCAGCTTTGGGAACCAGATCCTCACCATCAAATCCAAGGGGGTTNACAAGACTTACCAGTCTTGTCTCTGCCCAGTCCCAAGGCAGAGATCACGACTAAAATGCAAGAGGTCTTGTAAAATAGTTATTGATAAACAAAGTGAGGGATAAAGTAAACTGGTTTCTGCCCAGCAAACCCAGCAGGGGTACAAAGGTTGTGTCAATTGCTGTTAAAAAGAATTCCCCCAAATCCTGACAAGTAAATGTGTGAGAAGGGATGATCCAGCCTAGAAACAGAGAGGAAATTTACTTCTTTGTCCTGAAATGCCACCACCAGACCGAGGTGCAGTTGTGTAAGAGTGTGGGCTTCATCTTCAGACCACGCTGAATCCTTGGCACCATCCACTGACCACGAGTGAGAAAACACTAGTGCAGAGGGAAAATCAAGGATCTGTATTTGCTAATGACAAAATATAACAGATGTCCAGGGCACAGGGGAGACTAAAGCCATTCCTTCCCTACTGCAGGTGCTGGACTCACAGCCCCTGTCTCTCCCTTGCTTATTCAATGCAGCCTCTGACCATTAGATCCAACTAAACCTGGTATGAGAAACCAGCCTACAGATACACTGGGAGGACCAGCATGCCTGTGCTTTCAGCCACTGAGGGCCATGCCTGAAGCCTGTGGGTCCAGGCAGAGCCTGGACTGCTTTCTGTGGAGCCTGTGTGAGCTGAGCAGAGGCTGCTTGTCACCTCTGCAAGTAGAACTCATCCAGAGTACTCATCTGATGTTCTCACCTACTGCTGCAAAAGCCCAAACAGAGCCCAGGAAACAGGTACATTCAAGATACAGACAGCTTGCCTGCAAAGGCATGATGTCTTGACTGTGATGAGGCTCCTGGTGATGTCTGTGGCCTGAAAGCCTGGGTGGGAAACAGAAAGGCATCGTTGTGTTCAGCCAGAAAGGCTCTTTGGTGACAAGCCCACACACAGTGCAACACAAACTGTCAAGAGATCGAGGGTTATATGGTTGGAAGCATTAGAGCACCAGAACAACTGAGGATAGCTGAGTAATTGTACTTATCACAGTTAATTAAAAAAATCAATGTGATTCAGAGTGCAGCCAGAGGCTTCTAAGCCAAACCATGGTACAGAGGTTGTGTGTTGGCAGGGGTTAAAAGAAATAACAGCAAGAAAGACTACGTTCTCTGATGCTGAAATGACAAGAGAGGAACAACAAAAAGTTGCTGTACCTGCAGTTTGCCAGCAAGCTCTACAATATGCCAAGGGCAAACAGGAGTGAAAGAGTTTATTTCATTGCCTTGGAGCAAAGAGCCACCTCTTTTCCACCCCAAGTCCTGCATGACATGGCCATTAGCCCAGAGCTCTGTGATCCATGGTGTGTCACTTGGATTGCATCTGCTGTGGCCTTGTCTAAGGTAGAACACTAACTCCATTGAGGTCACTGGCAAGTGCTTGCACCAGCACACAAGCAGTTTGAACAAGGTCTGAGTCACGCAGCCGTGGCACCTGGTGCACCAGCCCAGCATAAACCAGGACTGAGAGAGGCCTCCTGGGTCCCTGAGCCTTGTCTCCTGCTATCACAGGCACCATGTCCTGTAATCCCCTTCATAAACACAGCAGCAGCTGTGGGAGAAAAGCCTGGAACAGCTAAGGATGCTGAATGTGAGGTGTTACAGGGTCCTGGGGCAGGGGGATTTGGAGTATGCAAAGAATGCAGCTTTGTGCTGTTTAGAAGAGCAACATAATATTTTATTAATGAAGCTGGAAAATCATATATCCTGGGAAACACCCAAGACCTTAATTATGCCAGAGAGGCATTGGGGTAATGCAGAACTTGCTTTCTACTTCTGGCCTTGAGTTCAGAGAATTATTTTCTTCTGTTTCAACATTTGGTTGAGCACAACATGCCAGCAGGAGAGAAAAAAAAAAAAACCACACTGGTTTCCATTCCTGCAAGTCCTGTGTCTGTTTTAAATCATGAGAGAAGGAGACTTCTAATGAGGCTGATTCATATAATGATGTATTTTACAAGCTATTCTCAGCAGATTCACTGCAATATGTCATTCTTTATGTACCAAGAGAGATATATGAGCACATGAGCTTATGAAGGGTGGGGAAGTCTCTGAATAACTGACCAGTTTTGCACCTCATGTGCTGGAGAAGGAGAGAAAGAATTGGAAGTTCACACAGACTGTTGCTTCCAAACCCTCCAGACCTCAGGTCAGCTGTGAACTTCACTCCAATAAATATGAACATTACAAGACTCGTGTCTTAAAACTTATTTCCAAGGAAGTGTCTCATTTTATTGCAACACGAATAAGAGACTCCAAGGTAATATTTACTTTGTTTTATATTTCATAAAGAAAAAAAAAAGAAAAAAAAAAAGAAGCCTGTAATTTCAAGGAGGCTCTAACAGAAATTCCTCTTTCCATCCAAGCGGAAGAAATCATGTTCAGGACCTTTCCCTGAGGGCTTGGGGAAAGCACATTAACATGGAAACTCCCACTTTGCTTTATTTGTGTTACTCTCACAGGAGGATGAGGCTGGAATTGAGAGAAGCTATAACTGGACTAACTGGCCAAAGCCTGTGACATTAAGAGGTAGGCAAGGATGCTGAGAGGATAATCCCAAAGATGAAGCTCTCCAGCTGATGAAAATCAGAAGAGCCAGTTAATCACTGGGAGAGAGTCCCACTTAGAGAGGAGGTAATTGCAGGGGCTTGGAGTAAAAGGGTGCAGTAGTTCCTCCAGTTCTGCCTGTTGCTCCTGTCAACTGTTGACATTCCCATGTCTGTTAAGATGCTGGAGGAGGGGCTGAAGCCATTTAATGAAGTGAAAGGATGAGCAGGAGGCCTGTCCAGAACAGCAGTGGAAGGAGAAAAGCCACATGCAGAGCGCCCAGCGCATGGGGAAGCAGAGCTGCAGCCTGTCCCAGACGAGGAGCTGCTGAGGCACAGATGTCTTCAGGAAATCTCCACGCTGAGACCCAAAGAGCTTTGGCCAGGTGGGGGGATGAGTCACTTCCCACACGGATGGCCTGGCAGCGCCTGGCTCAAAAAGCCCCTTGCTGAAGGACGGTGCAGGCGTCAGACTGGTGAGTGCCACCTGGCCTGGGCTCTCCAAGCCATGCATGCCAATGGCACGGGCACAGGTCCTTTCCCTGAGCCTCCTTGCAAGCCCCTCTTGCATGGAAGGGGCCCTGCTCTAGCCTCTTACCACAACCTTATTTCTGGCAAGGGGAGCTGGCGGCTGTTCCCTCGCTGGGCTGCCAATATACCTCCTCTTTCTGGCCCGAGGGGCCACCAGAGAGCGGTACTGGCTGTTGCCAACTCTGTCTGCCTGGGAACAAGGGACCCAGCTTGGAGCCCGAGCCCAGATCTTAGTGGTTCCCTGCTGCTAGCCCACAGAACAGCCCTTCTGGATTTCTTAAAGGCAGGCTGCCCTTACTTACTAATTTTCTTAATTTTTTTGTGGCCTCGTCGGTGATTTAGTCATAACACCAGGGTCAGCCACCAGCTGCTGCCTATTCCCACGGTATAACCTGCCTGCTTCACTGTCTTTCCTTAAATGTAATACGTGGTGCATTTCTGTCTGGTACTTTCTCTTGTTTCTGCAATTGAAATTTTATCCCTTCATGGAGTGCCCGAAATTCTGCAGAGACACTTGGCCTGAATACTCATTTCACTGCTGAAAGCCAATACTGCTTTAACAGATGCAGTAAAATTGTGAGAATCTAAAGTTCACTTTTCTGCTTTAACTACCACAGATGAAAGAAGCCTACTCCACGCAGCTGAATGCCTCTCTTGCTTGCTGGCACATGAGCTTTAAAGGTGTTCTGGTAGTTTTCAGCCCTCCTTGTTGCCTAAGTACTTTTGTCCAGATCCTCAGCTGGACTAGACGGATGCAGCTCTGCTGCCGTCAGCAGAGCTGTGCTGATTTATACCATCAGGCTTTATTTTTTATTTATTTTTTTTTTTATGTGTAGATATCCTTAGAAAGTAATCACCAGGCTCCCTCAAGCTGATTCCACGTGACTTGCAACTGCAGCTCCAAAAGCAACGCTGTTGGTGAAGCGTGTTCCCACACTGGAGGCATCTGTCCAGGGTACGAAGGGATCCAGACCAACACCGGTGGTAAACTCCCAGCTCCACTCAAAGTATCATTCATCTCACACATGCTTGACTGTATAATTATTGTATTGGCTTGCACAATTTCAAACAACCTTTCATAATGCCACAGAAATCTCCAGGCCAAGCTGTCAAATTATTTTCATTGCACTAATTTTAAAAACACAAACCCTGTCATTTCTTCACCTCTGGGAAGCAAGAACGGAGCAAGCCAAAGCATTAGCAGTGCACACTCTAATTCTTTCTCAATATCATACCTGCCCTCTGAGTTAGACCAGTACAGACCAGCTCCCTTCAGTGTTTGCAGCAGCTGAACACCCTGTTTGGCTCTGGTTAGTGTACAGATCTCACAGTCCTGCATTACTCTGCTATCTCCATGCAGCAGCACAGTCCCTCTGTTCTCTGCAGACCTTGCAGGTTTGTCACCATTTGAAAACAATTATTTTCCTCTGACTTGGCATTTCTGGCTGCTGCCCAAGTGCTTGAGGGCACTTTGGGATTTATAGTTCGAGCCCCTCAAAGGAATAGTTATCTTGAAAGTGGAAACTATTTCCAAAAGGCTAAAATGTCTCTTTCAGCTGAGCGTGGTTTTCTCTGCTAGAGTGACTTCATATGGGTCCAGCCAGTTCATCCTCCTGTGCTGCAGTGGTGGCAGGAATACCTAAGGGTGAGGGCAGAAGGAAGAGGCTGATTGTCTCTTACCACCAGGGACTTCAAAATAGCTGTACTATTGTATATACAATCCTTCCTTTCTGAGATGCTTCACATAGTAGACAAATGTGAATCAGATCTTCTAACTGGAATAATTTCTTATGAAGAAATAAAGTAATTTGGCTGGCAAGAAAAGCTAATGAAGATTTTTAACGCTCACAGGAGAAGGAGAGAGGAGGATCCATGGATTATGGCCAGACCCAGGTTCCCCTAAAGTGTTTAGTTCCCATAGCAAAGGCTCTTACACACCTAAACACAAAGTTCCTGGTCCTGGCAGCCTGTCTTCTACCCTGCACCATAAGGCTGCATCACCAATGAGGAAAACTGGGAATGGAAGCTTAACATAAAATGACATCAGCTGCCCTCCAGACTGTAAATCAGGATCATGACATCCTTGTATCCTATAGAGTGATGAAAATGTTGTGTATGGTCCAAACTGGCATCTGGCTCCCAACTTTCCTGGCTAATGTTTAGTTGTAGGTAAGCCCAAGCAAGCCCCTTCCTTTGAACAGGGAGAACTGTGTAGAGAGCAGAAGTGAGATTCCAGACTTAGAATTGGCACTGCTTCCTTAGCTGAAAGTTTCCAGGTCTTGGTTTCAAAGACCTCTCTATCTCATAGAGAAAAATAGCAATAAAACAAATGATGTCAAAGCATTTACATTGCAGTTACCTCTTACTCATTGTAGACAAGACAATTTTTAATTAATTCTCACAAATGCATGAGCAACAACAATAAAAATGAAAAAAAACCCAAAACATATTTGTGGTGTCAAGAGCTTCTCTTCTTTCCTGGGGTAAGACCTCTAGCACCTCATGCTGTTCTCCCTTTCCAGCTGTGGGAGGAAAGATGTTGAACTAGATTTGGAATCTGTGCTTTGATCTCTAGCTATCCCATATAAGAGGACATGGCAGGTGGAACTTTCTACAGTCTTCTTAGCAAACACCCTTCTACAGATCACATGGGAGGATGGACCACTGCTTGGCTTGCTTCAGACCTGCTGACTGCTGTGGTTAAGAAAATAAAAAAGATAAAAAAGGAACAATGCCACTAGCAGCACCTTTGGAAGTGTTAGGTATCCCAGCCTCATCACAGAGCTTGTTCATGGTACAGTCAGCTGGAGTGACCTTGGTTGTGAGTCTGAGTAATGCTCCAACTCACATTCCTCTGTTAAGGCCCACTCATTTCATGGGGTCAGATATTTTAGTCATCTTCCACATCTGGTTTCTGCAGTCCCAATATCTCCCTGAAGTGTGGGCTTTCACCTGCTCATTAGTAAAATGCACAAACGACTCTGGTGAAAAGAAGTGAATCTGTGCACCTTCACACTGCCAGCAAAATGTCAGTAATTTTTTATAATGGCTTTAGCAAAAGTCAGGTGAACTGAATGGTCAGTGTGATCTGTGTCATTGTTCTGATGAATGGTCTGGAAAAACAATGCCGCCTGACCAAAGAGAGTAACAGGACACAAGCCTATGGATAGACAAAGAGTTGGGAATGTACAGAATTATTTCCAACATACATAAAATAAATCAGTACCCACCCTGGCTCTAAAAATTATTTTCAAGGCTCTGTCATTGCATGAGTCTGTTCATTTGCAAGAAAATGAGCTTTTTCTCTTTCCATTCACAATTATATAACATCCTTGTAACTGTTACAGCAACAGTAATATATCAAGTTCACCTTTAAATGGGTATTTAACAGTTTATATTACATTATAACAGGTGGATGAAAGGAAGAAAGCCAGCACTGTTGGACAATAAGCTTCATGCTCCTTGCCAGCTGCCCATGGGCTGGGATCTGGGAAAATGCTTGCTTAGAAAAATCGATGAGAGGCAGGACATGGGCATGATATATGTTGACTTACACCAGCAGATACAGCAGATAGAGCTGAGTCTGCCTGTTTTACAAACAAGCATCCTACACCAATGCTAACTTTGGCCATACTTCATCCTTGGGAATAATTCCTGGCATTCCCTTTGACTGTTTCTCAGCATGTCAATGCCTGAATGATCTCACTGGAATGCACTTCTCCCAGGATGTGCTGTCCTGCCAGGACTCTGCTTCTCCTTATGCCAGTGCTACCTGCATGCACTTGATTCATTGGGAGCATCTGCAGTTCCTTCGGATTCCTTTCCCGTCTGAGACTGTCATTAAAAACTGTTAGCAAATTCTGTTTATAAGTGGTTAAATCTGTTTCCTTAAAGAAAAGTGAAACCACAAGCAGGATAAGAGGGTCAGGGGAAAATTCCTAACACCTGGAGTCCAATACACTTTAGAATAAAATCCAATAAATTTACTCAGTGAGTGACAGCAGCACTTGGTAGGAATGCAGTTCTCAAGCACACCGTTTATCAAAACTGGGCTTTGCCTCACAGCTTTATCAGACAGATTTCTTTGCAGAGCTTGGCTACATCACCATCCAAGAAGCTCACAGAAAAACCACAAAGTTAGGTCTTACCTTGCCTTCACCCACCACGCAGACCCTCAGCTTGCCCTGGATTCCAGGCTCCTTCACCCCTCGCAGACAACAGCTCCATTCAGCACAAGTTTTAGATGATATTCAGATTGCTTTCGACACCCAGAGTGCTTAATTCTTCAGGCTGTCTGGAATATATTGGCATCAATGGTGAATAATCCCTCCCAAGTCATCACATCAGGCCTGTTTTAGTAAATCTTTCCACTTATTAAAAACAAATTTAAACCGCCCAAATACGCTTTTTTTTTTTAAGCAGAGTCCTTTAAAAATAGTTCGTAAATTTATGAGCCAACATACACTGCAAAAATACAATAAAAAGGCAAAAAAGTCACTGACACATTTTAGCTCAGTTTAAACTGTCAGATGAATCCTCCCATCTTGTACAAAGCAAACAAGAGGTTTTGCATAAAAGCAGTCAGCAAAGTCCAGCTGGGGTTAAGGTGTTCTTCCTGCAGCACAGGGCAACACTTGGTCAGCTTTATCAGCCCATGGCTGAGCTGGTATCCACATCCCTGAAGAGGCAGACAGGATTTAGAGGGGTACATGTGCAGACCCAGGGGCTCCACACCCCCAGAGGATGGGAGGGGGTCTCCCTGGAGCCCAGATGAACACGCAAGGGTTTTGTGTGGGCTCCCCGGGCCCTTGTTACTCACACCCACACCCTGGAAGCCAGCCCAACTTCAGTAATTTCAACAGGGAATCCCTGAAACCTTGATGTAAACCCTGCTATAGGTTAGGCCAGTTCACATCTGAAGTGTTGCCAGATGCTAAGGGAGTTTTGGGGTGACAGAAGTCGGGGAGGACATGCCTGGAGCTACATGCAGGTTGTTTGTGGCAGCTCTGGGGAGCAGGGCTCAGGGATACACTCTACATGCCCACATCATATCTGAGAATTGGGGCCAGAAAATTGCAATATTGTCCAGGACATACCAGCAACACTCAGGAGAGTGACTGTAAAATCTTAGTGACTTGGAGTTTTATATAACCAAATTCCTGCCTTCCTGCAGAATAATGTTTACCACTCACCTTGGTGCAAACACACCAGCCACTGCCTGGCAAGGGGACCTTCTCCTCGTGCCACTTTCACAACCAGGTAGCCCTTTAACTTCTGCAGAGATCTACCCTTACTCACAGGGGTACAAGAAGAGGTACAGGTCTAAGTCTGTATGATCATACTCTGCCCCGACTGTGCTGTGTGAAAGCTGCAGTGATTCAGTCGGTGCGTTCTTAAATTGATGATCCTTTTAAAGAAACAGACTGCCAATGGCTGGAGAGTTCATTGGTATTGCAGGAGTGTCTTTGAAAGACATTTCCCCAGGGCTGGTTTGAAGCTTCTGCTTGACAGGTGTATGTAATGTACCAAGATCCAGGGAGAAATCCTGCCTCCTCAATTCAGCTGCAATGAGCCAATGAACGAAATGACGGAGTCGGCGGTTTCACATGTGGGTTAATTTACAGCATCTCCAAGTGTCTGGTGCTTGGAAACCCTGTCACATTCTTTGAGAATGTAAGAATTAAAAATTCCCACTGAAGGCCTCACACATACAGATGTTCCAAGAGTTAGCAGTGGCTTGTTTTTCCTTTTCTATGAAACAAAAAAGACAAAAGGAGTTGCAGCACATTCCAGAGTAATCTATTGCCTCAGAAGGACAGTGCTTCCCTGTGCTGCTAAGAGTTCCATTTAGCATTCAGGAAGGTATTCCACACCAAAAATATAAGTAAACATAAAGCATTCTGGTCTGGTTTTTATTCAGAGAGATTTATGCTTTGAATAAAGCCCACGTCTCCATGATCCTGCTCGGGCAGGGGGGTTGGACTTAGTGATCTTTCGTGCCTCTTCCAGCTCCTGATATTCTGTGATTCTGTGATACAGCAAATATTAAGGAAGTAAAAAAAAAATATCTGATTTTAATAAACACATAGTTTGGGGTCTGAAAAGATTTTGCCTTCTTTGCATCATAATATATAAACACCAACTATCACCTCACAATATTCCCGCTGAAATTGAGCATGAGTACACTGCATGAGGTGCAGTCGAAGCAGAAAGATGTGTTTGTACAGCACAGAGAAATGTACTGAGATATCCAGAGAAGATTATAGTATCTTGCTGTCACACTGTCCTCTGGGTTTAAAAATAGCAGTTCTGCTGCAGAGCACTCTAACTCTGTCTCTGCTTTTCAACTGGAACCATTTGATGGGAAGAAAAGCAGAGCAGTATCTCCCCTAAGCCAAAGGCTGAGCTGCAGAATTCTCCAAAACCAACATCTCAAAGACCTAAAGACTTGAGAAAAGGGTGGCTAATATTTTAATCTATTGCTTTGAAAATATCCTCCACTACTCCAGACTACATCCTAAATTATTCCCCAACTTTTCTACATTCCCATAGGAGCTCTGTATTAAATCAGTACTAACTACTGATTTGAAATGCTGGCTGCACACAAGTATATATGATATTACAGCTAGGCTGGAAACATTATTTTTCTTTAGAAGTTTTGTATTTCTGGAAAGAGCTACAGCCACTGTGTTGAGCTGCCTCCATGTCCTGCCCTGAGAAATACAGATGGGTAAGAGGAGGGATATCATATTCTGTATCAGCACTTGTCACAAGCCCCAGCAACATCTGTTAAGCTCAACACATTTATTTCTGCTACAATATGGGCTCGTGGTATTGCAATATTGGGGATAGACCTGACACAATAAAGATAATTTTTGGTTTGTTCCTGGAGGTTTCCAGGTCAATTTCCTCCTGCTAGTCCCAAACTCCAGCTGGCTGTGATAAGGGACTGTAATTCTTAGAAAATCTGTCCCATGCTGAACTGTCTGACTTCAGGATCCACTTTTTGGTAACAAGTTTCTCCTTCTGTGACTACATCAGTAACCAGTGATAAAGTCTCTTTTCTCCAGGGCCACATTAAGCTGTTTCAGGGCAGACTTTTTTATGTCCTCTTTCTCATGCCATTATGCACAGGCTTCATGTCCAAAAAAATCATCTGTCACTTCGAGTTCCTGCAGCATTATTCTGACAAATTCAGTCACTAAGAAAGTCCTTGATGTGAGAGGTTTCAAAGCAAAGTAATAAATACTGCAGCAGTCAGCTTGTCTTCAGGGTCCTGGTGGTTTTGCCAGAAATCTCACTTACTCCTTCAACAGTGCATTGTCAAAGGAATTTCATTTGTTGGGAGTTTCTCTTTCCTTCCACTGTTTTGTTTTTTTTCTCCTCCCCTTTTCCATTTTTTCTCTTCCCAAGGAAATGAGGGGCAAATGCAAGTGAGATACTGTACCATCTTTATCACTCCACCATCTGTAAATGGTTTCATTCTTCTGACAATTTCACATGCAACCTTATAAAAAGACCTGGCTCACTCGTGCTGCTAACTTCAAAGATGTACAAAGCTGTGTTGGACCAGTCGATGCTGATGGGGCAGATAATAAGAGGCTGTGTTTGATTTCTGTGAGAACCTATCTCTCTGTCAAATGGCTAATTGGTGAGAAAAAAAACACATTTCTTCCAGTTGTAGAGCCCAATCCTTCAAAATGAGGGCAGAGAACAAATTGGTGGCCAAGTACAGCTAAGAAACCCAGAAGTAAAGAATAAACTCTGAATTTTCCCCTCCATTCTGCAGAGAAGCTCATCAAAGCTCTTGGCATCCCTGCAAATATTTCAAGAGGATTTAATGTTGTTCTTTTCTCCATTTAATCATTTCTCAGTGCCAGAAGTTTGTTGAACTCCTGGATGCAGGCTACCAAACTCAACTGCATAGCACCCATATTTGCCTGAACCATCTTTTCCTTTGGATGTTGCTGTGGACAGGCCAGATATGAAGCAGTGATGTCTGATCCTACCTGTCCTTCTACAGCTCCATCCTGTTGGTTCTAAATTTTTCTATGCAGTCACTTCTATCTTCCATTAAAAATCAGCAGGTTTTGAGGATGCTCAGGACCTTGCAACCCTGTGCTCAGTCTGGCCTCCTTCCCTGGAGTCTATGGTTCAACACAAAACCTTCATACCTGATAGAAGGACAAAGAGAAATAAGTCTTCTGAGCCTCCTTGTTAAAGGCACCTTTACAAATGTTCCAGTGGCTGTTTTCCTCACATGAGCATTTTGCTATTTTCTGTCTGCTAGAGGAATTCATGACATTGTATTTTGCCCTGTGGAAATTTTAAGCAAAAATAAAGCTATTTTTATTTCCATTTCAAGTTCTTCTGAATATCAAGGGAATGTACATTAGATCCTTTTCTTTCAAAATGACTTTTTAATGAAAACAAGTCTTTCCCAACACCGAAGATATGGCTTTCTGTTCTCTTGAACACTCTTGTTTTTCTTTCAAGTAGTTCTGATGAAAATTATTTTAGTTCTCTTTTAGTAGGCAGCTTCCATGTAGCAAGGCATTTGCCTTGAAAGGAAGAAAACTAATCTCTGATTTTAATCTTTTTATTAAAAACTTTTCTTTTTTTTCTCTGTATCTTGCTCATATTTTTAAAAACAATTATCAAATAGAAGAGGAGAAAACCTTGAATATTGCTCTTTGGCTCTGTGCTCAAATTGAAGGTTTTTTTTAAATTCTCCCTGACTGTTCACAAGCCTGGAGGATTTCTTTTTATTTTTAAAGCCTCTCTAGAAATTGCAGCTTTTTCTCTGGGGAGAAGTTCTAAAAGAAACAAATCAGAGATGAGGAATTTTAGTAGTCAGTTCACTCTCCAGCTCACTCCTTTGTCTCTCTCCTGTCAAGACACTTTGATTCTGCATCTCCCACATATCTCAGCCTTTCGAGGCATTTATAAATTATAGAAGTATTTATTATTGTGGGGAAAATATGATCATTCACTGAACTCATTGTGAACTTTGCACACATGCTCACTCCTTTTCTCCTGAGATTTATTTATATATATATA
>VXBZ01005667.1:123954-205692 GCA_013399135.1 Heliornis fulica | reverse complement strand
TATCAAACAACCCCTGCTTAAAGTCTGCAAACTGACTAACTGACTTGTAGGGCTTGATATTGGCAGGTGATTCCAGGCTCATACTGGGGAACCTGGAGGAAGAGCAAAATGCTTACTACATTCTACTTTTTTCTAAACCAAATAAAAAAAAAATTCCTTCAGGTTTGTCCAATTTACTGTACTGATCCAGCAAGCACCTTGTCAGTGTGTAAAAGTCTGGGACAAAACCTCCTACCTATCATTCCACACAGCTTTGTGGAGGAAGATTCATGAGATTTTTCAGTTTCCACTGTTGCTAAAATATACATTTATGAGGCTGGGATGTGAATATCTTTAGAATGCCATTAAATGAAAAGTTCCACTTTCTCTGGTAAACAAAAGAAGGATCAGCTGGTAGATATTGGACAGGGATCTTGTTTTTCCTCCACTCTTCACTTACTATTAAACAGGACAGTTTAGAAAATCTTTAGAAAAGATTTTGGATATCCAGGTGTGAGAGAGACGAATTCCTAATCTGTGGGATCTGGTCTACTACTGATTGTGGAAATCCATGCTAATGTCATGTTTCCTTTCATACTTTTCCTTGAGGCTGAAAAGAACAAAGTTTTTCTTGGTGTGTGCTGTTCTGTTGCAGTAAGACTCTTCTTGGATATAGACACTCTGGATTTGAACTCAAGCCCCCAGAGAAGGGCACTTAATCCTCAGAAACACCTACAGTAGCCCCCTTAAAGACTCCTCACTTACTACATCTTGTGTGATATCTTCCATTAATGGTGCTAGGGACCCATACTCTGCCTGATCACTGAATGATCTGTTCTCCACAGGGCCAGAAAATGAATGCATTTAATAAGGATTAACCCCTGTGGGCACTGGGGAGCAATAAATATCATAGCGCCAGCATTCGTAACGCTATAGTTATCATTGTGTCAGCATTTCTGTTATAAACCAGGGTTTGGGGTGGATTAGAACTCAGCCATAAAATTTTCTCCAGGCTGAAACTTGGCATAAAAAAGAAGTATCAGTCTATGATTGGGTTGGGTTTTTTTTTTCTTTTTTTTTAAGTTTAAAAAAAAAAAGCTTTTCAGTCTATTTTGAGTTGTAAGAGGGAAGAATATGAGACTCTTCTCAAAGTCTTTAAATCAGCATCCAGACCCCTGGAAATGAAGAAAGACTCTGGCTGTGGCTGCATTCAGGGTGACTTTTCATTGGGGTATCAGAAGTTCAGGGATTAAAGATGGGTTTTGGTATTTCTTGAAAGCCAAAAGCTTTGTCATATTATATGGGAGAGCTCAATTCTTTAGCAATGGGGCTTTAAAAATATTTCCTGGTCCCCTTTATGTTCAGAAAAATGTATAATTTTAAATTACAAGGACCTCCATACCACCCTCAGCACTTTGGCCAAGCCCCAGGTAAACAGTCCCACTATATCCCCTCTTTGAGCCAGGCTGCAGGGGCACAGGGGACAGACTGGAATAACTGAAATGGTTTTTTTATTCTGAATTCAGACTTGAAATTCTCAGCAGATTTAGTTCCCTCTCAGAAACCAGTTGTACAGCTTAGGGGACTGATGTGAAAGACAGACATCCTAATGTTGCTGGTGTGGGAAGGCATTGAGGAAGAGCAGCACAGCCCTTTGCTGTGGGATGTCCTGCAGATGTCTGAGCCTGCTCGCAGCTGCGGACGTGCGTCTCCCGCTCCTGACCTCCCACTGCACGGCAGCACCGCGTGGGTTTCACTGTTCTGGAAGAGCTGCTCTTTGGAGAAAAGGATGATTTGCTCTGCAGTGAATAAGCACACACTATCAAAAGGGTCACCACTGATCTGTGTAGACCTCAAGAGGAGAACATGAATTAATTTGTTCCCCCAAAATAAGGTTTTCTTTTGGAAACAGGAGTATTTTGTTGTGTTTTTTTTTTTTTTTCTCGTGCAGTCTGAGGTACAATATTGAGTTCCAGCTTCCCCTAAGAGCTGAACTTCATCCTCCTTGCTAGGATGGTTTTATTTTAGTTACCAAATATTTGAGGTTAAAGTGAATAGTTCATCTTTAATGGGATTATCTCTTTCAATGTTTGCTTTCATTACAGTTCGAATTGCTCTGAGCATGAGAATCTAACCTCACCAAAAGCGTATTTTTGTAATTTGATACAAACTAAATTTAACCTTTGACTCTCATCTATAAAGACGTTACTTTTTTTTTTTCCACTGAAAAGCAGAATGTTAGATTAAAGATCTGCCAGTTTCAATTTCCAGGTTGCTAACCCTCCTGTGATCGGGTCCTGAAATGTGGAAAGCTGTTTACTTAGGAAAGGTATTTAATATTAATAGTAACAGTCAAGATGGTCTCATACCTGCTACTTGTGACAGCTAGATGGAGGTTCTACACCGACTTTTTAAATGGAGAATAATTTCCCTGACCCACACTGTGCAATACAGTACAACTGTTTGGACAGCAATATTTAAAATAAAATCTTCCCTTTGAGATACTTTACCAGTTCATCACAGTTCTTTTTGTTAAACAAATATTTTTTTATCCAAAAGCTTTAGAGTATTAATCCTGTGCTTAGAAAAACAGATTCACGTTCTCTCTCCTGACAGCTGATTTCAAATGAGATACAGAAAGGGAAACTGCTTCTCCATATTGTTCTATACTTTCTGCAGTAAATCATCAGCAAAATTGGAGAGGAGGGGTTGCTTCTTAGAAAAACTATATTCCTGTTCTCTGCTGGAAGAATCCTTTTAAGTCCATGGAGTTTTTCACTGCTGCTTCAAGATGAGGCAGTGTTGAAATTTTCAGTGATAAAGTTTTTTCGGAAATTTGTCAGGAATTTAAGTTTTTTCAAAAGACCAATTAAGTGTGAATGAAAAATTATGTCTCCAGCAAAGGACAGATCAGAAGTAGTCCAAGTGGCAAAGCTCTGGTGAAGTCAATGACAATTCTTCCCTGTATTTCTGCAGTGACAAAGAGGAAACGGCTCATTGCACATGTCAGGACGTGAAGGGGAATGTGAGCACAGCTATTTATTTAACTCAGGAAAATTCACTGCAAATTCTACAAAAGCCTTTCAGTGGATACATTTCCTATGATTGTAGTTTTGTAAAATTCATAGGAAAGCTTTTGTGTTCATATACTTACTTGGGCTCCATATGGAAGATGATTTAGCTATAAATATTATACTCTCTTAAATGTGTCCATTCTGCACAGGGAAACAAGCAAGGAAAAAAAGAAGTCCACCTTATATTTCAGCTCTGCAGTCATCAGAGAAGAATACTGCAATGAAAATTCAAATTTTAGTTTGAACACATGCTGCCCTAATAAATGGTCAGCTTAGAAGCATTTCCTGTTTATACACTGTGTTAATAAGCATCCATCATCCCTGTCACATATACGGGATACCAAATTCAAATGTCAAACAAAATGTAAGAGGTCACACATTTTCCTTTGCTAACTAAAAGTGTAATTCATAAATATTATTGCTACCAAACTCTCCATCTACAGCACTTGTTTAGAAATATGCACATGTAATATAAATTGTGATTAAGTTAAATGGGTATATTATTTCCTGTTTTAAGGGCGAACAGCAGCATGAATTATGCTTTACTCAATAGGCATTTCAATAAAAACCTATAGGCTAACAAGCTGCTATCACACAGTTCAGTTGCACAGATTAACATGAGAAGGGTCTTGGGTTCTGCCACTGATATTTAAGCTGTTTCTGTGTCTGTTATTTCTGCTGATGCATAGAAAAAAAAGCATTCCCTTTGCTCAAAACCCCTTTCCATTTTTTTTTTTTTTAAAAAAAACCAACCATATTTGATTGAGGGGGTGTGTGTGCATTCAGAATAAGATAAATGTAATCACTTCCATTTCTTTTTACTAACTTCAGAAAAGTAGGACTTGTAGAAGTCTCTCTGGGACAATAACCACCAGCTCCCATACTTTTAAGTTACTCATTTTAATTTGTAGAAATCACTCCAAGAACAAAATAAAGCAAAGATTTTAGGAATGGCTTAAACAGATTTTAGGAAAAAAGGAAATGTACTTGCAGTGTCATGTAGTACTCAGAGTTTTGCAAGATTTTCTGGCTAGCCTTCTGCTGTGTCTCTTTTTGCTTGATATTGTATTTCCAGTTAATATGAAGCATTTCAGGGCTTGATTCAGAATTCTCCAAGGTCATCTTAAAGGCTTGCAAAACTAAGTAGATTAGACTTAAATAAATTTGAAGTAAAAAAAACCAACCCCACAACTCTGATATTACAAGTAATAACGCTATGCTGACAAAACATTCTCCCTTCAGGCACAATTAAAGGCCTTTCTCACAAACAAAAAAGAGGAAAACATTAAAATCAAATTAAAAATATACCATTCTCACCACTTCTATATAAAAACTTTCAGTTATTTAACTTCCTGAGTAGAAGCAAACAGTAGGCTCAAAAGTACATTTTTTCTAAAGAAATAAATATCTAGATTGAATGTAAAGAGGGTTATTCCCACCGAGGAGCTGCATAGCCCAAGATAAGCAAACCCAGTTACTGCTTGTCTTGAACAACTGTGTACAAAAAAAAGTGGTTGCAAATACTGTCAAATCAAAGGGTTTTGAGACAAATAAGAATGCCACACATTCCCAAGTTATCTACTCTTTCCTTGGTTGTTTGGGGGTTTTTTAAGCTTTGGTAGAAAAGAGATTTTACCAAGTCACTGGAGTCTGGTGTTCTTTTAAAAGCTTGTAAAATGGGAGTCTGAATATTTTGTTTTATTAGGAGGAACACAGTGCATAGCAAACACAAAGATTACTTAAAAGGAAGGGGTGCTAAGTTCTTTAAGATACCATGAAATTAAAATAATTTCCATATTCTGAATATCATAGGAAAACAGTCATGTAGGAGCACTGTACATTAATATAGTTCAGACTATTTAAAGCAGTGTAAAATCTTTGATGTATCCCTATTTATGAAGCAAAGGAGACACCAAGGCAGATACTATCAAAAAGGGAAAATGTAATTCCATTTAAGCATTCCAGTAACAGAAACAGAGCCCTATCATTAGAATTCCAATACTAATAAATAAATAATTGTGCTGGTCTTACTCTACATGGTTTGGCCACTGAATTTCGGTAGATAAAAACATAACTTGAGTGCAATTATTGTCACATCACGGAGTGATTTCATTGAAAACAGTCAACAGATACAAAAGAATTCCAAAATCTGTGTTTAAAAATCCCTGAGTTATTTTGCTGTGGGGTTGTATTACTTGTTTTTCACATCTGTTTATCTTTTTGGTATTCCTGAAAAATTCCCAGAAGGAATTCTCAAGAGGGGAGATCTGCTTTTCCACCATTTTCCACTTTTGTCTGTCCATCTCCAGGGTGGAAAGAGACATCCCCAGGTGGGCCAAGGACCAGCCTCCAGAGGCAGAAGATACTTGGTGGCAGCAGCAGCATCCAGGCTCTAGAGATGATCCAGAAAAAGGACCTCCCATGGGAGCAACCAGACTTTCCTGGATCCCAGGGAATCCCTGGAGCTCGTGAACCTCAGCTCAGTCTGCAAGGGAGGAAAAAATGACAGAGGTGGGGGAAGAAGGCCAGCAAGTACTGCCCTCTTGACTGGATGATGTATGGGAAAGTCCACAGGGAAAACCTCTCCCAGGATTTACTAGGGGAAGGGGGGGTGTGTGATCCAGTACCAGGTTAGGAACCCCTTGCATGTTCAAAGGAAAGCTTTTATGAGTAAAGACAATGCCCTTACATGAGTGAAGATCAAACCATTCCTAATCTTCTGTTGCAACAGACAAATTGCTTAGCAACTGTCTGCATATTCTCCACATAAGCTTTTTAAAAATAACTTTGAATTGGTATCCCTAACTGGTGAAAAACAGAGACAAGAGTAAGTAAGAACACATTTTCTTTTCTCTCCACGTTGCCAAGTTGCTGCATTTTTTACCTGCCTCACACAAGATGTGCCACTTTCTTGGGAGACATAAATTTTCCTGAAGACAAAGAGAAATAATGCAGCAGGTCTCCTTGCAGGTCCAAAAGTGCCCTATGAATGTTCCAGCTGATCCCAGTTAACTGGTAGATGTTCAGAATCTGTCCTGTCTTTCTATACTTAGTGCTAAAATCCCTATTAATGCTCATGTGAATTTTTGGAACAGTTAATGAAATCTCTTTGTCTTCTAGACATTTTTGAATATGGTCTAATGTACATCTAGACCTTTGCATAATAGTAATAATTTATGCAAACTTTGTGAAGAAGTAGCCAATGTTGCCACCACAGATATTTACAGAAGTGATTTAATGATGCTCATTTCCCCTCCTCCCCAAGATCTATCCCAATTAAAATTAAAGCACTGTAATTTTAATAGGTTGTAGAAGAGCTCTGGGCTGTTCTCATTTTCATACACACAGTTGTTTAATGCACCTCCTCCACTGTGCTTAGCTGCTTGGTTCCCATTTTCTGTGTATTCCCACCTGTGAAATGTTCCAACTAGAAGGACGTAATGTAACATCTAGCCACAGATAGGGAACATGAGGCAAGGATTTGGGATGGTAACAACTCAGACATCAGCAATGGGTTCAGAAGAGTTCACTTAAGAGCCAATCAAGAGTTAAGACAAAGGTGATTTTTAATTTGCAATTTGCATTCCTTTGCCAAAAAATATGTTAAAAACTCCATGTTATCCACAGATACACCAGACACAATTACCTTCAATGCAATTGTTTTGTAAATGGATGTGGCTGAGATCTCTGTGTCATTAGCCACCTCCCCCAAGGAAGACAGTCAGCAGAACCTCCATGAAAAGCTGATTTGTGCACTAGAGCCCTCGTATGTGCTGACAGGTGCAAGGTCCTGGGGGCCACGGATATGCCAGGGACAAAACTGTCTGGAAAGGACTGTCCTCTTCACATTCCAAATACTCTGGGTTTGACCAAAAAAACAAAGATGTTCTGTGAATAAATGTAAAGTTCTTCCCTCAGTGCCTAAGACATGTCAAAATGTAAATAATGAAGTGGCTCTGCATATAGCAGCCATTGACTGTTTAAAAAAAATTATTGGAAATCAGCCTTTGAAGAGGTGTAGTGGATCAGTCAAGGACAGCAGTGGAAGTGAGCCTATAGATCCACAGGAAAATGTGGCTCTGACATACTATGATTCTATTCATTCAACCTACACTTCACCAATACATATTCTTCTAACTACAGGCTGCTTAATTTTGTGCATCTTCTCTGTGTGTGCACTGTGAAAAGCAGGACATGGGCCACAATTAGTGGCCACCACTACAACCCAAAACAGACAGAAGTTGAGCACAACAACAATTCAGTAATAAACAGATACAGTGAAAAATATTATTTGCTCTCTGCAAATAAGGGTTTGGATAGTATCATTACTGCCCAGGGCTCCAGTGCTGCCTTCTATACAGCTCAGACAAGCCACTCCAAGATAATATATATCCATATCCTTAATGACAGAGTTCAATCTGCATGATTAAAGGTGATTAGCATATTAGTGTTAGGTACATTTGTGGGAAAGCTGATCAATCAGAAATTTGACTTCTGTAATTAGCACTGGCTTGGGGTTCAGTCAACTGCTGTTCAAAGGCTCAAAGGAGCAACAAGTAGAGAGAGGCCATCTTTACAAAGATGTTTTCCCTTTTTCCAGTGAAATTACAGCTCCTCCTCTATGTCAAACGATGAAACCTGATGGGAGGAAGATTGTGGAACACAAATTTTACAGTACAAGCTAAATGATATTTCTTCCTGTTTATAACTGCAGAACTCTGGCTCAGCAGTGCACCAACTCCTCCCAAACACTGAGTATGTGTACAGCTGACAGCTAAATCTGTATTAAGCCCTTAGATGGTAAATGTAACACAAATGTCAGGTAACAAGAGAAATTTTATCTGTCTGTGGTCAATTAACCTAATTTAATTCCCCAGTAACTCAGTGTATAATGTTTAGCCCCTTCCATCACTTGTTTTGTTCCACTGACATTCAATCACTTATTTAACTCTGTTGCCAAAGGGCCATACCTGAGTTCTGATTTATGGAGCAGAGTTGCAAGGGAAGAGTAGCCTGTTTTACTGCCTATTATTTAATTTTTATTTAGTAACAGGTTCAACCTGCACTGGTAACTTAGAGAGGAATTGGCAACTGAAACTTCAATCCTTCCACCTGTCCGGATGCATTTGCTGCTTTTGTTTGAAATACCAAGTTTATCCTGTTGCCTGCAGGGACTTCTCATGCACTGCTGGAGTATCTTGCAATGTTTCTTTCCAGACACCAACTGCATGTTTTCACTTTTAGACATATCTAATGAACCTGATATTTCTCTGTACCTTTGTGCATGCAGTGGTACAGTAAGCCCACCATGTCTTGACTATGTTGTGTTTATCTGTGGCTCCTGAGCGGTAGGTCTGACTATCCCCAAAGCCTTTACCCACTGCACGTTTTTGAGTGCTTGGATAGAGTCACAGGCAAGGACAGAGCTGAGATTTGAGGGTGGCCAGCAGCTTAGTTGGCACCATAACTCAGCTGGAATGCCAAACATCTGGATATCCACCTCTAAAATTTAAAAAAAAATAAAATAATTAAAAATCTCCAAATTGCACTCAGACAAAATTTCCAGGAGTAAAAGGAAAATGTGTCCAGGGGTTTAGATTGGTGGGGAAAATAGTACTTTTTTAATAGGAAGACAAGGCTGTAAACCAACACAAACTAGCAGAGGGCTTCATGAATAAATGCAGACTTCTCGTTCCTGGCCTTGTTCACAGAGGTTCTGAGCACTTATAATTCATATTTAAGGCAAACAGAGCTTTAGATGTTCAGCTGTGTTAAAGTCATTGAAGTCTATTGTGTCCCTTGAACCTCAAGACATAGCAGCCTTTTAACTGCAACTTCCCCTGGCTCATTTCCAGTACAGAAACATAAACATGTGAGGTCTGCTGACTCTCTATCTCCATTTAGACTCTGGGAACTTGATAAATGCAAAACATTTGCTTACCTTATGAGAAGAGGAAGTCATGCTCTCTATTGCAAAATTTTGACAGCAGAATGAAGGGCTTGCTGCTGTAAACCAAGAAAAATAATGCTAGAAAACTGCATTTTCAGACAGATTGTGTGGATTATTTTTTATGATTTTTTGACTGTTTTGACTTGGCAAAGCAGGAGTCTAACAAAACAAGTGCTGAAGACTCCTGGCATGTGACTTCTCAAATATTTAGCAAGTATTTGTAAGCTTTATTAAGTCAAGATGAGTCATCCATCTTGCTTACATGTATGTTTCATGTACTATGCTACGTAGACCAATAGAAAGTGCTAGTCACTTGTTTTATTACCATGGGGTTATATTTCAGCAAACCTATCTAGTTTTCATGCTGTTTATATTCAGAACAGTTTGGGGTGAATTCTGCAGGTCTGCAAAGCCACTGGCCTTTCTAACTTTCTTTCTTGGCAGAGGAGACACAGAAATGTGAAGTAGAATCTCAGTTTTCAGTTCAAAATTAAAAGAATAAGTTGCTTTCCCTTTTCTTTGGGGACTGTGTTCTTGGAAATATAACTCTGGTAAAGGCAGAGCAATTACTTTTGCCGAAACTCATTCACTGATCTCTGCATTAGGCCAGGTCTTTTGCAGCCAGGAAAAAAATAAACCCATAACAGCAGGTATTTTGATTTTGGGAAAGCCTCTGCATGAGGTACAGTTTAGAGAAGGGAATGACAGTGACACAGATTTTTGCCACAGGGTGTGTGAGCATTTTAATCCTTTTTTTGACTCCAAATTGTTCCAATTAACTGCATTTGTGTAGTCTCTTCAGAGCTGTAACAACCACTGGCTGCCCAAAAGACCTGCACAAGCACCTGGTAAGTTTGCACCTCAAGTCCAGGACAGAATTATGGGATTTCCTAATCTATATATAACTGTGCCTTCTTGTTGTGCAACCATTGGAGTAGAGGCTATTTTAAATGGATTCAAATTGCACCAGGGGAGATTTAGGTTAAACATCAGGAAAAATTTCTTTACTGAAAGGGTTGTCAGGCATTAGAACGGGATGCCTGGGGCAGTGGTGGAGTCACCATCCCTGGAGGTATTTAAAGGGCACGTAGATTATGTGCTTAGGGACATGCCAGAGGTGGACTGGGCAGGGTTAGGCTGAGGGTGGACTCCATGAGCTTAAAGGTCTCTTCCAACCCAAGTGATTATATGATATCATGATTTCCAGCCCTGCTATGGCTGCACAAACTCTCTACTTCCATAACTAATTAATGAGGTGAGTTGTTGCTTATCACAAGAGTCCTGAGCAGTTTTTTTGACCAGAAAGAAATGGAGCATCCATAAGGAAGATGGTGACACGATCTAATGAGTTGTTTATCCTTCTGACAAAGGAATCGGATTGTGCTAGTGAACATTATGAAGTCATACAGGCCACAAGCAATAATTTGGGACATGAGTGTTCAACATATGACCTAAATCTAACTGAGGTTTGTTCATCTTGCCAGATATTAGCTTAAGCCAGTTCTGGAATTACTGTCTGAAGCCAGAAAACCACACAGCTAGGCCTTATTTAAAAAAGAAAAAAAAAAGAATTAAAAAAATCTGTTTTTTCTATGGAAAATTGTAGTTCCAACTAAAAGGAATTCATGGACAGTGCCTTCCTTCTGCTAAAAACTTTGTCTTTTCACTGCAGAAAGCAAAACTTGGGCACTGGAAATATATCTGCTGAAAAGTGCAAATTTTATGTAATAGTTCCTGCCAACAAGTTGCTCTTTATGGAAACTTTGTTTTCATCACATTTTCTGTAGAAAAATCTTGCCCAATATTTTATCAGCTCCACACATCACTAATTTCCACTTGAAAAGTCTATGCTACATTTCTTTGTTCATGTCTCCATCACATAAACAGTCATTTTTATTACAGTCTCTTACTCTTGCAGACCAACAGCACATCTTCAGGAAAGAAAGTAAGGGGCAATTAACTGTTTCCAGTAAACATGTCTTTTAAATCAGTAAAAGGGAACAGATGGAATGACATGTGAAAGGTTCTTGAATTAAAAATACTTTGGTGGTGAATGCATGCATATATATGTCCACAAACTCCTATGCATGAACACACAGGCACATGTGTATGCACAGATGTGCATGCACACACAACAGCATATATATGCTGCAAGGTAAATAAATGCAGATGGAAACAGATTTATGTTTCATAGCCAAATGCACTTAACAGTATCCAAATGAACCCTAAGAAAGACGTTGTAGAAGTATATTGTATCTGCAATAGCAATCTACCAAATCTATTCTGGACCTCATAGGTTTTTGGCTGCCATCTCAGGGTGCTCTAATGTTGCCAATTGTGCAGTAAATCTGCTGGGTCATATTACTAGACATATCATACCATTCACAGTACAAATGAGCCATCAGCTAACAGAAAACACCAATATAAATGATTTGTAAAAAAAAAAAAAGAAGACAATAATAAGCAGGACTGCCTGATCTTCTTACAGCCCTGTGAGTGAAAAATGAGTTATAATGCAGAACACCTGCACCATATAATGAATGTCCTGGAAAGCAGCTAGGGCTCAGAAAAGCTGCCTTGTGAGCATAACATATCACTGCATCCACCATCCAGGAACCTAATGCACAACCAAAGCCGAAACAGCTCAGACCAGACACTGCTTTTGCCCAGGTGTTTTTCTGATGACAAAGAAGCAGTAACATAGTTCAGTGGTTAAGGTGATTTAGGACAAACCTTACTCTAAAGGCTGTCCCAGCTCAGTCTGGCAGTTAGGTACTGACACAGAGTGAGGAGGCATCCTTAAACAGATTTTTATTTGTGATATTTAAGGATTGGTAGAGCAACCCAGAATTTAATTTCCACTTATGGATCTCCCTTCTCACTTACGGGTCTTTCCACCCTGTTTTTTATCCAGAGCCTTCATTTGTGTGAGAAGAAGGACTCCCTAATTTCACTCTTTGGGGATCAAGCTTAATACAGCACAGACTGTGTAAAAAGGTACTTTAAAATGTGTATAGAAGGTCTAGAGAGATCCCGAGAAAGCCGTAAAGCTCTGCAATGAATACAAACCAGAACCAGTTCCTGGAGGCTTCTAAAAGAAAAAAAAATGGCATCTTATTAAAAATTAACATTTCAAACCTAAGTCTCAGTTTGAGAGGCAAATATGGAATAAACTCAGCAAAACTGAGAAGTAAATCCTTTTCCAGGGGACTGGTCCTGCATGACCAACCCACTAGTGGAGTGACTGTGGATTTATGCTGTTGTAAATAACAGCAGAATCGTCCCCCTTATCAGGAGATTTGACTGTACTGGGCCTTGCACGCTTGTTATTCTTTGGAAGGCCTTTATGCAACATTACTAGTTGTCCTAAAAAAAATTGGGATTAACTTGGAAGACATATATTGCAGATTGGATTAGACTTCAAAGAGGTGTTGCCAAAGAGAACTTTTAAAAGGCTTTAAAAAATGAACTGTACCAATATAGGCTCTTTCCCTTTGAACATGGAAAAAAAAAAAAAAGTCAGAGTTTAATATTACTTAAATACATCCAACAATTAAGTTGCTTGGTACTCAAGCAAGCCACACTGAGAGGTTTTCAAGGAAAAGTGGATATTTTAGTGACTTATCAATGGCTCCATTTCTCCTCAGTTTTCCTGTGTTTCCTGCAGTAAAGGCAGCCATTCCCTGTTAGCAGCCCAGGACATGAGCGCCAGGAAAGAATATAGTGTGGAAAAGGGAAACAATGGAAACCTCTTCTCCACAGGGCACTGGGCAAATGCAAAAGTACAGGAATAACCCCTCAAAAAATCAGCCAAAGGGGATAATGAATGTTAAATCCTAGCAGGGAAGAGAGGTGGGCAGGCCCAGGCTCACCTCAGGCTGATGGTTGCCATGGAGACACCAGGCCACCATGACTGGTCCTGTGCTGCACCACAGGCCTCTGAAGCCGGTCTCAGCACCCATGTCTGTGCTTCCAAAAATGTAGCACCAATAACACTAGTAGTCACACAGCCACTAAGGTATCTCCTTGCTGTATGGACACACAGCCAGCTGATAAATTCCATTGACACAGCACAGGCTGCTGAGCTAGTGTTGCTCAAGACTTGGTCTCCCCAAGATGGGGGTGTCCCTTTTCCCATCTGGGTATAAAATGTCACCTTCACTTTCTTATCCTTTCCATTCAGATTGTGGCTGTTCATTTCACAGCCTCTACAAACTGGGGTGGGGACTGATGAACACACCTGACCATAGCAGTACCTGTGTCTGAAACACTGTGTAAGATTTAAACAGGGGACACTAAGAAAGTGATGGACTAACTTCTGGACTAACCTCCACCTTGGCCTGAGGGAGCTGAGACCAGCAGAAAAGAGGGATCTATTCACACCCCTCCATGATCCCCCAGCCCTGGTGTTGCTTTCCTTTGACCCTCCCAGTGTCATTGCTGGAGGGGACGGTGCAGCCTGTTTTATCTGTGCAGTCTTGCACAAGAGATGCCGCTGGAGTTTCCAAATGAACATTTATGAGTCATTGTTGAGCTTTCAGAGTTGTTGGCCAGGCCCTGTCCTCCTGTAATGTTCAGCTCAGAAGAAGCAGGCACAAAGCAGACAAACAGCTGCTGGGTACCAACCAAGTGGTTCTACCTGCTTCCATTGCTTGTGGGATTGACTGAGACGTGGCTCCAGCTCATGGGCTTAACATCTGGGTCTTTGGTTTACTGGAGGGAAAGTGAAGAGATAGTGAACAAAGTGCTTCTCTAAGCATATTTGGTTGCAATGGTATGTGAAACAGGGTAGAAATTTCACCTTCTTCTTCTACACAGTAGAAGTGCCAGGTGCTGCTGTGATAGAGAACTTGTCCTAGTGCAGATTTTCTATTGGGAAGAGTAAATAGAGAGGGCAAAATGTCATTGTTTTTGTAGAACATAATAGGTCTCTTTCTTTTTCTCTCAAGAAGCCTGGGAACTCCAAACAAATTTGAGGGCAGTTTTATTAAATGAAAATATTCGTGCATTATGAGCTAATTTATATCTTTGCAGCCCAGCCCCACAAAAGGTCAGTTTAACAAACCACTCTCTCAGGAGCTGGGGAGGAGTTATGAGCTCACAGTAATCCTCCTAATTGCACTCTACCTCGGTTTCTCATTTTGTTAATCAGCGGCCAACAAATCCCAGCTTTCAAAACTCATTATCAACCTGCTCCATACTATTACCCTTGCCCTCTCCCTTTGGACACACACTCCACACATCAACACTGGCTTAGGTATCCTCTGGGTTGCCTCTGCATCTTTCTGGTACATGTCCATAACCAACTTTTTGAATATAGGTCAACTATAAATAACTGGGGTGCTGCTACATGTATGGACTAATGCCGATGAAGAAGCAGAACAGAATGAGTGCTGGTGGCCAGCTCTGGTCCTGCAGGGAGCTTTAAAATTCAGTCTGGGTTCCAGAAGATCTCTGCCAGTGGAAACTGCCCAGGCCCAACACTTCATCACTGTATCTCCTGGCTGGGTCAGCCCCACCCAATTTTATTATTAGACAAAATTTTACAATTTGAAGCTCAGGTCAATTTTTCACAATTTGCACATTTAAAAAAAAAAAAAAGCTCTTTGAATTTTCTCCAAACTTTACATGACCCTTCTCCCTTCCCTTCGGAGTAGATCTGGCAATTTTCTGGTCTAATGAATTTTCCAAGTCCCAGTAAAAAGGGAAGCTGCCTGCAACCCTGCCTACAAGCTTCCAAGCCTGCCAGCTCCTCAAAACTCAGCAGTGCTTTCCAGCATGGTGCCTCTTTGTGGTATGTGCAGTAGAAGTCCAAGCTTCTCCCAGACTTTTTTTCTCCTCCTCTTTTTTGATTACAGTCTGTCTCAAACACACCAAAAGAAAAAGGGGATTAGAAATGGAGTTCGACTGAAGAACAATGACATCTGTTCCAGTGCCAGGTGACTGCCATTTTTTGAGGGCTTTATGACAAGAACATTACTTAAGAGCATGACTAGATGAGAAACATGTCCCACCTCCATCCTGTGGATTCTTGCTCTAAGACTGTGGAAGCTGCGAAAAATCCATTTTCTGCAGCTTCTTCAGAAGCCAGGATTTATTTTATAAGAACACTCAACTATTTTATCAGCTGTTTCAGATCAAGTATCCACTCGTATCCAGAGGAGTAGTGGCTACTTCTTAGCTTCCTCCCCAACTCTCTGGAATTATATTCTTAAGAAACAAAATAACTGTAGTCATTGTTAACTAGCTGTAGCCCATGTGTTTGAGTTTGTCCTCCAAAGGCCATGAAATATTGCCCTTTGCTGTTCTTTCAGTGTCTGGACATCAGAGCACATTATGTTCAGGCAGGATATACAAGAGTTAACCTAGAATGAGGTCAAAACACCATGACAGCAAGATTCAGAGGGATTTTCTGCCTCAATACCCAAAATCTTTGATTGCATGGGCTTGTGGCACAGCTGCATTGTCATATTCAAGTAAAGAGAAGGGAGATGGTTGAATACCTTACCTTAAAACCAATGGGGTTTTGTAAGTCACCAGTGTGATCTGGTTTCATGCTGAGTTTGCTGTCCTAGACAGCTTGGGCACTTCAGAGTAAGCAGATAGCATGTTCCAGCTCATCCTTAGAATGAAAGTGATGGGGTTTTCCCCAGGTGCTAAATATCTACAGACTTGCACAGCTGCATTGACAAGAGGGAAATATAAAGCAGTACTTAGAAGCAGATGGCTTTGCTTCCCCACTCCTAAGCAGCCACAGACACCGCAGAGTCATGTAGACCCGTCTGCCACAACCCAGCTTTCTGTGCACAGAGTCTCATAACAATATAATACCCAGATGTCCTCACCAGACTTGGCTGTGGTTCCTCACAGAGACTGTTCAGCTCAGGCTCCCTCCACCTAGAAAGCTTCTCTCACTTCCTGCATATGGAGGCTGAAATAAATAGCCACCTGTAACAGGCTTCACTGAGCATCTCCCAGAAGAACCTGTAACATTGCATGCTGCATGTTCAGGAACAGTCCTGCAAATCTAAGAACACTAATGTTCCCTTCCTGTAACAGAAGGTCCACATGTCCAAAAGCAAAGCAAAACCTCCATCTTGCACACAGAAGAAAAGGATAAAATTTATTAATCTCAGGTTTCCTTTATTTTGACTCAGATTTTTACCAGTTTCTCAAAATGTAGCTTCATCTGAATGGGCTTTTCCAAAATGTCTCTGTACCACCTTCTGTAACTGAAGGCCCTTAAAGCCTTCTCCAAATCTTGTTCCACAAATTCCCCAAATGTTCTCTTGAGGAGTTGTCTCTATTAAAAAATCAGCCTTGTCCATCACTTCTTTCTGGAGACTAGAGGCCATGATGGCAGTGTCACTTGTCACCTAGTTTCTTCCCCAACATCTGTTGTCCTACCAGCCTTCAGCCCCCCGTGGTATCACATGAACTGCAGACTCTGCACCAGAGGAATTACGTGGAGCTTGAGGCAGCTGTGATTTATGTTGCAACACAAATTGCATTGTAAGTTATGCTTCCCTCAAAGGCGAGGGATGCTGACAAGAGCACCTGTTGCCCAGATTCCTCCTTTATCCTCAGACCAGTCTTCCTCAAGGTCGAGTCATGGCCAGCACAGTTTAGGATTCAGGTCACAGACTCTGCAAGCTGAAGGCATTGGGGATGGTTGCCTACACAAATTTTCAAGGGAATATTTTAAAGGTGGTTTGTATACAGGAATAGAGGAGTTTAGGTCAAAAATTGTTAAAGACAAGTTATAATGGCTAGAACTAGTCTGGGTTACTAGTCTGAATATCCTTCATAAGAACAGAAATAGTAATAACAAATACCAAATGAGCAAAAGGACATGACAGCATAGCAGAGATGAGACACAGTGCACAGAACTGCACTGAGCCAGTGCATTTGTGCAGAATCTTAGACTTTGATCCCCACTCTTGTCCTTTGGACTCCCCCTTTCATAACATGCCTGTTGTTGCGATGCACAAAGACTCCTATCTCTGAGAGGAACCGTAGGAAAAGGTGTGCCTATTTGTTCAAAAATTAATTATTGATGTCAGTCAAACTTCTCAGCCTTGAAGGTGTGAAGGGGAAACGTTAAACCTGTGCAAAGGTCAGATTTACCAGGACCTGCCTATTCAACGAAAGGAACTAAGGCACAATGATGAATTGCCAATGAGTTCCTGTGTGTTCAAGCAAACAATAAACTATTAACCTGTAAAACTGAACATTGCAATACAGGAATTTACCTTTGGGATAGAGTCTTCATTGAAGTATGTAAGCAGTGAGTTGGAAATCAGATCTGCTGATTAATTTCTCTATATTTTTATCTTAGATTCAATAACTGAGCACCAAATGTGGACCAAGAAGATAATGCAAAAGAAAGTAGAAGTTGTCAAGAGAAAAAGGGGGGCTGCTCAGCTATACACAAAGGTAAAAAGACACTTTTGCCAGACTGACTTTACTTTTGGTTAAAATTAGGATATCCAGATTCCTGTGGACTCAAGAAGAAAATGGTGGTGGTATATGGAAAGAAGCAGCAGCAAATGGACCTTCCATTGCTGGATACTTAGGTTTATTAATAGGGAACCACTTGTTGAACTGGGGTAGTAAAGTGCTCCTTTGTTTATTATCATCTTGTTTCTGAAACTGGCCACTTGTGAAACAGGAAATGTCTTGAGGTCAAATCTTTCATTGAGTTATACTTAAAGATTAAGTGCAACTAAGCCAGTAGATGACATAACCACATATTAGCATGGATGGAAGATCAAATGAATAAAAAATGGAAGTTTGACAATTACATACTTCAAAACCCTGAAACCAGAACTTTTCCCAGACTACCATTTATTGAGATGTAGATTCTTTGATGAATCTGGTTTTTTTTCTGCTGTAAAATTGTAGCACTTGTTAAGAGAAGACTCAGAGGCTGAAGTAATATGCAGCCAGCTGCATGCCAGTAATATGCATGTGATCTGTAGTCCCAGCTCACAGGGAATTTTTGATGTAATAATTTTACAGCCTCAGAGCTCCCACACTTATTTGGATATGAACAGACACTCACCCACTTAGGAAGTGAGGAACTTAAACCAGACCAGACAGTTTTTGTTTAGGTCTTTATAAGTTGTTCCTTCTATTTGCTTTCCTTATTAATCCACAAGTGTTGAACATCTGGGACACACTGTCTGTTTTCTGATGACTATGGGGTATCTCATAGTTTGAGCAATCCCAGAAAATCCCAGTGTATCACCCAGTGGGTTACTAGAGTTTGTCAAAAAAACCCAGTGGGCAGTCTCAAGAGTCTCTGGTCATCCAGCCTTATACAAAGTCTACTTGATCTGGATGGGAAGTCACATCTGCTTCAGTCTCTCCTACAAGGTTTTAGTATGCAACTGCTAACACTAACTTGATCTAGGACAGAAACTCACACCAAGAGACTCAAAAAAGCCAGGAAGCATTCCATTTCCATGATAAAAAATAAATTTTCAAGATGCTTCTTGGAAATATGCATACATTTTAAAAATAAACCACACCAAAGAAAGCAAACAAAGCAAAAGACTCTGCTAGTTTATGATACCAATTTCAGTTCAAAGTGAATTCAGACCTATGACTTGGGCTATGTATGAACTAAATCTAAGGTCTGCCAGCAGGCCAGTTTTAGATAAAATTTCCTTTGTGTCCAAAGAGAGAACTTCCAAGCACAGCTTCATAGAGGGGCATGGAGAAACTCTGTGTCCTTCCCCAGAGTAAGCAGAGACCTCATTTCTCCCACGCTGTTCTGTGTGCATGGTTCAGCTGTCTGAACAGGGAGTGAGTGTGCAGACATGTATCACACACAGCACGATCCTTGAGGGTACTCAATGCATCCTCAACTGACATAGGCAGCAAACCCTGTGAGGAAGAGATGCTAATGCAAAAACAGGCCTGCTGGATTTGAAGGGGAGCTGTGGGCACTCACCACCTTGTATAACAGGGTCCAAGACTATAAAAAGCAAGAAAAAAAAGTCCTATTCTCATTAGGCTCTGAAGACTTGGCCTGCCTGAGAACTGAAATAACTTACTGCATTGGGGCTAGCCTTGAATTGCACACGCAGGGGAGTACTCAGACCCATGCTTGTATTTCACCTTTGCAGGTTCTGAAGATTATGAAGATCAGCTTTGTTCAGCTGTAGCAGCAAACAGCAGACCTGATCTGACCGATGCAAACACACCTGAGTAACCCCACTTCAACTTGGAGTTCAGCACAGAAAAGTCACCTGAGTCAAACTTACTCACATGTGTTTTTAAAGACTTCAGTTCTCAGCTGGAGCAGCCAAGACTCAGGACTGAAGTGCTGACACCCTTAGTGGAAAGACAATTCAGCTGGCTACAAACATCAGCGACTATATTTGCATCTGTCATCACAAATATATTCTGGTTTCAGATGGGGGGAGAAAAGAAAACAAACACAACTTTTTCTGGTTAAACAGAAACAGAGTATGGAATCACTGAGACTTTCTAAAGGAGAGTTTATTTAATTTATTCTTCTGTACACACAGCTAGTTTGCTAGGATATTATAACTCAACTCATTTCTCTGGTGACCCATGGCAACCTCTGGATCAAAAGGATTACTCGTGACTCATAACTTACCTTGGCTAAATATAAATATAGGGCTTTAGGTTAAGTAATCTAGGCCTTAATCAATAAAACATTTAAAGTGACAGTACAAGGAGGGATTTCAAAAGTTGTGCTATTACAATGTTAACTCATAATACCTGAGTTTCTGGGGCTCTCCTTTTCTGGTTTTAACACAGATGCCCCACATCAAGGATTTTCCATGCATGTTGTGCATACAAGTACAGCTGCATACAGTTTGAACATTCTCCTGTTCCATAGAGGACATATGCTCATTTTTCCCCACAGGAAATCCAAGCAATTGCCCCTGTGTGGAATACCACAATTAGGTGACCATAATTGCATACTTAATGAGCTTGTATATATTTGGAGTGCCAGTTTTTCAGATGTGGCCACCTAAATGGATAACTAAATCTCACATTTGGGTGGTGAGGTTGGGAAAAAAATGTATGAAAGTCTTATTTCATATACTTAAATTGGACCATTTAAATGCCCAATACTTGCTTAAGTGCCTGTATTTCAATAGCAGATCCTATGTGCAAATCAGACAGCCCTGTGGGCTAGTGTTGGCAACCAGAGGCTGAGAAAATGCAAGTCAAATAAAATATGGCTCCTTTAAAGAAGTCTGGAAGCTTTCCAAGGAACTACAATGATGTAAAGATTACAAAATTGTTTCTTCTCAGCCTGAGGAACCTGCAGGTTCATTCCTGGTTATAGCCATGGTGGCTGCTTGAGGGAAGTGGTTGCCAGTCCATGATACCAATCCAAATGCTGTGCATCCAGTGAGTAGAGGGTGAGCAAAGGACAGGACACCCCACTCCTATAATCCATCTCTTCTCCCTTTCCTTGCTGGGTGAATTCATGGGTGCTTGCTACCCATGGAAAGAAAGATGGTGTCATTTTATACAGCTATCCCAAAGACAGTGGTGCTGTACACAGTGACAACTTGGAGGCTGAGATATCCAACATTTTCTCGTGTTTGTAGTCAGCTTAGCAAGGAATGAAATGCAGCCTGGAGCAACCTCACCAATATCCATCTGCAGATGGATGGGACAAGGGGTGGTTCCTCATCAAAGCATCCAATAGCTATTTCCAGGTATACAGGCACCAACAGATTGGACTTGATATGAAAATTATTCTCTGACTACACGGGAAGTTTAAAAATGAACAATAAGCTGGGTTTACCTGTAATTATTTTAGCATTATTGGCTAGATAGCACTTTACAAACCAATATAAACTATGCTGTCTGCTCTCTGTAGTTCCACTGATTTTGGTGCAGACAGTCTGGACTGTCACACCTTCCTCAGAGCTCGTGCAGTCCAATTTACGAGTAAGCGGAACTACTACGCTTTTTCCTTTCCGAAGGAAAGAGCCAAATTTATATCTGGATTTTATTCTTGCCCATGGTAATGGAAAAGAGAAGATGAATTGCAGCTTTAAAAACCCTTCCATGAGTTCTTCAGTATGAATTATTTTATATAATTCACGGAGAAGGTGACATGATTTACATCAGTATATACAGTTAAATTGTTCTCTTTGTAAACCATTAGCAAAGAGGGATGAAGGGCTTATGAAGAGGACTGGAGAGACTACAATGTTATGACAGAATGAAAAATTTCTGGACATGCAAGAAGACATCATGTTGTTTCCATTGGAAGATACTTGTGTATGTTTCCTACAGCAACCATAAGATCTTTGGCCTGTGCACTGGAGACTATTCTTTGTTTATTTTCATTATATAGCAGAAACTTTTGTACAGAAGAGCAGGGAAGATTGCATTTCACCTCCTAAAGTATGAGGAGGGGTCCATCATCAAGGCAAGTGTGAGAGGGATGTGACTCAGAGCTGATTGGTATTACCCCGTCTACGTTGTCCATCCCAGTCCTCAGTAGTGCAAGAATTTTTACAACACAGGCTAGTGTTTGAACTAGTGTCAGTAATTTGAAACCCACTTGCCTGGTGTGTCTCCATTCTTAAGTGAAGGAGATATGATCTCAGTGTCAGCAAGTTAGGCATGGAAGTCTGAGCTGCTGGGATATGAAGCCTCCAAGCTCAAGGAGTTAAGACAGAGCAAAGCCTTCTTCCTGCATGCGAGAGCATGGTCCAGGCTAAGAAGACCAGAAGCTGCAGGTGGTCTCTCTAGCTCCCAGTGGGTGGGTTTGCTGTTGGAGGATCCCACAGGAGACTGTGAAGAGGAAGGGTGCAAGAAACCCAGCAGTTTCTTTTCAGAAATAGAACTCACCCTGGAGAGGCATGCTGGTAATACAGAGGTACTAAAAAAGGTACTGTAGAGTCAATCTCCTGTTGCTGACATAGACATCTTTGTCCTTTTCATCATGTAGTTTTGTGATTTCCTACAACTTTATGAAAGGAGCAGTTTCCAATCCAATGCAGGGCTCTGAAATTCTCTTCAAGGCTTCAGCCCTAATTATTTGTTGTTCTCTCTCTGGTGCTGATGATTCCTGAAGAAAATCAGTCAATTTACTTCTTAGCCATTCTCACAACTGTGCTTCAAGAAACATTCTTGTTTTCTGAAAAGTGTTTCTTTTTTTTCACCCCTGGGGACTCATTTAACTTTCCTTTCTAATCTCCTAACAATCTGGAATGAGGTCTTTAGTAGTTCTGCTTGTTGTGAAACAGCTTTGTGAGATAACTCCAAGTCCACGTTAACCACACTTCAAATAATCTTTGTGTAACTGTGATGCAAATCCATAATCTCCCAAAGCAAGTTTATAACCATTTTAACAACGGAGACTTAAGGAGGTTATTGCAGGATGGGCAGGGAGAGAGGGGTGACCAAGGAAGCACAGTTCAGTTTGTCTTCCAAACAACTTCATATCTCTTACAGCTTTACAAGGATGAAGTGACTGGTGAGCAAACAAGAAGGCCTAATCTCAAGTAAAGAAAGGGGGTCCCATTCTGACCAGCAGCCTTCTTCTGGAAGGTCATATAAGCACATACCTGTTTTCTTGCAGTGAGGCAGATGCTTGAGTTTCATAGGACTCAACACCTTCAAAGATAAATCCCTTGGGATAATTAACATACCAAGCTCTGATGTCTCAATGCACGCACAGAGCAGCTGTCTGCTGTCCTTGGGAACATCACTGGGGAGTGAAAAGAGAGGTAAAAACTTCATATCTGAACTGCAGTAAACTGTCCCTTAGACAGTCTATCTCTGACTACCCTCTTTGGACCTGCCTAATGTCTAAAGAAACCCTGCACATAACAAGGATAGAAAACAGGTTAGGATTTCAGAATGAGAAGGTTCCAACATCCCCTCAAATACGTCTCCCAAGAACACAGCAAAACACACAGCACCACACAGCAGCAGATCTGCTTCTGGAAGAAGGTAGAAGCCTCTTAAGTACCATTTTTGACTGTTTTCTGCTTACTCAATTGCTTTTAATTAAGCCTCACTTGGTTTGGGGAGACAGCCAAAAGTGGAGAACAAAAAGGGAAGCAAGAAACCCAACCCTTCAAACCTTTTCTGACTCGTTGAACGGTCCCAGCTTTAAAGAACCGTCTTCTCACAACCTGCTCATGAGAATTTATTATCCCCGTGTGCAAGTCTTTGAAACTGTGATTTTTAACGGTAATAATTCCTAAGCAGTGAAACTCCTGAGAGGCTGTAATACAACACCAAGTCTATCCTATTAGGGTTTTAATTGTAATATACATTTTATGTGTTATTAGAGAAATGTTACTGTCCTCCTTATGCTTAATACTATATGAACAGCTAAAGCCCTCTAATGACCATGTAATTTATTGTCCCTATAGTTATGGCATTAAGCTACAAGTCACCTAATACTTGCAAACATTGTAAACTCCAATTACAGCTACACCAGTGATCCCTCTGTCAACTGAGCTAAAAATGGCTGAATGATAAGGTTAAGCACTGAGCCACGTAACACACTTATCTGGAGCTCGGCACCTGTACTACAGAGAAATGTCCAATAAACTATGGCTAAATAGTTTTACTTTAGTATCAGATATAAGTATGGCAAATACAGCCAGGTTCCAGAATGATGCTGATCACTCTGATCACACCTATTTTTTATGTATTTGTCAGCTTTATTCTAATATACTAACAGTCAATCACTGATTCTCAAGAACACGAGAGATTTCACGGGCACCAGAGAGGATGCTACCTACTCCTACAGAAATCTTGGAAATTTCATGAGGAATTGACTATAGTTTCTCTGCAAGGTTGGGGTATTATTTTCAAATATGCCCAACTCAGTACTTAAGAAAGTACTGAGCTAGCTGACAACAGAATTCAGAGAATTTGGGAATAGGCTTAATAGCTTTTGACTTGCAAGTGACAGGAACTAGTTGCTGTTTGAGGGAAACCTTTACCTAGAGAGCAAGGTAACCCTCAGTAACAAGTGTATATTGCCAGAGTACAAAAGCCTCTTCAACCAAGGAGCCAAGAGAGGTCAATGCAAAAACAATCTGTAAAGCCCAAACAGAAAAAGCCACCCAAAATGGAAGACCTCAAACATGATACCTGGAGATCTGGCTGGTGCCTGAAGACATTTACAACTCTGATTCTTCATTGGCTTTGTCTAAATAGGAAAGATGTAAGTTTAAACTGTAGACCAAAAAACCAGCAAGCTAGATGCATAAGCTAAATCACCTCCATGAAAAGTTATTTATCAGCACAAATAGCAGGATCATTAATAATTTTATCTCCAATGAGATTTTTATTTTTCTTTGCTCAGAAAAAGGGTGTTTGGAAACACAAAGGGCTGTCTATACTGAACCCCTTTCTGAGAAGTTCTGCACCCTATCATTTTTAAGAGGCTTCCAGATACCTAGGTTTAGTATTAGCTTTCCCATCTTCTGTATTCCAAAAGTAGAGTTGAAATTCAACTTTGGAAAAAGCCCAGTTGGGCTCCCAGAAAGAAGGAGCAACTCACAAACTTCATTGCATTTAGGTCTCTGCACTATACCACCCAGACACCATACCTGGGCCACAGGCACTGTAATTTCTGGTGAAACTATGCAGAGTCTATCTGGGGACATCCTATTTCTATGTAGTAAAACCTTTCCTACACAAGCTATTCAAAATATTCCTGATGTGCTGTTAGGCAGAGGGGGACTCTCTCTGCAAAAAACAGTACCTCAAGGGGGCCTACAAGAAAGATGGGGAGAGGCTGTTCAGTAGGGCCTGTTGTGACAAGACAAGGGTGATGGTTTTAAAATAGAGGGAGATTTAGATTGGATATTAGAAAAAAGTTCTTTCCTGTGAGAGTGGTGGAGCACTGGAACAGGTTGCCCAGGGAGGTGGTGAATGCCCCATCCCTGGAGACGTTCAAGGCCAGGTTGGATGAGGCCCTGAGCAACCTGATCTAGTTGGGGGTGTCCCTGCTTCTTGCAGGGGGGTTGGACTAGATGACCTCTGGGAGTCGCTTCTAACCCTAATCATTCTATGATTCTATGATTCTATTGAGGTTCATTTCCTTTTTAAAGTTGGAGGTATATGAGAATTATCACTTAGCTCATTGACACTATCAGCAGAGTCACTCATGCTGCCCAATTTGCTATTTATCACGTGTTTTACAATACTGTAGTGTACAAAAATACTATAAAACCTCATGTTGGTCAGTTTTTGTTGATTTCCTACTCAAAGACATATATTATATGTGTGTATATAGATATATATACACAAACTGTAGCTTGTATTTGTTTTGGAGAATTTTAAGACACACAGGAGGTTATAGAGTTATAGAGAATCCAGCACCAGTTGCAATGAGAATATTATAAATGTTTGTGGAAATTTTCTCCTGGATGATCCATGATGTCTGTGTCATTTATCTTGGCTAAGCATTCCTTTCGAAAGACTACATGTAGCAGATCAAGTGTATGAAATGGATAAATCACCTTTCCTCACTCATGATTTGTGATTGCTCACTTAAGCCACCTAACATTTCTGCAGCCCAAAGGGGTGGGCTAAAACTTGCTAAAGAGGAAAACAGCAAATTATCCATTTCAACTGCACATTTTTAAAAGGAATGAGCACTCAAGCTACATTTGGTGACACATTTGAGATTTGCATGGCTTCGTACATTTCCCATGACCATCCAAATATTCATGGAGAATTAATAACATGGTCCTGCCTTTAGCAAGTTCCATTCATTCTTATTTGTATCTGGCTATGATCAGCACTGAGACCCCAAATATTGGACGACTGCATTTGATTCTTGAGTTCTTTTCTTTTTGTTTATGTCAAAGCAAATTAGCTGGAAGGAGCCTGACGAGGAAATCGAGCAAACTGTGGAAGGTCGAGAGGGCATTTCACTGAAATGTAATATAATAAGTACAATTTAAACAATGACAAATCCCATTCACCTCTTTTGTTTTCTTGAAATGTTTAGAATTATTTTTAACCATCTCTTTAATAAATAAAATTGTTCTATTAGTTTGTCCTACATTTGGATTTCATTAATTTTAGAACATTTTCCAGACATCTAAAATTAAACAGATGTCATCAGGCTCATTTAGACCTCAAATAACCCTTGCAACAAAACCAATTATTTAGGGGTCAGCTGAAAGTTGGAATTTTATAATAAAGAAAATTTTAAAAAGAAAATGAAGAAGAAGTGATGCCAACTCCCTGTCCAAGCAATTGTTAGCACAACAACTGAAGATCTGTTTTATTGTTGGGGGAAAGGGTGGAGCCATAGAGGGAAAGTTTAGGAAAGCTGGTTTGTTCCCTCAAAGCCCCAGTTGTTCCCTTTCCCACAGTGACTAGTCAAGGAATTTTTTTCCAGCTTTCTACCTCTGTCATGAGGATGGACAAGAGGACAAAGGTTTGGTTTTGTTCTGAAAGATGGACCTGTTGGTCAGAGAACTTTCCAAAACATCATGATCATATCTGGAAAACTACAATCCAAGGCAACACAGAAGGATGGACATGGGAGTCCTGACTGCAATCCCATACTCTAAATACTGGTTTAATTTTCCCCTTGTAAGCACAGATTGTAATTTGCTGAGGAGATTTTAGGCTTTGAGAGAGGTTTCCATCACTACTAGCCTATTAGACATTTTCACCCCTTCAGCTAGGGCTTCTCCATGAGCAGCTGATCCAATGTTCAGCACAAATAGGAAGGCAGGTCTGCAACAGGAGACCTGAGAGAGAGGGAAGAGGTTGACATCGAGCCATGGCAAGGACAGGTTGGAAACCACCTGGAGAACGTGTAGCAGGAGCATTCCCAAGGAAGATATCTCAGAGGGGTCAATGCTGAGCCAGTACAAGGTGCTTGGGAGGAATAAATGGCTTCTGTTAGTCCTATAGAAAGGGAAGCTTTAAAAAGTGGTAGAAAGCCAATTGCTTTCCCCTTTCCCACACCTTGCCAAAGAGGGAACCAGGCTCCCAGCTCTGCCAGCATCTCCAGATTTACAGGGGTCTGCCTGAGATCAGACAAGAAAAATCCAGCCATTGTGATTTCTTTGCTGAAAATTAGGAGCTGGGTTTTACTTTGCTGAGCAGGAGGGAAAATGAAAATTGCTTTTCCTTTGTAACCTGAGAGGCTTAGCTGAGTTCTCCTGCCAGACTGCAAAGATCTGCAGTGGTCCTTGCCCTAAACCATACCATCCTACTTAGTTTCCAGGATTTCTAAATAGAGACCTAGGAAAATGAATAATGTATTGTATGAAAACTATATTACCATAACTTTAAAATCCTGCTGCTAGAGGCCTAAGATCTCTCTGAAATATTACCAAGCACAATGGAAAGGGAATAGAGGGCTAATGTCTGAGAAGGAATTTAATCATTGACATCTGAAAATCAGTTTAGCTTTGGGGGTTTTTTTTTGCCTTTTGTTTTTTTATGCACATACTAGTAGCTGTAACTCTCCATCTGACCCAACATTAACTTTCTACAAATTCTAACATATGATATACAAAAACACCCCTTATTGCCTTGACCTATTTTATGGCTGCTCTTACCTCCTACACAGTTGTACCCTGTGGACTCAGTTCATTGACTAGATGTGCTGGCTTGTTACTTTGGGACCACTCAAGTCATGCAGATCATCCCCAGAGAGGCACCACAGCCCAGCAGAGCTTCTGTCCACAGGAGGTTTATCCCTAACGTGAAAAGAGAAAAGAATGTGGCAGGCTCAGTGGAAAATTCACACTGATGAGCGGGTGGAAGTCCCTTCAATGACCCTGGCTGTTCTGAGCACAGCTGGGGAAGCAGAGCATGCTCCACTTTGAAGATCCTTCCAGACCAGTGTCAAGGCTCTGGCATTCAGCCAGCTGAGCTACCGCAGGGATCAGTGTCCTAAACAGCGAAGAGTGACTTACAGCACGGAGGGAAGCAAAGATAGTAGAGAGCTCTCCAAAACAACCACATTCCTGCAGAAGCCCTTAGGCACAGTGGGAACCCTGAGCATCCCACTGCTTCAAACTCCTCCCCAGCAGCTGAGAGGCTGCAGGGTCTGCCTTGGCTGCTGGGTTCTGCCCACCCCAGGATTGGTACCTGGGCTTAGGTCTGGGCTCAGGTTTGCAAAGTCAACTGACCCAATGTAACAGCATCGATGGGTGAGTTAGTCTAATCTCTCTGACAACAGGCTTGCTCCAAGGTGACAAGGGGACAGTCAAGACATAAAGTATATAAAGGGAGCTGAGTAGATAGGACAGCAATAAGGCAAACACCATTCTAGAGCAAGAAGCACCTTTGTTCCCTGTGTCTTACTGCTGCCATGCTCCAGCACATGGGGGACTTGTGTCCCTAAGGAGGGCAAGAGGGTTCAGCAGCCACTGGCTGAGGGCTTCCTCCCCAGAGTAAATTGCCACCAGTGCTGTTGCCAGGCTTCAGATGTTGCAGATCTGCCTGGCCACACAATTACAACAGAAAGTAAAAACACTACAATAGTAGTAACTGCCTCTTTCAGTCTGCTCCTTCAACATATAAATACAGGGAAGGAGGGAGTGAAACACAAATCTGGGGACTATTTTTTACCCTGAAAAGCTGGAGAGCAGGAGGGGTTTAAAGAAGGTTTCATGGATGGGGTCCTTGGTGGCTTTGCTGGGCTGTGTGAGAGCCCTTCTGCCATGAGCTGAGCCGAGCACAGCAGACTGTGAGCCCCATGCCAGAGCTGGAGAATTTGCTTAGCACAGGTCTGGTCAAGTTATCAACCCATTGCTTGTAAATAACTTCAGTTAACAGATGGCAGCAAACCAAGGACTGTTGTGAGTTGGTTGTGAGTTTTCCTAGCAATAAGGTTAACAGACCTGCTGGGAGTTTGTTTCAGATAAATGCAGCAGATGCTGCTGCAGGGAGAAATGCACCGCAGTGACTTCAGCCAGCACAGAAAGCAAACAGACCTCTTCAGATTTCAGGGTTTCACTAGGCTTTTGTTTGTTTGTTTTTCACATTTCCTCCCCCTTTTACTTAGTGCTTTCCAGGTTTAAAACAGTAAGGCTGCTCATGGCGGTGAAGCAATAGTGGCTTTCATATTTAATAACTCTTAAATCTTGTTCAACATGTGGCAATTGTTAGGTAGATTTGAGCTGCAATTAAAGAGGCACCCTTCTTTCTCTTCAGCAACAATATAGGCTCTTAATCCGACTAAAACCATCATATTTTAAGAGCTGAGATCATCCTGAGGCAAATGGTATCAAACTTAACATGGATCTGTTTTTCATAGGGAAGTTTAGAAGTTAAAGTTCACTTTCCTAAAAGTCTCCTGTTAAAGAGACAGCAGCTCTGAGAGCACTTTTCAAGTATCCACAGGTACCTATATCATACAAACCAACATCTGGGGGGGTGGAGGAGAGAGGGCAATTACTGAAATTCCTTTGTGAAGTCCCTTTTTCTTTAAGAGCCTGAGTTGGGACTCTAAATAGAAGTGAGATGAGGGGGTTTTGTTGCCTGATTATAGATTTGACTGCAGATAAAAGTACTATTTGTGTGACTCAGCCTTCGAAGTGCTCACAGGTCTGATGTGGATAACTGATAAAGGCTGTGAAAGACAGGAATAAACAGTGATAAAACAACCCAGCACAGTTTGGCCTCGAACCAAAACACATGTTTAATAAAACCTGCGCAGTTCACAAGAAGACATTTTTGTTTCCTTCTGTGGTGCCGAGGTGGCTGCAAATATCCAGAAGGAATCTGGCCTTGAACCTAGTTTGTACCATCACTGGGGTCTGGGGACTGTGTGAGGGCTTGTGCCCATGGGGACACTGGGCTGGGGTCAGGACACTGGGTCCCAGATCAGGCCTTTTTGCAGCTTTTTGCAATTCAGATTTTTTTTCCATTGCAACCCAAGGAAACCCATGCCAGATGAGCAAGGTAGGGCTGAAAGCTGATGGTGATGCACATAATGGGGTCAAATAAATGCATTGATAGAGGAAAAACCTTACCTTTTCAGTGTTGCCCATATTTCACATTCAAGTTCCCCTTTGCACCTCAGAGAATTAGTTCAGGTGCCTCAAATCCCTGTTTTCCCATTTCAGACCCCACTCCCTAATCAGCTGTTACTCCAAATGCCTTACTCTTTCCCTGTATTTCACAGACCTTGCACTCCAGAGCAATTTTAGCAAAAAACAGGAGCCCTTGCTCTGATTTACAACCTTCCTCTGAGCAAAGGTAAAAAAGCTGCTGTGACAGCAGCAGTGTCTTTCCAGGGATCTGTACCAAGAGGTGTCTATTAATATCCACTCGTCATGCTGCTAAACCTCTACATCCTCTTTCACAAAGGTAATCCTGTATTGTAAGGGCTCAGCAAATGAAAACACCAAGGGACTTCCCTCATTTATAATACCTGCAAATTACTTGAATGAAAATACCTCCACAAACTATCAAAGTTTGTGAAGGGCACAAAATTGGAGAGGGAACAAATAACGAGGAACAAGGGATTTCAATCCACTGGTTGCCTGGGCCAGTGAATGGAAAATGCAGTTTAATGTACAGAAACATAAAATAATAAGTCTGGGGCCAGCAAACCAGACACAAGGATATTATACTGAATGGTGATGCATCATATTGACCAGTGAAGGGATTTAGAGGTCACTGAAGAAAAATCCTTGAAGCCTTAAACCTGGCATACAGCTAAAATGGAAATAACTACAAGAAAGCAGCGCAGCAGTGGAGGCAAAGGGAAGGGATGCAGCCTTCTTCTGCTGTCCATGCAGTGAAACAGCACTGGGATTTTGCTCTAATTGGTGCAGTACCATCTTCTCATGGGCAGTGTAACATGGAAATGCTCTGTTCACCCTCATACCCCAGCTCCTGTCTCAGCACAGCATGCCATCCTGATGGCTTGCCCTCCAGCAGACACAGAGAAGGCAGCCCAAGGTGTTCCCTCGTTACTGGTGAAGCAGAGAGGGTTGCTCTGCGAGTTTCCTCAGAGGCTTAGAGATGCTGGTCAGCAGGAACACAGGAACCCAAACTCCCAGCTCATTTACTCATCTGCTTGTTCTTTGCTTTTGTCATGAATGAGCAAGAAAAGCCAAAGCAGCCAAAGCCTAAGGACCCTGCAGGCACAGCATAGAACCACCCAAATCCTGCAGTCACCCTGGAGTCTGAGAACCTGTGTGTCTATATTCATATGAATTTACCACTATATTTGTGATGACCTGTCAGAGATAAAGTGCAATAGTGAAGGGTGTCAGAAAAGAAGCAAAGGTGATAAGACAATTCATTTTCTTCCCCAGCTCCCTAACAAGCAGCCTCATTTAGTTATTTTCCTTCCCTTTGCTCTGTACTTCATGCCTCCTCTCTCACAGCTCTCCTGCATAAACATCAACTAAAAGAAAATTAAAAACCTGCTCCCAATCCCCTGCCAGTTGACTCCATGTTTGAACCAACACCTTCAATCAGTCCTTCTACAATTGTAAATACAAATAAGCCACCTTTAAGCTTTGCTGAGCTGGACTGCTGACCAGCTGCAGCTAAAGGGCTCCACAAACTCATCAGCAATATCCTCATCATATCCCAATCCCTGTGGGTGATAACCTCGGGCACTGAAGGGAATATATAGCTATACACGATGGAAAAGGGTGAGCAAATTTAGCCTTGCTCTGAACCAACAGCTCACACATGCACCCAGCCTCGTAAAATGGGTTTGTCAGAAGGACCAGGTAGGGAAGTGTTTCCTCAATTCTTGCTTTTACCTCTGCCGGCTGCTCCTGAGTTAATTCTGATTTTTCCCACCTGGGGGAGCAGCAGAGATTCAGAGCCAGCCTGCCAGGCTGCCAGCACAGGTCAGCTCCAGGAGGGGCAGGTACGATGAGCAGCCGGAGGATGCAAGCGCTGGGGTTAGTCCCCTATTCCTTCCCTTCTCCTACATCCCTCCCCTCCTGCAGCTCCCCCGAGCCCTGCAGAGCACAGGGCCAGGAAGGGTGGTGGGGAGCAGAGGGACTCCCAGCCCACTGCCGAGCAGGCAGGTTTGTGTCTGGCAGAGGTGCCCGGGTCCAGCCAGGCAGGAGAAGGCTATCAGCCCAATGAGGATCCCACTGGATACACGACATCTGGCAGTCACCAGCACTGTCTGTTCTTTGGCTGGTCTGCCTCTGGCTGTTTTCTTGGATAAATGGATAGATAATCTGGATGTATTCCAGCTGAATTAGTGTACATGTGATGCTCAAAATGAACTTGAGGATAGAAATACATTGCTGACCTATTACAGTGCCTAAAATACACGACCTGGAATTGCTTCCAAGTCCCCTGTCCAGATGCCTGTCCTGGCTGTCTCCCAACTCCCACGGCAGGTGAGGCAGATGTCAGACCTGCTTTCTTGCCCTTCTCCCGTGTTTCCATGGGGAACAAAATTGGGGACACTGGCACAAAGCCCTAAAGAACTAATGTGGCCATGGATCCCGCTGCAGAGACTTGCCCGAAGCCAAGGTGTAGCCCCTGTGTAACCTCTCAGGTCTAGAATATACCATACTAGTGCATGGAAGTTTCAATATATACCAGCTGACAACCTGTCTGCTTGATCTATGACAATTTCTTATTGAATAAATAAGATTTTCATTCTGTTGGTACATTTCCTTTACAGATGCTGAATGACTTGCATCCTGCACAAGCATCAAGCATAATAAAACATTATTTGCTGCCATCTCTGCCAGCTCACTCGACTGATACCCTCTTTCTGTTACCCATCATATTTGAAATACAGATAGCAGCTAAATTCAAGTTTCCTTATGTTTTCTCTTTTTTTTTCTTTTATCATCCATTCAGCAAAAACTTGTATCTCCCATCCTTTGGTACAGATCACTATTTTCCAAAACAGGCTTTGTAACTGGAATCAAGCAACACAGAAAGATGAGACTGAATACAATCTTCTGCACTAGACTTTCAGAGATTTTCTAAAAGAACAGCCAGAAAAGACAGGAATGTGCAGCTTTTTTTCTGTGCCTACTACTGATCTCATCAGGAGCTTAAAAAACAGCCATTAAGGTGCTTTATTGTCTTAACGAACTCATCACAATAGTAGAGCAAAGATGAGCAGTTTCAGTTCCTGCTCTTCCATTAGCCTACAAACTCTTAAAAGAGAAGAAAACCTACAATAATAAACATGAGTGAGCTTGCTGCAGCTGTGCTTGTCAGCTCCAGACATTAGTGTAGCTAATTCCAATTGGGAACAGTTCCTGGGTTTGGTGATAAATTAATCCCAACTCTGATAATACATAAAGATTTTTCTATGCATAAGCTGAAAGAGAACTTCTCAACCTCCTTACAGTCATTTTGGTGACTACACACCAAACTATTTGGTCTATGTATCTTTTTTTGGATGCAGTGCAAACTATTTTTTTTATTTTGATTAAATGCTATTAGAACAGGATATGCTTCATCCAAAGAAAAAGATTATGCACGGGCTTGCACTGAAATTGCAGAGGTATGAAGTACAACCGATGGGTGTTACATCTGTTTTCCTGGAGATAAGACACAACTGCCTTGTAGGAAAAAAGCAGAACCATTGAACCCCTTCTGACAACAGCCTGAATTTTATTTCAGATTGCTGGTTTTTTTTTAAAAGCCCTCAGACAACCTGCTAAAATCAGGAAACATAATATCACTCACTGTTTGTTTTTTTTTTCCATCCCTGCCTGTGTCAGTGTTGGTCAGTTGGCAGAAGCACCAGGAGAAGACCCACTGGCTAGATGAAAATCCTCAAGGCAGTGATTCAGTTTGATCAATGCCTGGGAGAGGCACCATGCTAAGGATGCTGCAACAGAGAGGACCTGAATGACTGACCATCTCCTGCCAGCTGCATCCTGCTCTCCACCATCTCTAACTCCTTGTACTTTCTCCCCAGCATCCACACTCACACACCACATTCATTTTGCAGTTGATTTTGGTCTCACTCCTGCAGGAGCTATGGGTTTCAGGAAGTTATTCACCTGGGCAGTTTCATCTCAGCCTCGATGAATAGCTTCATTCTGGAATAACAAATATAAACAGAGGGAAGGCTGCTCGCCACAAGGATTCCTTTATGCCTCACCGTGAATTGTTGGCCAGTGGCCATTTAGCATTGAAAGGCAAGAGCCACCTGTGTCAGGTGTGTTTAAAGTTCATATTGACTCCTGCCCACCAGTATTTGCATGATGGACAACATCAGAGAAAGGTGCATTTAGTCATTAATTTTTGCCTGACACAAGGAACAGAAATGAAAAGGAGCCCTTTTCTTCCAAGCACGGCTTTTGTTTTCCAGTGTGATCAGTCAACGACCAGCTCTGCGTCATCCACCGCGGGGCAAACCCAGGTCTAGAGAGCTGGGGACTTTTCAAGGTCCCCTCCTGCCCTGGCAGCCCACACCCAGTGGGATCCCACATCCATCTGATCCCCGTGCACCCTCCTCTCTGCCCCTTGCCCACTCCCGACCTTGCTGGATGTTAAGATCTTCTCAGCCTCTCACAATGCAGCTTCCTGGGAATGGATTAGAAAGCAAGCTGTGTGGTATATTTGTTATGGCCATGGTTTTCATGGAGAAAACTGTGACTTCTAGCAGTTTTTTGTAGATTTTGTAACCCCAGCCAGCCTGCTACTGACTCCTTCATGAATTTTTACAGCTTTGGCTCCGTTTGTAAGCGGTACAGTAAAGAACGGAGTTTTTTTAATGGGTTTAAGTTATTAGTTACGTATTACCAAAGGGTGCAACATTCTTTATGTTGTAAAATAAAGTCCATTTGTCTTCATTTCCCACAGCACACAGTGTTAAATACAGTGCACCATTGTTGGGTCTCTCTCTGAAGCTGGCTGTGGGGAGTTCTGGGTCGGGCTAGTGCATCATCCACAGTTGCAATGATTGCTGTGGGTGCAGGATATCATATCAGTCACAGCTCTGGGGACCCTCATCCCATGTGGGTATCCCCTTCCCATCAAAAAGGAGGGACCATAGGTGGGGCAGTGCATGGTATGTTGGGAAAGCTGGAAGGATTCTTAAGGGTATTGGAGCTGAGGGCTCAGTGACGGTATGTGCCACTGGAGGATTTATAGGGTGCCCTAGCTGTTCCCCAATGGAAAACTCTGGTGAGGCAAAATTAGGATCCCTACCCATACTGGTGTACCTCTCTGGTGCCTGGAACTCCCCCCTCCACATGCTTCCCAAGTGGGATAAATGTGCAGTGTCTTGCTGCAAACTTGGCAGTGGCCTCTGCGCGGATGTCGTGGAGGGCAGAATTCGCTTGATTAGAACAAATACCAGCTGTATGCTTGGTGCAGATGAGCACAGTGTTTTAGAAACAACCCATTTTGCTTATATAAGGACTAGTGAAATAGCCAAAATCTGCAGCACATATCTGGTTTTCTCAAACAATTATTGGTTGGTAGCCAATATTTGTTACTTTTCTCCAGAACAATGAATAAACTACAGCCCAGAGACAACTGGCCACTCCATACACTAATGTCAGCTGAGAAACCCTGTGCTCTAAATGACTTAAACCAATTTATCTCCAGTTCAAAAATAGAGACAGGCAATAAAGAGCCATTTAAATTCTGTTTAAAACCACCCAGAGTACACTTTAGCATCATTATCCTTTGGAGCAGGGAGGTAAATCCAGCCCTTTTTCATAGTCATTGTAAGTTTCTTTTATAGCTGATGCAGCCATAGGATTTTTGTTTTTGTTGTATTTTCCTCACCTAAAATGTTCTCTTCTGCCTAATAAGTTTAACAGTTAAGCAGTTGTTCCAAAACCTTCTTTCTTTACATGGTAAAGTTAAGAGAAAGGCTCTTTCAGCCTTCCTACAGCTTCTCTCTCATCCATCGTAAACATCAAATCAGGCCTCTCAGAAAAAGCAAAGCTCGGTAAGCAAGGGACGATTTTATGGCTGTTGTCTGTCTGTAATGCATGGGATCTTTAGGGACTGACTCTTACACGTCATCTGTCACTCAGAGTCTGAAAAGAAACAAAAGAAACCAGGGAAACTTTCTCCCAAATCTTTCCAGGCCTGATCCTGCAAACATTTATTACGGGGCTTTGGTGGGATTATTCCCCTAAGCAGTCAGACATCAGTCCCACCAAGGCTTTGGTATGCATTTAACATTGCACATCTTGGCATTTAACATCACACATCTTGGCATTTGCATGGCCTGTGTGAAATCCTGGGGGAGGGGGTGGGGGGTTGTCAGCAGGAGCTGCTCACCTGCCTGAGGTTTCCACGTGTGTTAAAGCATGTCCTGGCTCAGGTCACTGAGTGTTTTCAAAGCTGCCCCTTGCACTTGGAAGGAATCCACCTCAATATTTACATGTATTTTGCTCCTATAGTAACAAGAATATTGCCATGGTATGTCTCACACAAACGTGCTGATGTATATTCTCGTGTTACGACGTCGATTTAAATAGCGCGTCTACGCAGGCGTGTGGTTCCTTCTTCAGGACGGGCAGTTTGCAGGACACATCTGATGCTTTGGGGAAAGGAAAACCAGAGGAGATGAGGAGAAAAAAATTAAATATAATAATGGGTAGGAGGGAGAGATTTTGTAAAGCTGTGGGCTGGAGAACAGTCCCTCTACCAGGCTCGGGTGGCTGCGGGGAGCAGCTCCAGGACGGAATGGGCTCTGCCGAGGCGGCGGCGGGGAAGGATGGAGGGAGGGATGGAGGGAGGGAGGGAGGAAAGGGGGGAGCAGGGGTCTGCCCAGCTCTGCTCTGCCATGGAGCTAGAAATCCCAGCGAAATGGGAGGGGTTAGGAAAATTAAAATCGATGCCGTTCGCTCCTGAGAGAGCTCGGTTCGGGAAAGCCGGGCTTCTGCCAGAGGAGAGAACTCCATTCCTGTGTTCCCTCACGAACCTGCCCTGACTGAAGTTCATTTGGAGTTTTAGCCAGCATCATTAATTGTACTTTTCATTCTGGATTTGAAGAAAACTGTTACACTCAATTTCCAGGTTTACTGAGATAAAACATGTATCTCCGGAATTCTGCCTGGTTACAGTGGTAAAACTGAGCTTTTGTTAACTGTGACATGACACAGAGTGAGAAGTGGGGAGAGGTATTGGAGGAAAACACTTTATTTCTCTGTGAAGAGAAGCTTGGAAGTTTACTGTAACATTGGGAAAACTCTACAGAAAAACTCCTACTTCATCTCTGTTTCAAGTTTACAAGAAGTTGTGAACTTGCATCTTGTGGAAACACTACCAGAGGAAAAAAAGAAAGAAAGAAAATTATTTCTGAACTTTGTTTGCACAAAGAAACCAAACTGGCTGAGATTTCCAACAGTAAAAAAAAAAATATAACCACAAAACTCATTCAGGGAGAGATTAACATTTTTTTTTTAAAAAAAGTCATATAATAAATTGATTCAAGAAAACCATATTTTATGCTCACCGAAGACAAAGCTTATGAAATAACCAATATTGAATTACTCACTGAGCTCTGATCCTACAGTCCTAACATGAGATCTGGCCTGCAGTAGCACTACAGAACATACTCCATCATCCTCAGAAGTACTAAAATCCCTTTAGTTTTATATACATGGTTATAGATCTTGTTTCTACATAAAATTTCACGCTTTTCTAAATGTAAATTCCAAAGCAAATGTAACTCTTCAGAACCATCATTACTCAGGGTTTTATTGCCAGGCTTGTTAACTTTCCTGGTAAACATCAGATCCAGCCACTCCAGTCAGTCTCAACTCTTCTTCAGAGGCTGCTAAGATTTTTTTTTTTCCAAATAATACTAAGAACACGCTGCTTACAAAGTTGGTTTCTCAGTGAAACTCTAGGGAAAAAAAAATGTCTTCTGGTTTGATGGCCTTATCTAGCAATTTACAGGTGTAAGAGTGAGTACCCCACAGTTGCTTAATAAGGGAGTTTTTTGGCTTTGCCAGAAGATAATTGCTCCAGTAGTGAGCTGCTGTTAATCCCAGGCTGTGTGCTCGGTGCTGACCTGCAGCCCTGCTGTTTACATCAGTGGGATTTTTAGGGCCAAATTTTGCAGTTAATTGCAGCATTATAAATCTGGATTCCTAAATCTCCCTCCCCAGGCATGAAGCATTTTTAGCTTCAATAGTGAAATTCAGGGCTGATCCTGTGGCCACTGAAATCGGTGGGCCTTGTCTCGCAGCAGAACACAGGAAGGACCTGGGCTAAACCTTCTCCCAAATTTCCTGATGGCAATAAACGAGAAGAATTACGGGCTCTGCTTGCTCAGAGGAGCAAGGACTGCCTTATCTCCTCCTGCCACAAGCCTTGGGACCACTGAGCCTGGGTGGTATGGGGAGGTGTCACTGTTAGAGGGGCTCTAGAGGGGATTAATATTGCTGTGAGCTACATTATGTCCTGTCAGAAATCTTTGCAAAAAGAGCAGGAACTGGAACTGCAAGATTTCAGCTTCAAAACCTGAACTTGGGGCTATACGGCAAGATTAAAGCATTTGTCTTTTCATGTTTCCCCATCAAGAAGTGAGAAATCTTAATGGGTTTACAGGCATTCCCTGGTTTTCAATAACCAACTGAGTCAAGAGACCGACTTGATGTCGGTGCTCGCTGCGTTTCCCCCATTCAGCCGCCGAACGAGAGGCTGAAAACCCTCAGCAAAAGGCGTACGGACCGGCGTTACATCCCAGGGGTTCACAGCCTGAGGTTCACGCTCCCTCCCTGGCCTTGAGACAGAGTCTTGCTGCAGATATTGCACGGTAGGACTTGTGCAGGGTGGACTGGTTTATATAAAGGTGCTACAGAAAGGTATAAATATCACGGTGTCTGCTGGAGGGAAGCACGGATTAAACCGCTCGGTTGCTGCCGAGTGCAGAGAGAAGCGGAGAGACAGCGATGAAATAATTCATTAGAAGGAGAGGGGGGGGTTTATTAGCCCAGTGGAATTTCCTAGTTTGTTGGGAAATCTGTTTTAGAGACCTCAGCTTTGCTGTCACCCACTGTGAATAGTGTGAATAAGGGAATGTTTTGGTTGCAAATGATTTATTTGACAAAAATGCAAATTCTCTACTGGATCCTGGATTCACAATCACAGATTTGACCTGCATACTGAAAGCAACACAGAGAATCCAGCTTAGCTGTTTTCTTCAGTGGCTTTTCAACCTCAATCCAACACATTTACCCTTATGCTGCATGATGAAATAAGAAAACGTGGAGGGAGAGTTTCAGCCTTTACACCTTGACGCTCAGTGTCCATCTCCCCAGGCTCACATCTGGATGGACATCGACACAGCGCAGAACGGTGTCGCTGATGTGCTTTGCATCAGCTGTATCTTTATTTGCTGCTCAGGAAATGCAGCATTCAAAAAAAAAAAAAAGCAACCATGATTTCAGAGGGCTTGTACCAGGTCCTATTTTTTCTATAGGCAGATGCCATCCTCTATAATGTATAATTATTCAGTACTAAATCTGCCATTATCGAATCATTGAAAGGGCAATTACCAGCCACACTGGAAGTACCTGGTAATGCTGGCAGGCTGATATTTAATTTTTGTCAGGGAAGAGATGAAAGCAGCTTTGGTCAGAGCACAGCGTGCAGGTTAACGCCAGAACGCTGTATTGTAATTTCAAATTCAAGAAACTATTGTTTCTGAACAAAGGGGAGAAGGGAAGGCAATGATTTCCTCTTTTTAATGCTTGTGAAAACAGCCTCATACTCTTTTATTTCCAGCGTGTGAGAGAGGAACATATACACGCTTTTATTTTGTATTTAAAATTTAAGGCACCTCCAGGAGGCTGGTTTATAAGACAGAAGAGAGGAATAATGAATCCAAAAATATAAACCAAAGCCTTCATTTAAAAAAAAAAAAAAAAGAGAGAGAAAGAAAGAAAAGAAAAGCTTGTTTTTCTAAAGGCAGACAAGCTTTATTAGTGGACATTGCATTTTAACCATGCATTGGGAAGTTAAAACTGATGTAGACTGTGTGTAATAAACCCATAAATCTAAGGTCAAAATAATGGTAAATTATTTGAGCCAATCCTCCTTAATTCACCCCAAAAAGCAGATGTGATGACTTCTACAAAATTACTCTTATAGGTAACATAAATAGAGCTGATTATTATTTATTCCACGAGACCCTGATATTATTTGAGCAACTTTAGCATATTTAGGAGATTTTAACTTGGATCTCGTGCGCACACACCTACGTGTGTCTCACTACACGTCGTGTTTAATAGCTGCCTGAAAACTCTTCAGAAATGCCAGAAAACCAACCTCCTTAAATTGTTCCATCATGTCTGTATCAGAAAGCATTTGCTTTGCCACTGCCAGGGCTCATGCCCCATTGACTTCAAGGGGAACAGCCAAAAACACAGAAATATTTTCTGGCCTGGTCTTAGGGACTCCGAAACTCACGAGGAAATGAATTGTTGCCTGTGTTACTCTGACATTATTATACACAAGAGGTTGCTCAGTAAGAAAAAAAACACATATGTAGTAAAAAAACAACAAACTTATGTTCTAACTTTAACCAATATTCATCATCATCAAGACCATATTGAAAATAAATAAAGGAAAATTTAATTGAGAGATTTAATTAAATAAGAAATTAAAGATACCCACACTGCCAGGCCCTTTTCGTGTTAACTACTATTTATTTTTCTCCAAGAGATTCCTTTATTTTACAAAGCTTTATCTTGTGGAAAATCACTTCTTTAAATTAATTTTCCTTTCATCAGATGTAACTTAAACCGCTGAATATGGTGTTGCAAAATGATGTCCTACGTGTTATTTCAGAAATAAATAACCTCTTCCGTGGTTGTTTTCTTTAAAGCACCAATTTCAATAGAGAAGGGAGATTTATTTAAAGAGATTTCTTTTTTTTTCTCCTCTGAGAAAACGGTTTGAGAAGCCACATACACACATTGAGTCTTTGTCTGTCGTGAAGTCACTGAAGGAGTTTAGTGATCTGAAAGGACGATGGTGTAAAACCTAAAGATGCTTTAAATGTGCACCCTCACCATGGCTGCTTTCCTCCCAAGTGAGAAATTTGGGGCAGTTATTAGTTATTTTTAAACATGTTTGACAAGACTACTGATTTTTTTGCTCTTTTTTTCTTTTTTAATTCTGGAAGTAGTGGCTTTTTCGGCATGATTTTTGCAATAAGGGGCACCAGGTGACTCTGCAGCGGTTCGAGCTCCTGCTTCTTTGCAGGATCGGGAGTTTTAATGAGCTCTCAGCGGCCTGATCCCGTTAACACTCTCTCAAGTAAGTAACTGACTTTGGTGATATTACTTACATGACTGAAATTACAAGTCAAATTAAAAATTAACTCCAGCCTTTTGGAGTGATCTTGAGTACGAAGCTGAACTTTGCATGAGTTTCCTTAAAGAATGGCAACAATAAGGGGGAATTAGGGATGGCTGGAAGAGTGCGGCCCTTGTAAAAGTGAACAGGGGTGAAACAAGCACATCTGAGCACAAATTATATCAAGAACTTGTAAAAATTTAACAGGGAGTGGTATCCTTTCTGGAAGTATTTAAGCTGTACCATAGCAGTGTAATAGTTTATATCCCTGCAACGCAATTTTTAAATCAACTGCAGAATTTTATAGAAAACTGACTTTAACTCCCTTAAAATCTATAAGGATGCTTCCCTGGGTATTTAAAAGGACTTTCCATGGGGAAGATTTTTTTTTGTAGGAGACAAGGTTTGTTTTTTGGCTCTGACAAACCCTTGGTTCCCTGTGAATTCCTTTCACAAGTAATCCTATTACGTTGCTTTGTGAAGGGTCAGTCCTGCGTGTACGGCCGTAGATCGAGCCCAGGGTCAGCGACTGCCACACATAATGTTCCTTATCCATATCTTCAATTTATAAGACTGGACCCTTTATTGAAACTCACTTTTAAAACAGCTCCAGAAGGGTTGTGCATAAAACTGAAGAAACCCATTTAAGGAACCAACTTGCTTCCTTTGGAAACAACGGAGAGCCGGAGCTCTGGAAGTCTCCCTGGAGTCAGGAAACTGTATCTGGCCATCAAAACTGGATGCACAAAAGACATGTCAGTGTGGCATTTCCTACCTCATGAAGCCACTTTCCCCTCAGTGCAGCTCTACAAATACAATAGTGCATTGATTGCATCTTAAACTCGCCAGACTTCAATAAATTCTGAAAGTGGATGAAATTAAAATTGAAGCGAGGGACGTGCAGAGTGTTAGTCCTTCTCAAAATAATAGTTTATTAACTCTTCAAAAAAAGTATAGTGGTTTAGGAAAGGCAACCCAGATGGGAACGTATAAAATAAAGCTATAAAGTTTCCTTCAAATGTATTTTAATCATTGTTAAATATTTACATTTAATAAGCACCAGTTTTTATTGCAAGAGAGATGTAATTACACTTATCATTCATGGAAAAATGGAGTTTTAATAGCCTGTACATTGATTTGCTCAGATGATATAGTGTCCTAAAAATATGTCGCTGGCTCTCCCCTGGGAATATGTTCCATATGTGAATGCAGAACAGATGAGGATTTTTTTTATCAGTGCACAAGCTGTATCAAACTTATTTCTCATTGTCTCTGTCACATCTGATGTTTGCTAATTAGAGGCACCTTATCAGGCTTTTACAACTCTTACTAATAAGGTTATTTATTTAGTAAACACTAACAGGAGGAGTAGCAACACCTTGCTATTGACTCTGGGGAAGCGGTTGGTTGATGTTATGGCCTCACACAATTTTATCAATAATTCATGGCCACATTTGAGGCACCAAAGACAAACAAAGCTGCTCAAAGGGGCTGCACATCTCTACAGAGCTGCACCTCTGCTTTGCCAAGCCAGCAACAGAGAATGAAAGGAAAAGTGAACTAGGCTCAATGAACCTCAAAATTAAATCCCTTGTTTTTATATTAACATTATTTATCAAACTTTTTTTTCCTTCTTTTTTCCTATTTTTTTCCTCCTGGTTTCCCTTCTCACAGCACATGCTGCCCCAGTTATCAGGAAGTTTTATGTCAGCTCCAGTTAGCCGACACAAGCAGTTCAGGGAGCAGCTCTTCCTCCTCCGTAGGGCGGCTCAACCGCAGATGCAGCTCTGTGACAGGGATCAATGCATCAGCTGTAATTCTGGATCAGTTTTTCTTTTGTAAAATTTCTGGGCTTTAAAAAAAATAATACATGGTATAATAGGAGAAATAGCTAAATCTGAGGAACTCATGGCAGTGAAACTGTGGGCATCAGAGCAGGGAACTGGCACCTTCTGAAATATTGACTCTTGCAGCACCTGGAAGCCACGAAAAGATGTTCAGTGTTTGTACTCTGTAGGCAGCCATGAAAGTCTCTATTACCATTATTTATTAAGGCTGAAATTATTTTTTTTTCCCCATAAATCACAGTTTTCAGGTTAACTGTAGAAATGAGGAGGAATGAGCTAAATCATTTGGGGGATATTTTGTTTTGTTATTGTATTTGTGAGCTCCATATTTTCCCAGCAGAAAGATACTGTCATAGAAATACACTGGCAGGAAAGGCAGAGAGAGCACATAAATGTGGAGGAAAAAAAATACAAGGTTTTAAAAACTAACCATATCAAATAGTCCCTTGGATTTCCCACAGCAGTAGAATGTGGGTCAGTAAGTGGATAGATGGTGAGTGGAGTGGTCTTGGGTTAGCTGTGATTTTATTCTCACCTTCTTTCACTGGTGCCCATAGTTTTAGTACTCCTGACTTTTGCAGCTAGGATCAACCTTCCCTAGAATTAAATTAATTACAAGAAATATACTCCAAAAGGACCTATTTTTCTAGCACAAAAGTGTGTCTTCCACTACTACATCACGGTCCCAGGCTCTTGTGTAAACTTAAACCTTCATCCTTCACTCTAACCCTGCGAGAACCGAGTTTAGGCACAGAAATTTGGGACATTTGAACATATTCATTCCACTGCAATCAGAAATACTCTTTGCCATCACACAGTTCATGTGCATGGAGGATTTCCCAGGATCCCAGCTGTATCCAGCACTGCTGGATAACTACAGAGTATCCCTTTACTAGCCCTCACCGTAGCCTGTGCCACAGGGTAGTGAAGGACCTGAGCACAATGCTAGATGGGGAACTGTGGAGCCTGGCATGATGTGCTTCTGCTTCTTGTTGTAAGGCACCATCATTTGGGAATATTAAGTAAGATGGACTCATGCTCACTCTTAAATGAAGGTTAATTGTCCTTGTAGCCATCGTCCCCATGTGCTAGCCATTACAGCCTTGTTTTGTCCATACTCCAATAGTAGCTGCTGCAGTGAATTGAGGAACTGCTGCCAGGAAATGTCCTTCTCTAAATGACATAATTAGGGTATGGGGGAGCCCAGAGAAAGCAGATTAGGGGCATCACTGCTGTTCTTGATGCAAGCAACAATTCAAAGCACATAAGCAAACACTTAGACTACGCGGATGATTTAATACTGATTAAACTCTGATATCTGAGACTTTGGGGAAGGCAGGTACAACATGCTGGAAGGAAAACAAAGCACCGACTTCACATTTTGAATTAGCTAAAAAATGAAGTGTTTTCACTGACCTCACTGACCAGAAATCAAAAAACTGAACCTTTATCAAAATTAAAGCAAATTAATATCCAGAGAATTCAAGTTACTGGGCTGCCTGATAAAATTAAATGGTTAAATAAACTCAGAATTACACTGTCTATTTTATTTAGGTGTCCTTGGTTTCTCTTGAAATTGCCCAGCAGGTTTGGGTATAGACACAGATATGGTGAATCACAGATGTGCCTGTTGAGCTGTGCCCATGCCTCCAGCCACGCTTCCAGGAGGGAAACGCTTTGCCCTCCTTTCCCTGCCTGTCCCTCAGCTCTGCAAGTGGTTTAGTTGATGGAAGAACATGGCAGGTCACCAAGGGAAGGGTTTAGTAATGGCAACACACCCTTCTCTGTCTTCTTAGCATGGAGGCATGGTGATTTTGCCAAACTATTTTTTCATACCTTTATTCTTAAGGCAAGAAACACCCATCTTCATCAACTGGTGAGTAGATTTCTAGGTGGAGTAATTCACTGCTCTGTTGAAACCAACAGATCTGCAGATATCAGGCACTTCATTACTCTCAAGCATAGACTCTTGGACTCCAGCAGCAACTGTTTGTATGATCATGAGGCTACTCATTAAAGGGTTTACAGGACCAGGACCTACAACATTGGTGGAGCTCTTAAACTGACCATCTTGGATGCTGTGAATGATTCATTAAATGAATCTGCAGCTTAATGCTCAGCACTCCAGCTGAGGAGCTGTTGACCTCACAGTCCTTAATTCAGACTCTTGACTCAGTGCCTTGTGCATTTTCTCATCCAGGTATGGCAGGACTCTCCATCCTTTCTCTTCTCCCAGTGTATAGAAGTTCTGGCTTGTGCCCAGCGCTCTTGGAAACTGTGCTGATATAGAAACCTTTTTTAAAAAATTAAAATGTTTCAAATGAGCATTAGTGCATAGCAAAAGATCAGTCTAAGTAAATGTGGATCACAGACATAGTAAGAAATTCTTTGGCAGAATGTAAGACAGAGGGAATTTTTGCACACTCATTTGCCCTGGTCTTCTGGTTAGATGTTGGGCAGCTGAGTTCAGAGTGTGGCTGTGGTCCTCAGGAAACCCTGCACAGCACTGGCACCACAGCACTCAGCCCTGGAGATGCTCTCATGAGCTTAGAGGATGCAGCCTGTAGCTTTAGGGCATCGCAGATATTGCATTCTCCAGTTCTCTCCATTGCCCCCAAGTCCTGTGCCCTTCTGGAGCATGCCCATCCCCATCCCTTTCACCAGCCTTCCCAGTGACACTGCAGCCAGTCACCACCTTTGCAGAAAGAGTTCAGAGCGCTCAGTCGCTGAAGTTTGGGTGCTTCTTGCTGCCCTAGGCTGCTCTTGAGCCCATCCCCAGCACCAACAGCCCCACATCACAGCAGGACACAAGCTGTTGGTGCCAGTACTCCAGGAGGAGGTTGAAAACCCTCTCTGATGGGTAAGCTGGGTCTAGAAGCAGATGAGGTTGCACTGGCAGAGCTCAGTTCCAAAGACTGGTTTGTTTCTTATCCATTTTGCTCTTGAAGCCACCCACCCATCAAATCCCAGCACTCGTTTGGTGCATACCCTGCCAATTGCATTGCTTCTGAGCTGCTTGAATCCTGGGAAAGCATCAGATCTGACAGCTCTCCTGGCTTTCAAATTCCTTCTTCTCTTTTCTGACTCTCCTCCCAAGGCTCAGAGCAGAGTCCTGCATTTCCTCACTCTGACCCAAACCAGTGTTTGATGTAAAGGCAGAAACGGAGCAGCCTTTGGGGAGAGCAGACAAGTTCTTCTCATTCCTGCAAGCTCCACCACCAGCTCCAGCTGCTCTGGCCCATAAAGCATGAGGACAAATTCCTTAGCCTGGGGAAGGTGCTAAAATCCTGACCAAAGGTCCCCAGCCACCAGCAGCATTTTTTCCTTATCTACAAATCACTGGTCTGCTTTAAACCGGCTGTCTCAGATAAGCAATAGCCACATCCCATTGATCCAGGGGGTGGGGAGGAGCATCTTCCACAACTGTGTAGTGCAGGTGCAGCAGCATCTTTGATCCAGGCAGAGATACAGCCAGTGGCTGAGGAGGTTGATTTCCCCCATGAATTGTTGCTTTCCTTTGTATCTTTATCACATTCCTGGACACAAGCCATGTTCCTGCAGCTTCTTCACCCTTGTTTTTATAAGGGGAGGGAAATGGAAAAGCAGCTGTAATATCCTTGGCAGACACTGTTTTACAGTAGCTTGGTAATTATAGTATCCCAGGGGTGAGATGGCTGAAGCCCTTCGTTTTTGCTCTGGCAGCAGCCACATGAAGTTCTCACAGGGTTCAGACGGTGTTTCCTCCTGCACGATGCTCCCCGGGCAGATGTGGGACCACAGGAGAACACATCGAGCAGCAATACACAGGACTTTCCAGAAATCCCTTGGCCAATGCAGAGCAGTAAATGGCAGGTTACACAGCACAAGAGAGCCAGCTCCTACATCACTCTGGTTTGTATCAAATGCCACCAAGTGCTGACAAGGTCTGAGTTGAAAAACCACACGTTGCGTTCAGAAAAGGACGTTTCAGCAACCTGCTTTGCTCCATCTCTGCTCACTGGCTTCTTCAGGCTCCTCTTGGGCTGCAGCAGTGGGCTGTGTGCTGTGCTCTGCACACACTAAAGTTCTTTGGAGTGATTTCAGTGCAGCAGGATATAATCAGTGGTGCTAAAAGCAGAGCAATAAGGCACAAATATTACCCAGCACATCCTCCCCAGCGCCCTGATTCCTTCCTTTTCTCCACAGCACCTACTACAACCCTTCCTTCCAGTGGGGTTCTGGCTCTCTCAAGCTGATCTCCAGACTCAAAGCACTGGTACATTTGGCTGCTTTCCATCCATACCATATGCCAGCTATCTTAATTGAATACAGCAGCGTATCAGTGGCTTATCTGAGAGAGAGCTCTTTAACACTGAAAGCCCTGGAACAGATTTGTTATACATGATCTGGGAATAGCTCCATCCCTTGGCTCCTTGCTCAGGATTGGGAAGTTGGGAGGGTGGTGCATCAGAGATGAAGGTGTGCAGGGAATATAAAACAACAGAGGGTTCTGTTGAGGGGGAAATAAAAACTACTTAGGCAATTTTAAGGGATTAATCATCAAGCACAAAAATATTTACCACTGCAGTCAATGCATCCCTAGTCATAGGAAAAACTGACACTCAAAGCTTCTGAGAAGAACTTGTATAAGACACAAACTACTTTATTGCAGTTTGGTAATAGATGAAAGCCTAAGAGAGGCTATTTTATGCTTCACTTCAGGTGATTCCCAATTCCCTTTGCATTTCCCTGTGACTCCTTTGCCCCTCTACAAAGTCAGATAATTTTGAAGGTTGATTTGCCAGCGGAGCTCTGCAGGAGACAGCACTGGATGCTCAACCAGCACATGTTTGCTCAGGTAGCAAAAGCTCCTGTTGGCTTGAGCACTCCAGCACACAGATCCAAGTCATCATTAAAATAAATGGTCAGAATTAATTCAGCCTCGTCATGATGGTGAGCATTGCATTGGATCACTGAAATGTTGAGTCAAACTTTCACTGGAGCAGGGGATTGGTGGCACAAATGCTGGCAGAGCTGCTTGCAGAAAGAGGGGTGCTGGGTTTGCTCTGCTCTGTGTCTGCAGTTTTTACAGAGGGCTTCTTTTTTTATTATTATTTTTAATTTCTCACATATTTATTGTTCTTACGAGACGTGTTCAAAGCAGCGAATCAAAATATCCTTTGCTGGGGAAGTAAATCTCCCACAGCTTAATTCATCATTTTGAAGTAATACAAAGCTTAAATTTGTCTTTGCTGGAGCTGCATGCTAAGTACTCAAGCATAAATAAAGAAAATATAAATAAAGTGGGCCCGAATCTATTTCACTGTGTTATTAAAATTCCATTGTTTGTTCTGCGGGAAAAGACCTCCCAAAATGACAGTGGTAATCTGGGCAAAAAGCAGATTGTTGCCAAAGGGTTCAGCTCTTAAAGGGGGGAAGCATTTTGAAAACTGCCAAGGAAAATATTTTCATTCATGAGTTCACCCAGCCTAAACATGCATCTAATCCTCCCAAACTGACAGTTCAAAAAGGCAACCACGGTTGAGACAGGCAAAGTGTTCAGTTCAAAGGCAAAAAAAAAAAAAAAAACACAAAAAAAAAAGACCTGGGGATTATTGGCATTATCACTTTATCACAAAATGACCATCAGCTCTGGAAGTGCATAGCTCCACCTCACCTTCCCAAACCCAGAGACTCAGTCCCCATCTCACTGCTAAAAAGGGCAGCAAAACCTTCCTCAGTGACTCACCACAGTGAGAAGAGCTTTGGAGGGGGTGGGATTGGATCCCATTTGAAATTTTGAGGATTAATGCAAGTGGGAACAAAGTGCCCTGACTCTGTGGAACAGGGGTCAGTTGGGAATCTTGAATGGTGCTGCTGGTCAAGGATCCCCTTTTCCCTGAAATACTCATTGCACAGACTGAAAAAGAAAAAAAAATCCTCACTTAATAGATACATTAATCTTAGTATATGTAGCAAAACAAACCATCTCACTCTCTCTTTTACCAGTATAGGATTATAGAATGATAAGTGACTTGCCCATGGCTGCAAGAGGCAGCAGTAGCTGGGAATCAAATAACCAGACCTCTAACAAAAAAATAATCTGCAGCAAGTTTAAATTGAGTCCTGTGAAACATGAGCTTTCCTGAGGAATTGAGAAGGTATCTCTCTCTTTTTTTTTTTTTTTTATTTTTTTGTTGGTTTTGTTCAGGAGGGTTGATTTGGGTTCTGTCTTCCCCTGGTTCTCAGCCTTGACAGCCCGGTTTGAAGCCACCAGCCCTCCCACCAGCCACCCCACTTCTCATTTCTTTCACTGATACCAAACCTGTGGTCCTGGTAAAGGGGACAAAGCTGAGGAGTTCTCATAGAAATCGAGTTCCCACAAATTCTGCAAAAATAGGCATAAAAGGATAGACTGGAGTCCAGTCGTTGTTTTAAGACGCCAAAATATCTGCATGAGAGATTAATGAGTATCTCAACTAGGGAGGGGAGGGGGGAGGAGGAGAAAATCTCAAATTAGGTACATAATCATCCAATCAAGAGAAGTGAAAACTGACTTTAAAAGTCTCGTGGTCCCCTGACCTCTCTGAAGTCCACAACTGCTCACCCTTGCAGCAGACACACGAGGTGCATATGTCCCAAGGGAAGCAAGCAGTGATTTATAGTTGAGAGCTACCCTTGTCCCTCCTCCATCCCCTACAGGCAGCCACTTCCCATGGCACCGGGGAAGAAGGCAGATGGGGACACGCATCTCCTCCAGCCAGATCTCCTGGTTAGGACCCACCATGGCTCTACGTGGCTTCAGCCTCGGACCTCTCATGCTCGGCAGCCAGCAGAGGGGGCGGAAGAGCCGGACCGATAACGGTTATCAACGAAATCTCTCCATTTCTGACCTCTAAAATAGATCATAGCAGCAAAACCACCTCCCTGCCCAGCTGAGAGAGGAGCATCTTGCTCAAAACCCCCCTGTCCCACGACTGCTCTTCCCAGGTCCCGGGATGCGCTCAGCGAAGTGCCGCTGCAAACAGCCCATGCAAGAGCATCTGCAACAATCTGTGCACCACCAGCTGCAGGCTGGGGGTGGGTATTTTTGGCATTTATCCTTAGATGAAGCTTTCCTAAAAAGTCCTTCCCGAGTTTAAACCACAACAACGCATGTTTTAGATGCTGGCACACACTCTAAATGGCTGGTGAACCCACAAAGCCATCAGCCGAGCTGCAGCTTGGATCTGTGATCAGCCACTGGGCTGCAGTCACCCCCTCCCCAGGGGCTCAGGTCTGTCTTCTGTTTGCAGAAATTAAAAGATAGTGATAAACTAGTGAGTCTTTCCAGCAGAGTGTGTGCCCCATTGCAGAGCAGCCAAGCAGCGGGTTCCCCATCGCTCACTGCCACCTGCAATGGAGCAAGAGCTGAGCCCATGGGGACAGATTTTCCCTTGGCCCCTGCATGGGATCCTGGTGGGACACTCAGAGTGCACCAGGAGCCACCTGTGGCACGAGGCATCAGGGTGAATGAGGATGTGACTGTTGTGCAACAACTGTTCTACACCCTTAAGTCAACCAAGTGTTGCACATGAGCCCTCTGGAAAGCCAACAGTATCCCACCTGAAGCCTGAGTCCTGGGAAAAAGCTCTTCCCTCCAGGAGAGTATGATGAGGGTTCATCTGCATGCCAGTGGCAACACACACACCACACACCAAGAGCTCTGTTCACACAAGGCTGAGCACAACACCCAGGGGAGTCAGAGGGAGGGACCCCAGTGACAATGACAACCAAGCAGAGCCCAGTGCAACAGCACATTCATCAACATGATGTCATCCCACCCCGGTAAGTGGTCATCTTCAGTGCTGAATCCCAACTCATTTCTTTCTTTTGCCTCTAAGAAAATTAAAGTCCAGACCAAGCAGCAAACATCCAGCTGTTTCCAGCTGCATTTCCCTTCATGCTTCTTAAACTGGTTTTGTTACAAGGTAAGTTTAACATAGGCAATTAAGTTCCTTCCCTGAGGGCCATGGTTTTATTTTGTCTGTTTTATTTGCATATATTGGTTATGTTTTATTCTGGAGACAATTAAATGTTGATGGAACAATATCTCCAAGACCTGCAATTGCAGCACCATGTGTGAGAGCCCTTGTTGACATGAGCAACAAAGGTGCCTGAGCAACCTGGTATCCAGCTGCTCATCCCTTCCACTGGGAAGGACCACAGGAGTGTTGAAAGAACCAGGTGAACAATTGCATGATGTGTCCAATGTTTATTTTGTTTGAAAACATACCTGAACTATCTGGCCAAACATGCTAAATGCTATCAGGCTACTCCAGCCTGCAAGGAGTGTGTGTGAGCAAGACCTCTGCCACGGCTTCCTAATGCAAGCACTCCAGGAGGAGCAATACCTCCCAGGAGGAGCAATACCAACCACTGTCTTGCCAAAAGCACTCCCTGAGGTATCTAGTACTGTCCAGTGTTTATGGGATCCTTAATTGTCAGGATAGACTCTCAAAACACACACAGGAGTGTCACCCATTTTACCCAGGAAAAACAATCCTCTTACAGCAAAATGACTTTCACGGTGCTGCTGCGACGCAGGCATGCACAAAATACACACATTACTCCCCAGCTCAAGACCTTAAGCCTCCTATGGTGCAACTACTGGCTTTCCCCCACCCCCACCCCCCTGTTTGGAAGTTAAATCAGATGACAACAGGATTAGCCACTGTAGAGCTCCTTAACCCTACGCTCAGAACCTGACGATGGGCAACTGCTGGGCTGGTGCTTGGCAGGATTCCTGTTCTCACCAGTCACATTTGATACAGATGAATGTTATTTTCACTGCCTTTATGTTTTAACTGTATATTATGATAGCATCAGATTATCTGTTGCCTGAGACGAGTTGTTACAAGGGAATATTTAGACAAGCAGCCCACATAACACCAAGGGTGTTGTATGATTTGGTAAACTGTAAGGCATGCTTACAGTGAAGAGCTAACACAGGATAAACAGATGGAAATACATCATCATCTGCTAGATCTTGGGGCCTGATTTGAGTTACTTGAGTACAGACCTGCTAAACTGTGCTCAGTATTATCAGGCATGAGAAATATTGAGATGGGGCCTGCTACGGCCACAGGATCTCTCCAGTGTCACCATCACCCTAAAAAAAAGGGTTGTGACTCCAGAAGTTCAAAAAGAGTATTTGGCCTCTGGTTATTCTTAGTGAGCCAGTAACATTTAAGGAATATCCAGTCACTTGAAGGACTTGTTACTTGCTCAGCTTCTCCAGTAGACATTAGTATTTAGCATTGAGATGGGAATTGAGTGCTGGCTATAGAGCAGAAGATCATTATGAAAGCACACCCTGGTTCATAACTGGCCATCAACTCCACCTCATCACAAAACCATGCTGAAATCTGGGAACTCCTCAAAGCAATAGGTTTCATGGAATTTGGAACTGGTGAGGTCATTTATCATCTCCACATGAAAGCCTGCTGTGGTGACTCACGGGTTGCTCAGACCCACCTTCAGACAGACACCCCAGAGCTCTCTGCTGCAAGAGGTCTCTTCTGAAAATCCACTTGACATCCCAGCCTGCCAACCCACTGATGATGGGCACACTTGGGATCACTAACAGTACCCAGTGTCTCCCAGGACTTAGGGATGACAGTGGGACAGCAATTTTTGGACAAGTTTACAAAATCATTCCAGCTTCAAAGCACCTACTTGTTCTCCTATCATGGCATGAGTGATGGTGCTGGGATCTGAAGGCCATTTTCCAAGACATGAAGAAGGAAATACAATGTGATTTTTATGGTGGTGATTTATTTCAATACATTGACAGAAACTGCTCCAATAACTCCAAAGAAATTGCAAAGAGGGGAAAACGAGGCGCTTTTTTTTTTTTAATGCACACAAAATGGAAAGAAATAAAAAATGCTCAGTTTTCTGAGACATGTTCCAAAAGAGTGGGTTGATTATTTTCAAGTTTTTTTATAGGGTTTGGGTTTTGGATTCTGTTCACTAGAAGTATACAAACGTTTCTGAGAATGACATTTTTCCCCATCAAAACAAAAAATTCTAAATTAAAAATTTAGATGAGTTGCAGATGCAAGAATGTAACTGGATGGGATGTGATAGGAGGCCAAAGCCAGAATGGCTCCTTGCCCTGCTCCAGCCTGGGCATCTTCTCTTGCTCTCAGGCTGAAGTGGACATATCCCCTCACAAAACTGCTGTTATCCTCACCCATACTACCCAAAAGCCACCAATATTATGGCTAAGACTTGTCAGGATGCCAAAGCTGGGCTGCAGGGCTGGACCTAATCCAGGTGGGTTGTCCCAAACCTCTTTTGAGGGTGTTTACAGAGGATGGTTGGCCCTTCCCCTGCGTGGAGCTATGAATAAGCCTGGTTAGCATTTTAAATGATCATATGTAGTAATGAATACAATGCTTAGCAACCCACAGGACCTCCTGCTAAGCATCAGTCTATAGGCTGGGCTATTAAAATAAATGAGAAATCACCATTGGTCTCAGCACGAGCAGGATTTGCCCAGATCTGAATGACACAAAGAAAAACAGAGATAAAATACAATTGTGTATATTAAAGTGAGGCTGCTTAATTAATGATTTTCCTGGTGATGCCTGTTCAGACCTCTATCTTCTAACATACCCTCTTGTTTTTCTCACAGGATGAGTACAGATCAAGGCAATTTACATCAACCTCCTTCCCCCAACCTGACACTGGTAATTATTCCGAATTACAAGATTTGACAGGAGCCTGAAGAAGTGGCACTTAACTCCACTCTAGCATTATGTCTATTTTTCCTTTCTTAATCCTCTTCCTAAAAGCAAGAAAAAAAAAAAAAAAAAGATATGGCACTCAGTTGAAATGACTGACTGAAAATATAATGCTAAAAATAAAACCAGACCTGATGATATCATTTTACTCTGCTTGCAAACAGGCCTGCAGTTATGAATGCTTCAGGTTTTCTAATGGCCCCTTCAGTCTTCTGCACACAGGTCCCTGGCTTCTCTCCTCAACCCCTACCCAGAGGATGGAGATGTTGAGACCTGAAGGCAGCCCAAGCTACTGGGAAAATTTGAAGATGAGTCCTGGTCCTTCATCCCTATTCCTACAGGACCAGGTTTTCAGCTCAGGAACAGGTTTTTTGCCATTTGTTCTTCATTATGGTGGTTGAATGCAACTGGAGGGTGGTGCAACAGCGAGTCTATGACAGCACTGCTGGTATGGGCCATTCTGGCCAGCTCAGGCACTTGCTCCTTGAAGATCCATTCATGCTTTATAGAAATATTCCTTAATTATTCCTCCAGCCCACCAGCCCTACAGCTAAGCTGGTACCTTCCAGAGGACCTGGGCAGTGTCCAGGTATGTGTCTCTGTCCCTGGTCCGAATGAGAAGACAAAAAAGTTCAAGATATCCCTGGGAGGAGACACCAGGAGAGGCTCGGTGGGGGGCACAACTTCTGTTCCTTTTGCTTACAGGACTTTCTCTGGACAACAATCCAGGCAGCTTTGAGGACTGGCAGCTGTCCCCATCCCCAAGTGGGTGCCCTTCAGCTTCAACCCAGCTCCCAAAATGCAAGATTGGAGCTGATGGGACCCCCCAGCTGGCAGAAAGGCCCCATCCACCCCATAGTGGGGTGTCCTGGGAAGAGCTGGGATTGCTCAGCCATTTCCAGGGCCTCCAAGGCAATGGCTCATTCCAGCACCCCCGGCTTTTCTGCTGGAGCACCACAATACTGGGGTACTATTACAGCAGCAAATTGGCCCATTAAGCCTTAGGAATAATGACTGCTGTTGGTAATTACCCCTAATCCACTAATGAGCTATTGTTTGCTGGGAGCATTAAGCATAAGCTTAATGATGTGGAAAAAAAAAGCAAAATAGACTTGCCCCAAAACTGCTAAACCAACTTAATTGAACAGATGCTTGCTTAGCACCTGCATTGTCATGCTGATTCATAGAGAATTGTTTTAATTGCAAGATGATCCTCAGTGGATCGTGTTTCCTTCACCTTAGGGTAGGTTCAGAAGTCAGAAAGTAGGAATTGATTCATTTGGTGGCATTAGTATTAAGGTTTAGCACATGCAGTGTGGCTTTTCATCTAAGCTGACCAACACATGGGTGATATGGACCAATAGCAAGGAAAAAAAAAAACAAAACCAAAAAGAAAAACCCAACAACTCTGTAGCACAGGAGAGCATTAAAATCCCCTAATAGGAACTGCAAAATTGAAACCAAGTGTTGTACGATTTAATTTCTGTCCTGCATGAATTATGTACTTATTAAGTAAAAGAAATGTTAAATGAAATGTATAAATTATTATAACAGCACTTGTGTAAAACAAAGTTTCGCTTTGTAAACCCTTGAATGCCAAGATTGATGGTTTTCATGACTTTCCCAAGATCTTGCAAATTTGGCTGGGGTTGCTATTTTTGCAAAATTTAGTCGCTGAATTTATTACTTACACAGCGAAATCAGTGCAGTTCATTACTAACCTAAGCACTGCAAACATGTTATGAATTAGGTGAAAACAGCTTTTCCTAGAAAGATGAGGCATTTACGCTGTTTAAACATGACCTTTTCTGGTGGAAAACCACAACAAATTCAAGGTCAAATTTCAATATTCCCTGTTCTGCCCCAAAACTGCTAAAAATTACTCTATCAACACAGGAAAAAGGATATTTTGCTCCCCCTCCCCTAACTTACACACATCAAAACTGAGCACTATTTTACTTCAAATACCTGCTCTTGGAAATGCGGCTCTTGAATAAAATTTTCTTGGGTTTGGCTGTAATAATTCCTTAATTTCTGGCTTTGAAATGCCAGCGGCAGTGCAAGATGGTGAAATGTAAATAAACCGAAAAAAAAATGGATAAGAAAAGATTTATACCTCTAAGATGTTCCAAAGAAAATCCTTGCAATATCCCCCACCCATGTCACCTGCACACCCTCTCTGAGAGATGTTTTCCTCTTGTAATTATTGTTTTTATCAGTTGAAACACATTGTTCTGTTCTTAGCATTAAAAACAAGCAAATTTGATGTAGGAGACAGCACAAAGGACTGCTGTGGTTGAACTCATAACACCTTTCAGGGTCACTGTGAACCCCATTTCCCCAAATCCAAAACAGCTTTTTAATAAGCATCCTAGAGACAATACATCAGTTACATGCCCAAATGATGTTAATTCATATTTTTCAGGCACGTGGTTTGAGTGCTTGTCCCAGAAATGTCCCAGGTTTTTTCCATCTCCCCCCCTCTGCTTTGGCTGTTAAACACCTGCAATTTCCAGCTTGCTCTCTGCCAGTTTTTCTCCTTTTCCTCTTGCCTGAAAGAGTGGGAGCTTTTTCCTCTGGGAAAGTCCATGAGGGAAAACTGCTGCGAGAGGAGGTAGCGTCAAAGATCTCTTGCTCTTCCCATTGCCTCAGCTAGAAAAAGCATCCTATCAATTTCAGTGGGATCATCTTCATCATCAGCTCTCCTGGGATGATGTTTTCAGGAGTACTATTAATTATTATAAGGCCAGATCCTCAGTGGGTGCTCAAGGCATCATGCCAGCAGTCAGTTGATAGCCAGGATAGAGTTTGGGAGATGAAAGGTCATAAATCTTTGGGGATATTCAAGCAGAATTGGCAATACCTATGGAAATCCTCACGCTGCTTCTGCCATAGCTGTCCCCCAAACATCTGGCAGGTTCTCAGAAGTGGAAAAAGAGACTCAGAACTTGAAATATGCTTTATGATCTGAAGTATTCTTCCCTCGGTCCCAGCAAAGAGTCTTCCCAATGCCACTGCTCAGCATCCCCCTCTGAAGTTGTCCTTGGTGTTAAAACTGACTCTAGCCCATAAATCCACAGCTCATTTATTCAAAGAAGGACTACAAAATACCCATTGTCAATAACATGAAAATCTGAGGAGTTAAAATCTGAATTCAAATCCTTTTATATTCTATTTATGATTCCTCAGTGAATCCTCAGCCAATCAGAATGACATAACAACATCATTAAAAATCCTACTGTTGGCCCTTTGGGAACCCTTTTGTGCCAACTCTCCCCAACATCACCACACAGACAGGGACTCACCTATCAACTTTGAACTGTACCTCCTCTTCCAGAGTCAATCAGGGAGCCTGGAGTCAATTCCTGCACCAAGAATAATCACCCTTAAACCAAGCACCCCCTCAGGAGCATGTGAAATACAGGGTGTTAGAGTAGCAGTGGATGAAAGAGAGACAATTTTTCTAAAGTTGTGCTCCTGTCATCTCTCTTATCCCCAAACCAGGTGTAGAAAGGGTTTTGAATGAAGGAGAGAGAGAGAGAGATCTGCCCTCCACAAACATCCCCTCTGTGAGCCATTCAGACCTCAGTTCTCACCTCTGCCCGCAGCGGGCATCCCAGCACAGCTCCCATGCGTAAACCTGACGTCAGACTTCAGAGAGCTCAGGATTTAACTGAAAAACCAATTTACATGTCCCTCTTCCTTAAATTCCTTCCAAATCCCCAGTTAAGTGCTAAATATCACAGGGCTGAAAAATTTGCCCAAAACCATTATTTTTATGTCAAACATTTCTGATGCAAAATGTACCCCATGACTGTGGAACCTCCTCTTCTCATTAAAACATTCCATGCCGCAATAAATCTGTCTCATAGGGGCTAATTTATGTCTAAGCAAATGATTTCCCATTTTTTTTACAAGATAAATGTTTAGATTGCAACATTCTCCCCTCTCTGGAGATTCTGTATCTACATTCACAGGACCAGCAATCTCACCGACACGTTTTCCTGTATACTAAGTTCACTGTACCTTTCTCACCAGGCCAGCAGGCTCTTCAGTCCTTGGTGAACACTTTCTGGATCATACATATATCCCTTGCCAGACAGACATCACTACAACAGAAACAAAGGACACATTTATGGAATTTGCAAGGTGAAGGAGCACTTTTTGCTCAGCTGCTGGAGGCAATGGTGCCCTTTCATAGAAATGGGGAGAAGGGAAGTGAAAAGGAAGGGGTGGTCCAGGCTAGAGGAAAAAGATGTATTTTCTGTACCAAGCTCATGTGGTCTCTTGATGCTGAAGGCTGTGACCCTTGATTGATTTTAGATGTGGACTAACATGGCAGCAGTGCTTGGATCCATCTCAGAATCACAGAATCATAGAATGGTCTGGGTTGGAAGGGACCCCAAGGATCATCGAGTTCCAACACCCCTGACACAGACAGGGCCACCAACCTCCAGGCCTGGAGCTGGGCAAGATTGCCCAGGGCCCCATCCAACCTGGCCTTGAACATCTCCAGGGTTGGGGCATCTCCCACCTCTCTGGGCAGCCAAGATCCCAAGGCACAGCTAACATTGTGGAGGATGTTTTTTGTGGGCTGATATAAAACCTCTCAGTAAGACTCCTCATGTACTTAAAGGCAGCTTTTCTCATGCATTTTCAGTCACACTCACCCTTGCTTTGGTCCCATGTCACCCAGACAGTAGGTTTCTTCTGGACCCCATTATATGTGCTTACTGCTATGTCAGACCCTTGTTCCCAAAACACTGAGCCAACAGTTGGGCTTTTCCATGACTCTGACCAGCCATTCCAGCACACGACTCTTTTGGTGCTAACAAAGAAGTTATTTTCTCAGACAACAGATCACAAACTCATTTTCCCTTTCTGAAGAGATTTCCCCACTAATAATACTTAACTATGAACAGAAAATTGCGCAGGATTATCAAGGATTTTTAATTCATTAATTTGGATACATTTTATGTGCAGAATCACCATGTGTTCAAGCCAAGGCTGAGCTAGAACCACACAAATATTACACACTGCCTTGTTAATGCCAGCAAAGCCCTTTTTATTGCATAATTCTGCAGCCTGTCTGTAGTTTTTATTTCATTAATTTTCATCCTGATAATTGGAAGCAGCTTCTCTCCTTGCTTTTTTAAGGTTTAATGAGCTACATAACTTCATGCCTCCCACTGAGGGGCTGTAGGTCACTTTGCACTCTGGAGAACTGCAACACCTTTCCCTACTTCTCTTTTACTATCCAGCAACAGGAGACAATGCTTATTGTCTTCCAACATGCACAATCATGTATGCATCAGAGATGTAGGTATGGTCTTCTCTGTAGAGAAACTCTATGCACCACGTGAGATTTTGAGATGGGAAAGATTTCTCTTAGTGATGGCAGCTGTGATGAGGTGCAATCCTGTAACCATGCTGGAAGACCCAGATTCCTCTGCTTCAAATACACCTCAGGAATGTGCTGGCACTTCTGGTCTCCCAAAAAGACTCACAAGGCAATGCCAACACCTGGCTTGTTCATTGGATGGTGATTTTTGCAAACCAGTGATTTCAGCATCAACTAGAGAATTATTAGAGAAAGAAGTCAGTGAAGATGAAAGTGAAAGTAATGTTTGCCTTCATGATCACCTGCTTTTCCACCAGGATTGCTTTGTAGAAGAGGTTGAAGAGTTAAATACAAACACTAGTAATAAAAGAAGAGGTAAGAGGAAGATCACTTCCTTCACAGCACATGACTTGGGGTCTTCAGGGAGCTTGAGATGCTGCCTGTCCCAGTGCACCTCATCTGGACAAGCAACTGTCTTGCAAACTCAGTTGAGTAAACTCTTGCTCTTCTCCAGTCTCCAGGTATCCAGGTGATCATGTAAACTTCCAAGTCCAAAATTGTAAAGGAAACAAATGAGAGCTTGCAGTCAAGCCCTTTTGGCTGGATGCTGACTCGATAACGAACACTGAGTGAACTATTACACTCAGATTTGGAAGAATCTAATGGAAAAAGGAAATCATGTTACATTTTTTATTCCTTAGAAACAGACACAGACTATTTCAATTTCTTAATGTCCACTAGTAAGAAACTGCATTTTTCAAGCATCTCTGATGTAACTTCTATTTGCCAGGATTCATCTGCCTCCTCTATTTCAAGGCTTCTACCATCAAGAAAAGAAAAACAAGTTAAAGACTGAAGGTCTAGAAAATTCTGGCAACAGAAACATCATTTTGGAAGTTTTCAGAAACTTTCAGATTTGTGTCTTCCATGGAATCAGCATTTTTATCATGTTTTGATGAATCAGTCTCTCTTACAAGAGGACTAAGGTCATGGGGTATCGCTTAATGTTTATATTTGTAGGTGTGTATCAATATTGGAAAGTAAATTATTCTGGTATAAGGTACAGTAGCTCATCCAGGAATATGGAAAACCATAATATTACATCTCTTGCAGTTTCTAGATAGTGACCAACCAACCATCATTTTACATGGACAACCTTACAGGGCAGGTGGCCCAAAATATTCCAGCTAGTTTGCCAGCCAAGTTAAGGCACTGCTTCTCCACAATTCTTTGAGAGTCGAAAGAGAAAGGAATTCAACAGGAAAGTCATCAGGAATTGGATTGAAATGTCCCTCAGAGCCATAAAATCAGTGGAATATATAGCTCATAAGCATGTTGTGTTCCTTGAGATACCCACCACAGTTTTCAAGTTGCCTCAGCTCATGTCTCTTTCCTTTTTCTGATTTCTACCTTGGATTTGGGAGCATCTCAGAGGTCCTCAAGCAGCATCACATAAGGGAGTCCAGTTAAAAAAATGCTTATGTTAAATTCTGAGTGTTTTTAAAAGTAAAACATTGTGCACATCTTTTGGCTCTTTGATTTTGTTTTGGTTAGCTTTTAAGGGATTTTTAATCACATGTTTTCAGCTGGGTTAAATAGCCAAAAAAATGGCTTTGAAGACCCCAGAGAAATACTGCCCTAACAAAAATAGACTCTGCCCCCTGTACCAGTTTGACTGACGCAAACCAGAGCTATGAAAATGCTCCATGCACATGTAAGCTCCAGCAATTGCACCATCCAAAGCCCAATTATAAGATACTTTTTTCTAACAGTCCCAAAACCCGTGAGATAAATGCAGAAATTAACAACTTCACAAACTCCCATATTCAGGTATGTCAAAAGGCATCCTGAGTTGTCCTGGTTTGTTCAGTTAATGTATTTACAACACAAATTAAAAAGCAATCATAGCTTTGCTAGCTTTTAAGGGTGAATTACTCTGTACAACGAAAAGACCATTCACACTAGGAGTCTCACTCCTAAAAAGCACATTTATGAAGCAAAGTGCTAAGTGACCTAGAAAAGCACACAACAAACAAGAGTCTTGTCTATACAGGAGCTTTGCATTGTCCTAGGCTCATAGCTGGATATGGATCACATTGAATAGGAAGCTATTTACTTATTTCTGTACATAATTCCACCTAAGATGAGTCAATAGCCAGTGTAAATAGGAGCTTTATTACCATTTGTCACCTGAAAGAACTGCCTCAAAAGCTGTCAGTTGAATTTGGACAGCAAATGGTGCCCTGCACATGGAAATGAAAGCCCCTGTGTGTTCTGCCTCCTCGGCTCATATATAGCTGTCATCTTTTTACATCAAGCTTAGAATGGATCTGCCCTTCAGGCACTTTCTGCTCCACGTAGTGGGGGGTCCCGGTGCACAAACCTGTTGGTGCAGCGAGCGCTGCAGCCTGCTGTGCCACGCTGGCTGGTGTGGAGACGCCCAACTGCAAAGGGCTTGGCTTGGGAATGCTCTCCAAAGCATGTCTTCCTCTTCCTCCTCCTCCCCTATATACTTCCCTCCCATGAGCCATTTCTGGAGATAGGATGGGGGTGGTCCCAGCCACATAGAGTGAATAGAGAATCCCAGAATCATAGAAGCCCAGATTCTCCCATCAGGACCATGGAGTCCAGCTCCTGGCTCCACACAGACCAGCCCAGTCAGAGCAGTGGACTGAGCACATCATCCAGATGCTTCTTGACCTCAGCCCAGCTGGGTGCTGGGACCACTTCCCTGGGGAGCCTGTCCCAGTGCCTGACCCCCCCCCCTCGGGAGAGAACCTCTTCCTGACACCCACCCTCACCCTCCCCTGGAGCTAAGTGTTCATGCCATTCCCTTGGGTTCTGTCCCTGGTCCCCATAGAGAGGAGATCCTCCTCAGGAAGCCACAGACCACCATGGATGGTGCATGAGAACCTCTTCAACAAGTTAATGGGCTGCTCCCTGAAAAAGAAGGTAGCAAAACATCCTGGGATCTGTGCTGGAGTCCTGAGCACATCCCAAAAAGCCATGAAGGCTGTAAGGAGGGGTCTGTCAACAAGACACCAAAATAGCCCATCAGGTGATGTGAGGCATCCCTAGTGGGTCACACAGGTGTTGAATTCAGGGGTTCTCAGCTGGTGACAAGCAGCAACCAGCCTGTTGTGGCTGCCTGGTCCCAGGGAGCTGCATGAAGCAGCTGGACATGTACAAGGAGGCGCTGTCACAGGTTTATCCTCCTACATAGGCTTCAGAATTCTCTCCTTAGTGGAGATGATCATCAGAAGAGGACACCCAGCCAAGCTTTTGTGATTTCTGCAGGGAGATACATGTGATAATGGAGAAGAGTGACTTAAATAACCCCCTGGAATTGGAGGAGCTGCATATTTGCAACTGCATCACGGAAGGAACAGTAGCTACATTTGAGGAATCTCCACACCCTTGTTTAATTTAGTTTTTATATTTCTTAAAAAAATATAATAGAATCCCAACCCACAAGCTCAGTGTTTTTGGATTAATAACAAATACTTGTCAGCAAACAGTACATTAGCTGGCTCTTGGCAGTTCATCAAAACACATCATGGAATCGAGCTGCTCGTGTTTACAAAGAAAGGGAAGGGCAGGACATGCTGTATAACGGGTAGAAACTCATTCTCCAGCCCGTACAAATGGGCTAGAAGGCTCAGGGAAACTATTGCATGAATAAAAAAGAAAGAGGAAATATTTTTTCGCTTAGTCAAAATGGTTTATGGGCTGTGATTAATGAAACCTCCACCCACTTATTTGCCTTAACAATAGCAGCATCCATCAAGCAGGGCGCAGGTTTCTAATTCAGGCTACTGGAGCAGGCGCTGCAAGCGCACATCGGTGCTTGAAAGCCGTCTCCTCCCTCCGCAGGGAAGGAGTGTCGCAAGGGAGGGACCTGGCCTCTGCTTGCGAATGAGAGAATAGGCTGAAAACACCCTCAAAGGCAGATGCACGGGCTGTTACCAAAGATGTCAGTCCTAGGACTCCCTAACAGTTTGCCTGAGGCTGTGCCGGGGACAGGTCTGCACAAGTAGGATCTGCCCCGTGGCTGTCATCCCACCTGTCCCCAATCTGGGTGCCAAAACCACATTGCTGGTGAAGGGGCACCTTGGAACCACAGCACCCACGATGCCCAGGAGCTCCCAGGGCTACTCAGAGATTGGGTGTGTGTTGCTGCATTGCAGTGTTCAATGCCAGTGTCTAAATTTCTCCTACATCTGCTTGGGATGTCGACCTACGTGACTCGCCCACGCTGGTTATGCAGCTTTTAAAGTTAGCAGCTGTCTAGCAGTTTGGGTGTAGGAAAGAGAGCCAAGACCCCAGCCCTGACACCAACTCTGTGTCTGGCCTTGGGCAAACTCTGCAATCTCCCCGTGTCTATTTTCCATCTTAATAGTATTTGCTTACCCATCTCCTAAGTACAGAGGGGGTTCGTTTATACTGTCGAGCCCTTTGAAGTTGTAAACCTCTGTGGAAATGTCAAGTGTCACTATTATTTTATATTTGGCCGGTATTTCAGATTGAATGAGGGCCTTAGTGCATGTAAATTGAATGCATATTAGGAGATTTCAATTTAAAACACCGGCCAGTTATTGTAGCCTGAAACATCTTGCTCAACTTAAGATAACCATATACTTAAAGCAGAAAGGACTGCCAAAAGCCAAAGATGAAAGAGGTTAGAATAACACCACACGACGCAAAGGTGAGGAGGCAAACACAGTAACCCTGAAGATCAGGGGTGTAGTGGGATGGGAAAGCTTCCTCACAGTGAGTCAAATGTTTTATTAGCTTTATCCAGCAATAACATCCCAGAGCACAGGTCTGTGCCATTCATCTGTGCACACAATAACCACGGAGCAGGGCAGGAGGAGAGGTGCTGGGGGCTGTTGCCCCGAAGCGGGGGAAAAGCAATTTCACAGGAAAGCTGCATTCCTGGAAAGGCAGGTTGGGCTGGGACATGCCTGTGCCGTTGCTTGTCCCCTCTTCGTTGGACCCCAAATGTTTGTTAAACATCTTTGGTAAGTGCTGGGGGGTTTTTGCTTTTGAGATGTTTGGTCTTTACTGTGCATTTGTGCTGGTGATGGGAAATGGAAATACTGCAGGAAAACTGGATGTGGCCATAACTCTGCTGGGAAACAAAAAAAAAAAAAACAAGAAGCCACAGAGTGGCTTGAGACTTTTCAGATTATTTTTAAAACCTAAAAATGCTTCCCCCAACAGGTCTCTGAATATTATTGTTACTTGTCCTTCCCTGAGGTAGTATCCCAAAGAGACAGTTTTTTTAATTAGCAAAGCTAGAATGGCACTTGGAGAGCAGAGGTCTGCATCTGCTGTTCCATCTAATCTAGGGCAAGCTTTCAGCAGGCTTGATGCCTTAAATGAGGATAACAAACAAATAGATAAGTAAATAAAGTCATTTCAACAATGATGCAGAAAATGCTCATTTAAAAAAAAGAAACAAACTTGTTGAGAGTTGCTGCGAGTTGACAACTGGATGTCAGCACGTTTTAAGAAGTTCAATGTTCACCAGATGCCTCTGCGAACATTGTACCTGCAGTTTCCTGGTTATTTCTTTATTTCTGTTTTCCCTTTTTTTTTTTCTGAAATGGACAGCTGCCAGGCATCCAGTGGATTGAAAATTAATAAATCTTTTTATAAACCATTTGTAATATGCCATCTGGAATGGAGATCGGGGCACCATCAAATGTCCATCTGGCTCTATTCAAATAGCTGGTGAACAGCCCTTGACAGAAAAAAATCTCATCACAAGACCAAGTTTGCCTTCTACAGTTTCCCTAGAAAGTCAACACCCACGCCCCATCCACACACCCCACTCCTCCAGAGACACACAAATGCTTGAGCTGCAACAGCAGAAGATTCAGCAGGGACTTGGATATGGAGTGATGTCCACAAACAGTACCACAATTTTATCTGATAATGTGGGTCCCTTTAAGCACCAAAGGGAAAAATCCATCCTGAAAACATTCCTCCCCAGCTCATTACCCAGTTGAAACAACCCACAGTGCCCTTGCAAGGCTTGTAGAGAGCAACACCTGAAGGGAACCTCTTCGTTGGGATGGGAGATGAGAGAGGAGCAGGTTCAGCTTGGAGGGGTACAAGGGAGATATCTGGACCACGACTAAACCCAGCAAGCTCAGACCACCTCTGCCCATGCAAGGCCAGCACCTCCTCTCCCCTTGCTGTTGTCACCTGGAAGACCCAATACATGATTACCTGGTGCTACTAATTCCCTGTAAAGCACATGAAGCTCAATGGCCAGCTGGACCCTAAGCAACAGCCACCACTTCCCTTCATCACTGTTATTGCATCGAAGAATGCAGCTTAATTCTGCTGCTGCCTGTCCTGCATCCCTCCTGCACATGGAAGCTTCAAAACACAGGTCCTGAGTGGTGTGAAAGCCTGTCCAACCCTTTGGGTATGGGACAGCCTCTCCACAAAGCAGTGCTGTCGTGTTTCAAAGTGCCTGAGCTGCTGAAGGAGCAAGTCAACGCACGAGCATCTCAGCAGAAAGCTCTCCCCCGCCTTTGGCTCGTCTTCTCAGCCACATGTTCTCCTGCCTCTCGCTCAGCACGAGAGACAACACCCATTGCCACACAGACAGTCTGCTTGGCAGCTGCAGGATGTCAAATCCCATCCTCTGGAATGGATTTTCAAGCAGTAGCTTTTATTCCACTCCCTCCCCACTCTGACTTGTGTCTTAAAGAGTGTTCTCCTTTGGCCTCCTCTGTGTTTGCAAGCATGGCCGAGCCCCTGCACTGCAGGAAGGCTTTGGATGTGCTGCAACTGTTCTGATCTAAAATTCAAGCAGAGGGTGCTTTGTTGGGAGGTAATCTCACTGGGAAGAGCCAAGGGAAATAACTGAACCTTCTTTATTTTGAACCATATGATCTGGCATGAGAATTTAATCCCTGTTGTTCGATGCACCTCTCCAAACAGGGTTGGCTGAAAAGCAATTTTGTTTCTTGAAGGAAATCAGGGCTTGACCTTTGGTTCCAGCCCAAAGCGATGCCAAGTTTGGTTGGCACTTTTCAAAGGGAAAAATAGAGGCTGAGGAAAATTCTGAAACCTAAATCCCCTTATCTCTGGGAAATTACATTGGTGGGTGGTTTGGATGGGCTGTTGTGCAGGAAGAATGACAGTCCTTGCTTTTTCTAGCCTTGGCAGGGAGCTGCATCCTGCAACTGAAAAAAACACCTTTCTAGCAAAGTTTTTTTGGTGGCTTGTGTTCTGGGTTGTTGGTTTTTTGTTGTGTTGTGTTTTTTTTTAATGAACATGTTAGTGCAAAAACAACTGTGATTTGATGAAGCAGAATTTTCCAACCAACCCCCTCAAACCCTATTTTGTTGGATAGTTTCCACCTGTGCTTTGCATTTGGGATTAAGCAGAGTTTCTCCTCTCTGCCTCTCTCTTTGTAATCCCAGGAGTCTGTCAACAGCTGAAGACAAATTTGCAGAGCAATTCCCAGCTGACCTGCAAGCAGTTTTCGTTTCAAATTCCACCACCCTCTTGCAATGCTCCTCTGATTAGCAAGGAAAACCGGGACATTTCGGACCAGCGGTTCGGCAGGTAGGCAGCAGCGTGGCTGCAAAGGAACAATTCCCAGTTTTCTCTAATGGAAAATTCAGTCTGGACTCTCCTGAAATGCTATGGGAGGGGGTACACTTGCAGCTGCTTAGGAACATTAGTATTTAGGGGAAAGAGGTTAAAGGGATGTCACCAGCAAAGGAAGATTCGCTATAAATAGATGGGAGGGGGGGAATGTTTTCAAACAGCTGCAAAAATTAATAGCTGCAAACCGTGTCTTTTATTAGGTTTTTATTCTATTGGGTTATTTAGCACTTGACTCTGCTAACAATATTGTGACAAGTGTTTCCAAATCATCCACCAAACAAGATATAGAAATACATAGAAAAGGGCAGGGGAGGGCAAAAATGTTTTGTTCTTATAACCTGGGGAATAAAAACTAAATCTTGTTGGATCAGAATTCAGAATTGTAATTCTTTGAAGTCAAGTAGCGTTCACCAGGAAGTTTGATGCAAAGGAAAATATGTGATTAAAGTGGGAAACAGCACATTCTGTTTGCAGAAAGGAATTATCAGGTCTATAACGAGGTGCAGTTTTACTAAGAACAGAAGGATGGAGAAATAAAACCTTTACTGAGTTTTTAAATAATAATTAATAATTCGTGCAAGGAGATATTCTTTAGCCAGACCACTTAAAATAATACTCCCTAAATCACTCTCTCCCACCAGTGTAATTTGGGGTAGCCTCACTGAAGTGTTAATAAATCTCTGGCCCTGCCATGATAAATTATTACTTTTATTGTCTTGAAATCAATTTCTGTGTATTCTTGTCACCAGACATTCCAGTTTTTCCTTACATTATGGGACATTTCACATTGCCTCCAAGGACAGGACTGAGGCTGGATGCCCACGCTCCAGGCGTGTATAATCTAAACAGAACAGTCCCTTTTGCTTGTTTTCATAAAAATATGAATTGACCCTTTTGCTGCTCATTCAGTGTTATATATTTGAGGAAGTATTTCTCAGTTACAGAATTTGGCTGTCAGCCCTTTTCTGCATAAAAGACAAATATGTTTTTATCACTGCTGAAGTGTTAAGTTGTTAAGTTTCTTAATATTTCCTCTGAAATTTGGCTTTCTCAATGAGATTTCATTTGAAATGTCACAGTATTTGCAACTCCTAAGATAAGTACTTTCCAGCAGTGGCACTACCAGCACTAACAAAGGTCCAACTCAAAGCTTTGGGTGAAGGAGCAGCACTCACAGCTTGTCCTGGTTCCTTTAACAATAAATCCCTCCAGCTCTGCCTTGTTTTTGTAGGCAGGAAAACCAAGATGATATTTGCTTGCACCAACCTCACGATGCAAGTACTGGAAGGAAGAAATAAAGCAAGGAAGGGATATAAACACAAATATTTTAAGGGGAAACTGTGGCAACTGAAGAAGACACCATAAAACCTTGGCAGAGGAGCCAAACCAAAGCTGTGTATAACTACGAATTGGGGGCTTAATTCCCATTGAAATCAGGACACGATCCACAACCGCGTGTGTTTGCACAGGGGCTCCCAGTGGCCCAGGAAAGGCGGTTGTTGATCTAATGAATCACTCATGGGGTGGGTTTTCAGCTCACAAACTCTGCTGTCTTTCTCCTGAAAAACCTCATCACCAGATGGTGCAGAGAAAAATCTCCCAGTTTAGGAGTGAGGGATTTGCTGTGTAGGAATAGATGATGGCCACGCTTGTGGTTTGCTCAAGGTTTGCCAAGGAAAGATCAGGAACACCCAATCGGGTGAGGAGATCCAAACTATCCCACTCCCCATCACCTCGTGAAATTAGGGACATCTGAGGATTAGTTTTGCCCAGCACTTGAAAATTCAGGAAAATCAGATACTTCCAGATTCAAAGAGCAAATTATAAGTTTACTGTGAAACCTCTTGTGAAAGCTGGGAACTGTTCTCCTAAATCCAAGTGTCCTGGGCTATGATACTCTACAAAGAGGGTATGTGGCTCCTGAATGTCATTGTCAAATGGCATTTTCAAGCTGATAATTGCTCTTACTTTATGCATTCCCCAGGACCACCATCTCCAACCAACTTTTCCTGAGCAACCCTGAAGTTGTGCCCCTCACAGCCCCTTCGTTTTGCCTCTTCCACAGTTTTATGCAGCCTGTAATAAACTGGCATCTTTTATTTCGCATAGCTGAGATATTTTGTGGGAGGGGAAGATCTGGGACGAGCTGCTCGTTATCATTTTAGCAGAACATGGCAATAACAACAAAGCAGGACAGCTGATACAAATCATCCATTTTATAAGTTCTAATACAGATAATGCAAGGAAAAGAAACACGTAACAGGAACCAGATATCTCGGTGGGGCTGCTACACGCCATCCGCAGCTGGGCAATTTCAGCTCCTTCAAACGCTTCACAAATTCCTCATTAGGTTTTTAGGGAGAGTCTGGGCAGAAGCAGGGCTTCATATCCGGCATTTGAAGGGCAGTTGGCTCCAAACTGTTGAGTTTTTGCTCGAAGGCCAGTTTTGGGGGGAGAGAAATAAGAATCTTCTGTTTGAGAGCTGGAGGGAATTGGGGTTTTGAGGGGAATTCAGTCGTGGGGCAGCAGAACGGGAGATGGAGGTGGTGAAAATCGGGCACTGCTCTGGAGCTGTGTTGTGCAATGGCCTTGTGTGATCACTGTGCTCCCTCAGGATGACAAGCAGACCTCACACTGCTGTGCAAACCCGAGGCTAAACTCCACTGGGATTTGATCAGCCATGTGTATGGACCCATGGTACAGGCAACCCACAACTGCTGCTTTCATTCGGGAAGGGGATAAATCAGGGAGGTGACAGCTGCCTCTTTGGTAGCACGTGCTCCTGGATTGTCCCAGGAAAGGGAGAAGTGGCTTTTCCCAGCTTTGCCCTGGGGTTGGAAGCATCAGGGAGCCAATGGGTCCCCAGCAGAGGCAGGTGGGGCATCCGCAGTTGGCTGAGGGACACAAGGGTGTCGTGTCACCGCAAAGCTTTGGGTACACAAAGAGTTCCCACACACAGAGGAAAAACGTCCTTACACACCCTCAATGAAACGGAGCTGTTTGAAACACCACTACAAGACATTTGTTTTCTTTTAAACTTGTTTTTCTTCCTTCCAAAGGTCACCTTAAGTGGGTCCCAGGTTCGTTTCTCCAGGTTGTTTTTGAGCCGGTATTGACCGATTGCCAAATCTCAGCCGTGCTGATTGCTGGTTTATAACACGCTGATAAAGCCACCTTAAGCCCCTTGTGCTCCCCCACCCCAAAAATGTCCCCTGTCACTCCTGACCCTCTCCCTCCACCGCCTCCTGCATCCTATCCCAGCTCACAGCCTCTATCCCTCCATCCCTGGGCAACGATGTCCCCAGATGGACACATGGTTCAAGGGTGAAGATGACTAGTGTCCCCAACACAGATGCTGGCACCTCCACAGACACCAGCGTTGTGCTGGAGGTGGCCAAGCCCCCTGTGCTTCCACACAGAGCAGCACCAGCAGCCAAGTCCTCCACCAGCTTTCAGAGCAAACATTTTACTAAACAAAAATTTCCAAGGGGGAAAAAATAAATGAATGATGGTGAGGAAAGCCTAAAGTTTCTGCATTTTTTAGTTGAAACATGTTCATGTTTCAGTTTTCTATTGCTTTTGTTTAGCCAGATTTTTTTTTTAAATATACTGTTTTTTAAAAATCTGAGATGAGTTAATATATTTCATTTAATCACAGACAACACATGTTATTCAGAATCAGTGAAAACTGAATCTTTGAAAGGGAAGGAGATTTTTTTCCTGTTAAATTAAAAGCTTTCCCTTTCCGGACAGTCTGCTCTAAGGGTTTTGTGTTTCGAGGAAAATAAAAGCAATAAATATATTTTCCTAATTTAACAGATGATTTTCCTCATTCTGAAGTCACAATATTTTTATTTGTGCTTGTATCTTTCTTCTTTTTAGAAAAAAACAAAGCCAGGGCTTTGGGTGGTGGAATGTCCCCGGGAAGAAGCGTTACTGCCCCAAGAGATTACACGGGATATTATGAAGCCGTCGTCTTTCATGTGAGATAGAAAATCACAGTGCAAGCTAATTGTAGGCAGAAAGATTTTGGGATATTCTGTTTGCCACATCAGGGTGTCAGAGGGTTGTAGCCAAATTTCACCTTCATTCTGCCTGCAGAGGTTTCAAGCTACGTACACAAAGAAATTCTTCATTTGCTGTAGCGTTGCTTCAATCTGCCCCGTGTTTTCCCCGGCATTAGCTGCCAACAGCTGCCGGCTGTGATCTCAGTCAATATTTTATATACTATATATATTTTCATATATTTTCATTTTGTTGAGTTTATGAAAAGATTTGGGTCAAAATCCTGGCCCAAGTCAAAACACTGCTAAAATTTCCATGGACTTCACTACAGGCAGGATTTCTCCCAGAGGATTAAAGCACAGGGATGTAAAACTGTTAATAGTGGGAGCGATGAAATTTCCTCCCCAGCTATCAGCCTCTTGTGCTGTTCTGAAATGTGCTCTGAGCACGCCACAGGGTTTTTTTTTTCACTATTTATTCATGATTTGAAGCTATTTTGCAGCTCAGTTTGGGCACCACTTCTCGCAGGGATTTGAGAGCGAAAGCCATTTTGGTTCATTTCATTAAGCACCTCAGTTCAGGGATTTACTTCTAATCCTCGAACGAAAATATCTCTCAGAACCGAGTTTCTCATATAATGTTTGTGTCCATATTTTTTACTTAATAAAAGAAAAAAAGCTTGCCAGGGATGTCCTCTGTTATATACTTATATTTTCCAATTTCCATGAACTTTTTCCCAGCACTTCCATCCCTCGCAGCCTCTCTGCGACCGGCCACAGGAGGGATTCAAACTGCATATTTGTTAAAAAAAATCAGAAAGCAGTTTCTGAAACTGAAATATAAATATGAAATTATCCACATCTCAGGGAGGGGAAAAAAAAGTTTTCTTAAGTTTATTGTAGGATTTTTTATTGAACAGCTTTTAGCTATAATTAAAAAGCAACATTATGCATAAACATCAGCGACAGGTAAGAAATAGATGTTTGATTAATGCTGGGGTGGTTTGGGGCTTACCCTGAAGTATGTGGTACTGCAGGATGGCATTCGTTGTCACACAACATTTAAATGGGACAATGCTCAGCCAGATTCCCTGTGGAAAATGAATTTTCCCAGGAGTTCCTTCCTCTTCTGTGAAGGAAAAAGAGGGAATTTTCCCCTTTGTCCACCAGGTGGCACGAAGGAAAAAATCCCACTGGAAACCGTCAGGAATATTAATGCTGTTAATAATGTCTTTGCTGCAGCAGATGATGAGGGCTGGAGGGTCCCACCAGCGCCCACGACATTCCCTGGATGAAAACCTGTCCTGGGAGGGCTGGGTTTGGGACATTCATGCTGGCCATTCCCTCAAGACATGTTGAAAGGCTTTGCTGAAAGGTTTTGCTTTGGACCAGGGGATGGTGGAGCCTTTGGAGATCTCCACCACTGCTCTTCAGTGTTTGGGGCACGGGAGGGATGCTCGTACCAGGGTACCCACGGAAGATGGAGTAAAGAGATGTGGAGCAGCGGTGGCTGATTCACTGCTTGGCCACGCAGAGATGGAGCAATGTGAGAAATAAGGAAGGAGTTGATACAAACAGAGGATTGGTGGCCAAAGGAGAGGGAATTGTGAAATCCTCCTGGGGCCACAGGGCGCTGCTGTGGTTAAACTTGGCTGGAGGGGTGCAGCTAATAGAGGGGAGAAGGGTTCTGGGAAGAGCAGGAGGCGGCTGCCGGTAGCAAAATGCAGTGGGGAGGGGTGGGTAGACTTCCCTGGAAAGAGGGGTGAGGACAGGGGTGAAAACATGCACACCCCAAGTTCAGCCATGGGGGCTGCACAGCTGGGAGCCAGCTGCAAACAGCTGTTGGGCTGCCCAGCCCCGGCTTGGCTCAGCTTAGCTAGGCTAGGCTCCATGGCCACTGGCCCTCTCCTTGGGCTCCTCTCCTGGACCTTCACAGCTGACAGCAGCCTGAATGGACCCTTCTGCCTCCCTGACATGTTTCTGCTACCTGCCCACTCTTCCCATCAGCCTCAGAGCAGGTTTTGGGCAGTGGGACCAGCACTTCCCACAGCCACCCTCCCCCACCCCAGCACATCACATGGCAGTCAGACCTTCCAAACCAACCGATGCTCCAGCAGGTCCCCTGGCATGTGTCCACGGGCAGGAAGACCCTGAGAACCAAAAGCCTGCATGGTCCCACCCCGAAATCCCAAGATGGGGGGAGGTACCCACGGCAAGGGGAGAGCTTTGGGAAGGGCAGGAGCAGAGAGCAGTGCAAGGGCTGCAGACAGGCAGCAGGGATAAAAGTGAGCCTGGTGTGCACAGAAGAATCTGGGCTGTCCCATCACTTGGGGTAGCATCAGCCCTGCTTTTGCCATCCCCCTTAGGTACAACTGAGCTCCGGGTCGGTGCCCTTCCAGACTGCAAAGAGAAACATCAGGGAGGGTACATGGAGCAAACTAGTAGGAGTCCAGCGATTTTAAAGCCATTTCTGACATTGTATTACAATGTGTTTAAATCTTGGTTCTTTATTGAACATAAGCAACCTTATTCTTGTGTACATTTGCACATCTCCAGTGCAATCTGCTTCGCATCAGGCATTGCTACACCAGTATGGTCTCTGAAATGTCAGCTCTCAGGTGATACAAATGGTGTACTGATATTGAATCTGCTTTCAAAAGCAGTGACATTACAATCCATTTGAAGGACTTGAAGGTTTTCAATAACCTCTGCTTAATTATTCAGGACTAGGCCAGACAAGCAACCATTCCTCTGAAGGGCTGAAAACAGGCACAACTGAAAACTCTTATGCACAATAACAGACCAGAATAATTGGGAATTTGACAAATATATTTCCTAATTTTCCCATCACTTTAAATATTGACCCAATGAAGTCTTATTGAGGCAGTTGGGTTTGGTTTTTCTATTTAGTTATTTTTCCTTGCCTTTTTTGATCCAGTTCAAGGAATTATAAAGGACGGAGCTGTGGGGGAGATCGCTGCCGGGGATTAGGCGAGTACAGCTCATAGTGCTCTGCTGGAGCCCAGCCATCACCGGCAGCTCCCTCTATTGCTTTTGCCAGTATTGCAATTTTATAAAAGCCAGAGCTATTTTGGCTGTGGAAGGGAACTGGAAGCTGCTCCTCTGATTTGTTGTTTTGGGATTTTTTTTTTTGTTTGCTCCCATTAAAGTACTAAAAACCAAAATTCAAGGGAATCCAGGCTGGAGAGATGCAAAGGGTGGTTGGAGGAGAGGCTGTGCCAGGGCAAGGGGTAGCACCAGGAAGAGTCAGGATGCTCATGAGAGGTGCCCTGTCTGCAAGAGGAATAGGGAAAAATACTACACAAGCCACAGAACTAGGAGTGGGAAGGCAGGAGGCTCCGACAAGGATGGTTTTGTGGCGGTAGCAAAAGTCTAGGGCAGACTTCTTAAATAACCTTCTCCGAGTTGCCTTAGGCCCTGCAAAGATTTAATATATTATTGAACTTAACTCACTTAATAGCCAAGTTGGACTCAATGGAGCTATTCATGTGAGTAAAGCGTCAGTCTTAGCAGATCTGCTTCCTAATCTCCAAAGCAGGGAGAGCACCACCTCGGGAGAGGGCTGCCGGCGGTAATTAATGCAGGGGAAAAGCTGAGCCCCAGCGCTGCCAGCGCACCCCCATCAGCGCCTATTAGCCATGCAGCTGATATCACAGCCATCCTGACCCGGATCAGCCATGAGCTGTCACCCAAAGCACTGTTATTTAGCTGTTAAATTATCTGTGTTTGCTGTTGAAATGAGAAAAGAGGCTTTGAATATACAGTAAGGAAATAGGTGTTAAACATACAGGGTGCTTAAGCAGCAGAGACGTCAAAAGCATCGTTGCACACCAATGGATTGGGTCGCTGTCACTGTTCAACTGTCTGAATTTAAAAGAATACAAAAACAGATGGAAAAATGTTGTGGAGAAAGCAAGGAGCTCACTCAGAAGTAAACTCCAAGTGCCAGTTCTTTGAAGAATGTATAGCCCCCAATAAAATAAAAGTGAAGCAGATAAAAATGATCTGCAAGGACAGATCCCAGGTTCACATTTATGATAATTGGTTATATTTAAAGTCAATTAATAAAAAGCTTTGCTTTTACTTAAATTGAGTCCATCTCTACTTCCCAAGAAGCTGAAATCCTCACAAAATACCAAACATAGCTGCACACAAATTGCCTTTTCCCAAAGAGAGCTTCAGCATCTCAAAATACGTCCTGGATGAGAGCAGTCGTAGCCAGACTGGGCACAGCTAATTGGTACTCTGGAGAGTTTTTCCTCTTGGTATTTGAGAAATAATGAGAATCAAAACCATTAGTAGGCAGGGAAAAAGGGTGATAGAAGTGCTCGCCTGCTCTTTTCTGTCATCTTAATATTATGTTATCTCTGGGCAAGAATTCCCTGTAATTTTCCTTCCAAAGTCCAGTAACTCTCTTTTAAATCACACACTTGACAAATACAGCCCTTCATTGAGCAAAGTTTGTAAAAATTGCTCAGGCAGATAACTAGTGTATAGAGATGATAAAATAAGGACTCAGAGCTACTCTGTTCTTGATAGATCCCAGCCTATTGACTCCACCAGGCTCACGCAGACAGCACTAGAAGAGAAACAAGAAATGTGATTTTTTAATTATTTTTTGTGTATGTGGTGGCAACTGTTTTAGGCTTTTTTTGCATCTTCATAAAAAGGAAAACAAAAAAAAAAATCAAATGCACATGTGAATGTCTCCAGCCTTGGAGATGGGTGGCTGCTTAGTGTCACGCTGGAAAGCAATCTGGAAGTCAGAATCATACTACTGTGGTTATCATCAAAACTAATCATATGCCGCTATCCAGAAGTGTGAAACCCTTTCAGCAGGCAAATCACAGAACACACCATTCCTCAGACCAAACAAAAAATCACAAACACGTGTCTGGAAGCGGCTCCAACCCCACACATCTCGGTGAGAAAACTGCGATGTTCCTGAAACATGGGACACCATCGTTCCTGCCCTGTGTACACATCCATCCCTCTGATTTAAACAGCCTTTCCTCTGAGGCCACTAAGTGAGTCACCTTAATCCTAATAGAAACAAAACAACATCAAGCAAAGGCCTTGGAGAGAAACATTGGGGAGAACACTGCAGCGAGGAAAGCAGGCTGGCTTCGCAGCATCCAAAGCAGAGGGCTCAAGTTGCCATCCTTTTTTTCCCTCTTTCTAGAGATTACTTCAAATTTTAGAAGGATTCAGGGGTTTGGAAGTCTTCTGGAAATATGTTTGTTAGTTAACATAGAAAAAAATTAATTGTCCTAGACCTAGAAAATGATAAAGCTGAAAGTAGGTAGGAAAATATTGTCTGGTTGGGATTTTTTTCTGAGAGAGCAATACACTGTGTTGTGGTACTTGAATAAATTTCATTGACATGAAGCTTTACATCCCACTCTGCAAGCAGGCACCAGACCCACGTGTGCACGCACCAAGAGATGAAAAATTTCCAGGGCATGTTCTCAAATTTCTTTAGAAATTCATTAATTCTCAGCGTTCTTGCTAACCTTCAGTTTCTCTCCATCACCACAAAAGAGAACAACCTTATGTATGTTTTCTGCCTAGATAATAAATAACATCAGCAAGACAACCAAGAGAAATACTTGGAATTACTGTGGCTTCTCTGCACGCCACGGGGTCATGAATATAAACCAGCAAGATTCAACTCTTCGCCAGTCCCGTGCAGAACAGCTTAAGGAGTTTTCCAACCCAATGAATGAGGGCACCAAGTGCCCCAAACCTGCAGTGCAGGATGTGCTGAGTGAGGGCAATCACCTCTGCCAAAAGCATCTTGCCCTGTGTAAGCAGCTTGTGCTTTCATTTCTATCCCTAGAGGCAACATCAGGAGAAGATTCTGGATGTTTTGCACTGCAAGGGTGAAATCCATCATTGGCACAAAAAGTAAAATAATGCCCTGGGTGAGAGAGAGCTGGACAAGAGGAAAGGAGTCCCAGGAGCAATGGCTGATGCCATCCTGCCAGTGTGCCAGGGGGCTTTGCTCTGAGCTCTACACCTCATCTGACAGGGATCAGTGTTTTGTCTCATGGCCAGGGAGAAATAAACAGACAGGAGTCATCACAGCAATGAGCAGCACCATCATCTCCATGAAAAAGTGTTATTGGCTGAGTAATTTAGTTTAATTTCATGTAGGGGAGACCATCCTACTTTGTACCAAGTGATTGTCATTTGCAAACCATAGGAGAGATACAGGGAGTGAATGAATAGGACCGAGGAAAGTGATGGAGCCAGGGAAAACTCAGCATAATTGGTACAACACAGCTCCCTGCCAGCATGCAGAGCCTGATGTCCCCAAGGAAATCAGATGCTGATGCAATGAAATGCTATGAAGGAAAACACCATCACAAACCATCACTCACCTGCCTGCACTCCTCCCTGAGCCCAAGCAAACAGCAGCTCTGGGCATGTGCTTCCCAGGATGAGCAGAGGCCAGCCTGGCACCCACTATGAAATCCGAATCACAGACCTGGCCATGGCTGAGCTGCGAGGGAGCAGACGTGGTCTGGGGTGCCAGGCACCACCCACGGACCCCAGTGCACAGTGTCACATGGAACAGCCACATCTGCTTGCATTTCATCACTGAAATGGTAAAGTTTGACTTTAGTTTGACCTTGTAATTCACAAGCTCCAGAGAAGAGGAGAGGGAAAAAAAAAAAAAGAGAAAAAAAAAGGTAACAGAAAGCAGCTAAAACACAAGCAGGAACTAAAACAGGCTGTAACCTCATGGTACAGGATGAATTAAAACCAAATGAGCTACTTTTCAATGTAAGCAGTCTATGGTGTGGTGTCAAATATTGCAGCTGAGGATGCTGCAATATTTGAACTATTTCTCTCCGTAATCCAAAATCCCCAAATCAATCTGCTTACACCAACGTTTCCTGAACATTTCAGGCCTCATACCTGGAAGCCCTTTGAGGAGAAAAAGTGTTAAAAATCCCCTCTGTTGGGAAGATGTGGCTTTTCAAAGATTGAGACACACTTGTTTTTCAAACTTCCCCCAGGAAACAGTTGTCTAATGCTAATTAGCAGTTATTCCCAGGGACCTGTGATTCAGATGCTCACTGGAACATACTGGGTTTGTTCCAGGGGATCTGGCCCACTGGGTATCTCACATGACTTGGGGGAGGAGCACTTAGGCCAATATTTGATCACTATTTAATTGCTGTCGTTGCTGGTCCCCTGCGGGGGGGCTGTCCTGCAGTGATCCCCTTATCCCATCCTTGTCTAGGGTTGCTCTGATCTGCACCACTGCCCCCCTATTTTCAGAACATGCTGCTCCAAAGGTTTGCATTTCCCAAAACACCACAACCATTAACACATTCGCCTCCGTGTCACCTCCCCCGGGGATTCGAGCCTTTTTTCCAGCGCATCACTATTTAGACAAGAGATCATTAAGTGTCATCATGTGTGTCAGTGGCAGGGTAAAAGAGAAGAAGCTTTTGGCTCCACTCCAGCCCCAGCGATGTACACACATTTCTCACCATGTCTGAGCTCCAGTTTGGCCCCAGAAAACACATTGCAGATTCAAAATGTGTATGAAAATGAGGCAATGTTTTCACTTCTGTCAGAAAATGCTCGTCAGATCGTTAGCATGCACTGGATATGTGCATCTACAATGCCAGAATGGAAAAGCAGTGTCTGAGGGCTCCCCTCACCCCCCACCCCCTGCTGCAATCACACAGTGTCATCCCTGGCTGCTTTCCTTACACCGTGTGCCAGCAAAAGGGCCCCTCAGACGCCAGACCACCAGACCTCCCTGCAGATATTTAACGTACCGGCGAGCTCCTGGCCCTGGAAACGGGCATGAGCAAACTCCCCAGGATTTCAGCAGGACCAGGATGCCACCTACTGCTCTTTATCTTCTTCTGGGTGCTCCCACATTAAAAGCCAGGATTAGGAATCCCTTTTCCACACTTTTTGAGAAGAGGAGCCCAAGGCTGGGTGTAAAGACACGTTGCTGGGATGTTAAGCGAGAACAAGGCAGAAGTTCAGAGCGAGGGGAAATACCAGACCACTCCTGTGCTCCCTTTCACACGGTGATCCCAGTGCTCCTTTTCTTCTCTATCCAAATATTTGTATGACCCTTTCAAGACATTTTCTGGGTGATCTGACTCTTATTAGGGATGCAGAAGCCCGTGGTCGCTTCTCATCACAAGTCACTGGTGGGAGGCACGTGGTAGGTGTGATGCTCCAGCGCGGCGATCGGCCCGGTCCCCGCTGTGACCTCGGTCCAGACACGGTTAATTCACTCTCCTCCTGCTCTGACTTGCACTGCCTGAACTTTTGCTCTGTCCTGCTGAGTCACTTTTATTCAGCTGATGATCCTTTATGCAAACAAGCCTAAATTGACTAATTAATCCCTAGGGTAACCCTACTGATTTCAGTGGAGCAGCAGCCAAAGTGAACCAGGACTAACATCTTTAATCTACCCTTTGTGCCCGCAGCACAGCCTTTGCCTTGTCCACGAGTCAAAGTAGCCCCCTAATTATATGGATTTGGCTCTTAATCTTTTCTGGTCTCAGGAGATTCCAATTGCTGAAAATTATGGATTTCACTTGGAAACTGATGAGGGTCTGTACAACATCACCAAAACACCTTGCTGGAAAGCTGGTGATGTTTTGCACCAATGTCAGTGCTGGGGACTGAGTGGCTCCGGATTAACCACCGTGCTGCCAGGAAAACTGAATCCACATTTGGACCTTTCTGCATCATTTCAGAAGTGATTTATTGCCCAAACCACCTTTCCAGGGCAAGACAGTGAGTGCTTTCTGCAGCACAGAAGCAGACAGGTGAAAATGGGAAGTGTCACCGTGTATTTCAGTGGCTTCATGTGAAAATACGCGAATTTTAAATCACAGCCAGAGCTTTCTCCATCACAAGCTTCGCTGCTTTTTCCTTCCCCAACCCCATAACTTTCTTCACAGCAATGTGCAGCTGAAGGGTTTGTGACAGTTATTGTCAAAGACTAAACAATAGATCAGAGCAATGACCACAAATCTGAAGGTTTCCCTTTTATTTTTTTTTTTCAGAGTGAAAGAGACGAGTTGCAGCTGACAGCTGTCCATAAAAATTGTAATGTACAAATCCTATAATATAAACCAAAGAGAGACCAAAAGTACCACCAGAAAAAAAAGAAAAATGAGCTTGTTAGAACAGTCGGTATTACAGCTGTTTCCCTTGACAGTTTGCTGTACCCTAATACGCTCAACAAATTGGCAACCTGTCCTTATATATTTGCATCAGGATTCCCTTAAGGGAAATGTCTATATTATTCTGTTTTGGATAAAGGGAGCAGTTTGATATGACAGGTAGGTCAAGTGTTTCTTTAATAAAGCATATGGGTAGGAAGAAAGAAATAGGCTATTGTCAATGACTTGACAAATAGGTAGATATGCCCCCCTTGAGTATAGCCAGGGAAAGCTACTAGATAAATCGCCCTTGTTATTTTGATTTAACCACTTTGTTGCTGAATACATTTTTTTTTCCCAGGGAGCAGAGCACTCCATAAAGGTCATACCAAAGATTTCTTTATAGGCTCTGTAGCGTGGTGTAAACTCCATTTGGATTTGTAATTATGTAGAAGTCTGGACCAAAGGTGAGCAATAATTTCTGTGCTGTGTGAACACATGTAATGTTTGTGTGGGATATGGGTGGATTTTTTTCATCTCAGTTCAGGGAACATCTGCCCCAAAGACCCACACGATGCTGCCCACCCTCTTCCACTCAATGGGACCCTGAACACAAACAAGGAGCCTCCTCATCCTTGTGCAGACACAGGGGTGAATTCACCTCTACCCCCAGACATTGCATCATCTGCACCCACAGAAACAGGCTGCAAAACCCAATACCCCTCATTTGATGTCTGCTTCTAAATCCATCCAGAAGGTGTTACTTGTGATGCTTCTGAGTGACAACCACCCCTGGGAAGGAAATCACCCTCATTCTCCTTAAAGACAGTTTTAACTAAGAACACAACTCCTGAATGATGGGGAGAGGTTTGTCTTGAGGTGGTCCTGGAGCTCCTTCAGCAATGACAAGTGGGCAAAAACCTCCCAGCCTATTTGGCTGGTGAAGCTACTGGTTCCTGGCAGCACTGGGGTTTGGGTGCAGATAAGATGCTGCAACAGTCCGGTCCAGCACGGTCGTGGTGCTCTTGGGGACATCCACCTCACAGGGTGTCGTCTGTAGGGGATGGGTCTGCTGTCAGGACCCACCATGGTGCCTGCAGGCCCTGAGCTGTTACAGCTGGTCACAGGCAAACATCTGAGCGGTGCTCAAAGCCTGGATTAGGTAAATACGTATTTAGGGACCTTTTACAGCAGAGAGCACTCTCCCAATTAATCCTAAAGGCCCCCTTGGAGCTATTAGGGTCTGTTGTGTAAACACATGGGAATGAATATTCTTTAAGTTCTTCTTCTTTACCCCAAGGATGAAGGTTTTTCTAGCTTAATACAGACCCTCTCACTTTGGCTGTAGCTTGGCAGGTAGATATGTGTACCAGAATAAATTTTGGGGGGATGAAATTTGGATAAAAATTCAGATCAAGCTATTTGAACTGCTAAAAGAATGTATTGAGAGTGTAATCTCTTTTGAGAGTCTTTATTTGCTCATCACTAGGGAAATATCAGGGAGGTTTATTTTTAAATACTGCATTTCTTGACCACTCACAGGCCATGTTTCTGGCCCTGTGGCTGCTCCCTCTGTGCTCAGCCCCTGCCAGGCTGGAATCATTCTGCCTGCCCAAGGTCGGGGCATCACTGAGGAAGGGAAGACTTCTCTTTCCTTCTCATCTTTTTCCTGCAAGCACAGGCTCAACAAAGAGGACAGGACTTTTTCTCACAATT
>VXBZ01005667.1:82735-113609 GCA_013399135.1 Heliornis fulica | reverse complement strand
TGCTTCTGTCTCCAGCTGGCTGTTGTCTTGTCCTGATCTTACCTGAGGCTAAAAGCTAACCAGCCCCCATCACCCTGCTCATGGGAGTCCATCTCCCACCTCCCCAGCAGACCACTGAATGGACCAGCAGCTGGAATGGAGATGTAGATTGGAATAATATTTATATCTATCTAATATATATATCATTTAATGTATAGCTTTGTATTATATGTAACATGTCTACTATATATAGTATATTATATATCACATTGCTGTATATATTAACCATTATATTATAATGTATTATAATAGAAACCCCAAACCAAAGGATGCCTTGGGGTTTTGAAAGCAGGGTGTTGTGAACTCTGCCACCCCACCCGTGTCAGGGCTTTCCTTTGTGCCACTGCACTCACACTTCACATCCTTCTCAATCACACTGCCCATTCTTCAGGGAGCAGATGCAGGTTGGTTGTCAAAATGGATTAGGCACTGAGAGATGCAGAGAGGTGCTTGGGTGGTTTGATGATGGTCTAGAGGAGACCTTTACAAACACTAAAATAAATTTCTATAATGTTTTTCCTATCAATTTTTCCTCCATCCCAACATGCATATCTCATTACCTAGAATGCACTTCAAGAGACAATAGGCTTATAACAGAGGGGTTTTTGTATTTTTTTTTTAATCTCCATATCTTATCTTCATCTCAAAGTACTTCACACCTAGTCAACTCAGGCCCCGAGGCTTCTCTAGGGCGAGGGCTGTACCCTGATACCTCATCGTGCCTCGAAGCTGAACAATGGAGAGGTTTAACCCATGGAGAAACATGCGTTGGGCAACGATCCCACCGCACGGAGGTCACGTCAGCCACACGCCTCCACCACCTGTGGACATCAGAAGAAGACACAGGACACAGGAAAGCTGGCTGGGAACAGGAGTTTTCAGAAGCTTTCAGTTTCTTTCCCTTTTATTCTTGCTCTCAGCAGGGCACAGTCCCCAGTGGGCTCCAGCACCCAGCTTGACAGTGACAGCTATACTGGGGTTCAACCATTTGCTTTGTTAGGGTTGAAGAGGAGGTTCTCCTCAGTAATTACTCATAGCAAAAACAATCTCTGCAGAGTCAGCTCTGTCAGTGACAGTCCTGAAGGGTTGTCAGCCCCTCCTAAGTCATCTGGTCCACAAAGCATCATAACACATGATGTAATATGCCACTGAAAAACAAACAACAACCCATCCAGGCTACTGGATCTATTATGGGGGCCTTGTAATTAAATAACTTCAAATGAACAGCCTAGGAATATCACACAAAGACCTGAAAAAAAAAAAGCCCAAAAGAGCGATAAGATCACTTAATAGTGCCAAACTTTTGGTTTAATTATATATTCCTGGAGCCCTGTTCTCAAGGGAACTGCTTACACAACCACATGGTGAAACAAAAGAAGGGATTAAAACCTGTGGGAGAGAAGCTGGAGAATTCGCTCCCAATTCACAAAGAAAACTCTTTGCACATCTGACCAAGGAGGACTCTGAGATTAAACAAGTGAGGTACCTAAAAGAAAAAGGTTTTCTTTCTTTTTTTTTTTTTTAATGATAGGGAGGTAATAAAATACTCATTACTGACCTGAAATGGAGAGTCTGACACAGCATCCTTCTCATTAAGAGAGTTAATGTTTGCACCAGGGACAGGGTGCACCCAAAGGGCCATGTCCCATTGAATCACCAGCTCTCAACTGTGCTTTAATTTTTAGGTGAGGCACTTCAAAATTTATTTGTCTCCACACTTGGCTTTATCTCAAATGTCAGATTCCAACTGGCTGGATACCAAATGCTGGACTGGAACCAGCTCAGCAGGGTGATGTGAAGGAGGAAGATGCTTTGGGCTGTTGGCAGTGAGGACTCCCCACCTCACCATCACCTCTGAAGAGCAGAGTGACATGTGCTCCATCTGCCCTTGACAAAGCCTGTAATTGAGCAGTTAACTATGATTAACATCTCTCTTGCCCACACACTGATGATGTTTCAAAACCTTTTTTGTTTTGTCCTTGTGACATTTCTCCTCCCTCTCTTAGCATAGCCCAAAGTCCTCGTCCAGACTTATCTTTTGACATCTTCCCCATTGCAAACCCATCTCATTTGTCTTTTCTCAAAGCAGGCTTCCTCCTGACCTGACTGCTTAACCCGTGCTCCCACTGATGGTATTGCCATTGCCCATTGAGAAGCATCTTCTAAGGTGAATGCTGGTTTCTCACCCTGGTCTTCACAGGACTTGTTCCCTATGAACTCCACAGAAAAGTCTTAAAACAGACCACTGAAAATCACCATCTCCAAATCCACATATCTACACGGATTCAGGAAAACCTTGTGCACCCTCTTCAACAAGCTGCATCAGGCTCCCACACTGACATGTTCCTGGAACCCACAGCCAAAGGGGAGACTGACCAAGAAAGGCCCCTTTCCCTTTCCCTTTCCCTTTCCCTTTCCCTTTCCCTTTTCCCTTTCCCTTTCCCTTTCCCTTTCCCTTTTCCCTTCCCCTTCTGCTTCTTCTCCTGCTTCTTTCTCCCTCTGCTTTGCCCAGTTCCAGTATGACAGCAGCACAAAAACCTCATTAGCTAACGACCTTGAAAAAACTGCCATGGCCAAGCACTTGAGGAAAATTGTGGAATTACTCTGCAGGGGTGCCAGCCAGAAGCTGAGATACCTGCAACAAGTTGGCCAACCTCCATGTAGGACCTGACACGAGTGCCCAAGTGCTCAGCAAGTTGCCTTTGGCACCATCAGAAGTGGATGAACAGTAGCAAGGATGCCAACCTGGCAACAGTGAGATCTGCAGCATTGTGTTTGTTGGAGCCTTTCCTTAGCAGCCTCAAAGACCGCAGCTCCCAATCTGCAGGTTTGGCTCAGTGTCTGCTGCCCTCAGGAGCTGGTCCACAACATCACTGCAGGCACCTCGTAGCTCTCCACGCCTGCAGCAGCCAAATGGGAGCCAGCAGGCAGGTTTCAGACCAGTGAAGCTGCAATCCTGTGATACAGTAAAATGTTGTGCACTAAAAAGCTGAGGACTTATTTACCTCCAGGCTCCCGAGTTACCAAGTAGCGAGACACACAACAGGTTTTCTCCCCAACTTTGGTAGGTCCTAAAGGTAAAGAGGCTCATTACAAGGAAGTTTAGCCAGTAATCAATCATTCTTAAGGACCAGAGACTTAACAGCTCTTAAAGATCAAATCACAGCCCCAGTGCCTAAACACTCTGGGGTAGACACTTGCCAGCAAGGCAAATGGAGCATCTTGCAGAAGCACAGTCTGGTTGCTCCCCCCTCCCAGGGCAAAGGCGGTCCCAGCGCTTGGAGATGATTCTCTGCCTGTCCAAGATAATCCTATTCAAAGCAATCATCTGTTAAACAACTGGAGAGAGGCCAGCCCACACACTGCAGATCCGAACCTGAATGTTCCCACAACCTGAGGAAGGAGCTCAGGATCAGGAAATGTTTTGAAAAGAAAAAGAAATATCACATGAGGAGTGAGAAAAACATGCTGAAATGCTCTCCAAAGGCACTCGCCAAGCTACTGTTTATTCAAGGGATGCATTGACGCTTTACAAGAATGCCATTTGCGTGCAGAGCAGCCCCTCCTCCCCCCAAAAAAGCAGCCAAGCATCCATGGAGACCAGTAGGATGTACACTGTGCTCCCATCCCTCCTCAACCCTGGGTGGAAGGAAACATGTGCCAGCCCCACTGGGTACCACGAGGTTGGGCAAAGCTGCCGTGCTCCATCACCAGCCCCAGAGGGAGCTCAGAACATCCTTGTCTCCCACCCTGGGCCCTCCATCCATCTGTGTTCACTACAACTGGGATTTGGGCCAAAGGCTCCCAGCAAGGACCCCAGTGCAGACTGACCCTGGAAATATCCCCCAACACACCCATCTACGAGTAACCTTTTGCGGTTGTTTGGATATTTAAAGGAAAAATTCTGTGTTATGACAAACAGACAGTTTTCCCCATTTATTAAATGCTCATAATTTGTTTTAATGGTTTCTCTAAACAAGTAGACTTTTTTCTCAACTCTTTGAGCTTTTAAATGACACAACTGTTATGTTAAAAGGGAAAAGGGTGATGATTTACATTTGGAGCAGGGCGGGGGCGGCCGGGAGACAGAGGGACAGCTGCAACCCGTCGGACGTGGCTCTCCTCCACACAGCTATTTTGTTTGCACCGTTTAAGCAGCTCGAGTCTGTCTGTGCCCCTGACACTGGCTACAGCCTCAGCCACCAGCACATGGGTAGTGAGTGATCCTCTGTGGAGGCTGGGCTGGACCCCCGAGCTCTGTGGTGCTGCAGCTGGACCAAGTCATGCTTCCCTCTGTGTGAAACTCATGGAGGGCAGGAGGTGTCACCTAAAACCTGAGTAAGCTTCTAAGCACCATACCTAAGCCAGCACCATTAGCTAAAGCCAACATTTTCCTGGGATGATTCAGGGTGAAAATCAGACACTCTCTGGCTTTATGGCTTTTTTTTTATTTACACTTAATATAAAAAAGTACTTGGCACACTTGACTCCCTGAATAGGTAGCATGGCCAATGGAGATCTTATGGAAACCAATGAAATATACAAAATAGCATTAACTGCACTTACTGGGAAGTTGCAGATACTACTAGATCAGCTGGAAGTGGCAAACCAGATGAACAAGCCCTGCTTGCTTTTCCTTTAAGTATAAAATCTGTTCATGAGAGGACTCTCTTCTGTTGGTGCCGTCTGGAGAGTGTTCTTCACTCCCCTACATCCCTCCTCAGAACCTCTTCTTGTGACTGGACATCACTTGTCTCTGTGGCAAAAGCCACAAGAGGAGATTAAAGAAGTTTGGGTACACAAAGACCAGAACTTTAATATTTTTTTTTCTTCCAGGAAACATCTTGGTATGGCAAACACCTGACTCAGGGTTTTGTGAAGCCGTAGAGCAGGTTGGGTTATCCGATCACCCACAGGTATTTGGGTGGCATCTGCCCTGATTATTTCCTTCATACGTGCATAATCTGCAGGAAGCATGGAGCTATGTAGCCAGGCCATGGCTTCCAGAGAACACACATGAAAGAAACAACATGTTACACTCTCAGAGCAGCAATAGGAGCTTCTGCATCTCCTGAGAGTTATAAATACCGATGCCAGCTTGAAGCTCCAGACGATAAAGCAAAGGATGCACAGACCCACTTGAGAGCAGCTTGCCCTGCTCCTTGTTTTTCTTTTTCTCCTTCTGCCTCTGGTTGTTGTTTTTCAAAACTTTAAAATGTTTGTACAAACTTCCATCTTGGAAGCCCAGCAGAATAAACAAGAGTATACATGAGCTGCAAGAAAAGCCAGCAGACGGGAAAGAGATTTTTTTTTTTCAGTTTATGGGTGTAACCATTGTGGCTATTGAAAATATGCACAAAAATAGCTATAAAACACACAGAGTAACCATTACAAATTTCCACCTATCCATTTTAACATCTCAGGTACCCATTCAATGTAATCCCAAGAAAAAGTAACACTTTATCCTTATAAAACTCTCAGGAAGCCAATAAGCCCAGATTCAGAGGATTAAACATTTTTCACAGCTAAAGGCCACCCTCAAAATCTGTCAGGGATTGGAACAAATTGGTGAGTTAGCCCAAAAACCCCACTGGAACTCATCATCTGCCTTGGAGTAGAACAGTCAAAGTGTTCACTCAGGGAAGAGGACCCAGATCCTAAAAGGTAGATGCTGTGTGAGAATGGAGCCCTGAAGCTGACCAGGGGATGCCTCAGCCTGGAGAGAGTGAAGACTGGCTGAACAACAAGAATTCAGTTTTGAAAGAAAATAAAATAAATAAATAGTCTGAAGCTTCAGTAATGGGTCCTGTTCCAAATTGAGGCAAAACTAAAATCTTTTCCCGAACAACTGTGAGGAAAGAATGATGCTCTGCAGGAAACTCTGCCTCATTCAGAGTATCTCCAGTCCAAAGCTCGGATACCAGGCGATACTTGTGTTTCCTACTCAGGCCACACATGAGTCTATGAACCAGGAGACTTGGCAGAGAAGTGCCACCCCTCTCAGGCTGTTTAACTTTCTGGGCTTTGTATACTTTGGAAGAGATGTTACTGTGGTCCCAAGAGATATTTCCTGGTGCAAGCTGCACAAAAAAAATTTAATACATTTCTAAAAAACCAGAACAAAACAAACAAAAAACTTCCTGGTTCAACTCATTTGCTGTGTTCCAAATTTTAAAACATCCTAATCAAAACCCATTCCCAACCAGCTGTAGAGGTTTTACAGACCATATACAGAAATGCAACCTCTGCCAGCTGCTTCCAGAGATGGACCTCCAGCCACAATGGGGATCTGCCAAGCTTCTGCAGTCCTCTTCTGCTCACTAACGTGCTTGAGTCTATCTGCAGGAGCAGCTTCTCCTGCCTCACTTGTGGTGGTCTTTGGGAGGAGCTGCACTGACAGCTGGATTGCAATGATACTCCCTGGAGTAACCACAGGAATGCACTATGGTGGCAAGATCCCCATGCTGAAGAACAGGTTGCAACCTCATTCTTTGGAGCAGTGACCTGATCTTCCTCAGCAAAAGACACATTTTCTCCAAGAATGTTCCCAATCTATGATGCAAATAGGTCTTGTATCCACAGAAGCTGGCAATCATAGAAGCAGACTATTTGCAGACGTGGTGTTCAGGAGCAGAGTTTGGTGGTAAGTTGGGCAATTTGAGATCTTAAAGGTCTTTTCCAACCTAAATGACTCAGTGATTTCCAGCATGTAACTCAGGAGTACTCCTGTGCAGAAGACTATATGCCTATGAATCCTACCTACTCCTGACACAGAACACCACAGACCTCTGCTCTTACACCTTCCTTACCCTTCCTACTAAAGCCACATGGAGTTAGCATTCACATGATTGAGAGACATGACCAAAACCAGTAATTACTTCCCTTGCTGGCATCAATTTGGACAATGCAAACACTATTAGCCCAACCTAAAATATCACGGGTAATCTTGACCCTACCGAAGCCAGTGGAAATATTACCCTCGGTTTCAACAAGACCAGGTTCTTACACATCTTACACAATCCAGTTGCTTCATACCCAATCTTCCACCCACTCACTGAATCCAGATGTTCCTGAATGTCACTGCTAAAGAAAATTCACCCCTTTTCCTAGCAGACAGCGTGTTTACAGCAGGCAGCCTGCGAAACGCAGTGAGAAACCGAGTCACTGCTGCTCCTAGTGCGCTGCTCTTTGGCTTGATTAAACCCAGTTTATAGTAGTTCTTTTGGAGAAAATCTCTGTTAGACCAACTTTCAGTAGCTCATAAACAAACCAAAGCAAAGATGCTCAGCTCTCCTCAGAAGAGAGAGTCCTTTATAATACTACAGGCGCCTATCAGTAGTTAAACTGGAATCAAAGCTAATCCCTGGATTTCTAGCCTCACATGGCTATTAGGGTAGACATTAAATTTTAATAGAGCAGGCTGTATGTGTTACAGCTGGAGTGACAGGCCAAGGATTAGCATTTCAAATTATGAGTTGTGAATGCATCCAGTTTTGAATTTCTTGTAAATTATGAGATAGCAAAAGAGATAACAGTGTTGCAATGGGAAAGCCAAAATCAACGTGTGGACAAGAAAATGGCATTTTAGCCAGCAGCCAAAGTAGGGACATTACCAGTGTCTTGGAAGTTAAATCCAATGTAGCTTGCAGTGAAATAGTTTGTAGAGGCATATTCACAGAATATCCAATTTTGCAGAAATACAAGATACTATTTCAAGAGAATCAGCTTGGGATATGGGATACTACAAGCCCTAGCTCTGCTGCTGTCTCACATGGGCTTAGGAGCATGTCGTTTTTAGGATGCAGGTTCCCAAGGGTCTGCCAGGAATTCTGCATCCTGGTCACATGGGCTTTCATGGCCCATGAGTGTAATTCCCAAGGATCTCCTGAAAACCTGAAACTTCAACGAGGCACCTATGAAACCAAAAAAAAACCATTTCTGTGTTGCCTATATGCAATGTATGGTTCATGCTACAAGTGATGCCTGGACTCATTATGTCTGAGTTGAGAACATTTCCCTCCTAAAGCAAGTAACAGTGTTTAATAATAAACTAGTAATTGCACAAACAAATAAAGATTAGGCAGTACTGCAGACCTCCAACTCAAGGATTGTTCCTTCCTCTGTGTTTGGACAATGCCTGGTACAATGGGATTCCAGACCTAATTGTGGCCTTGGGGCGCAATAGCCAGCACAGTAAAACCAGCCACTGCTTCTTGCAGCGATCATCCCACTCTGAGCCTCACATTTCCTTCCAACATTTTAAAAAAATAATAATTTTAAAAGCAAGGATCTAAGTTTATTTCCTGCTAAGGAAATGCTGTGTGACTTTTGGCTGGCTCACACCTCCCCTTTGAGTAGCGTCGCAGGGAAACTCTGTTCTTGTCACAGACATACACAAAAAATGCAGCAGTGGAAGATTCAGGTTGAAGACCTAAATTAATCTGTAGTGTGATAGCAACGTCCTCCTGAGTGTTCAGCTCATACCTGACAGTTGGGATGCAAATGTTCAGCCTTTTTGCCTGGTTTCTCTCGGTTCTTGAGCTGGATTTCAAGAGTCATCAGGCTGCTTGTGCCATTAATTTAATTTCTTTTTTTATGATGGCACCTCTTTTGTGTTTCTTAGCTAAGGCTCTCTGAATCCTCACAACAGCTCAGCTCAGTAAGCCAGCAGAGAAAAAGGCAGGGGCTTTATCCAGCAGAAAGCAGGTTCACCCCCCAGTCCTTCTCCCCAAGCACAGGCTTAGCTTTCCGAAATGCTGGAATCCAGGAGTAAAACCTTGCACGAACAAAAGTTGTTGCTCATGCAAAATTAGGAAGGCAGCTTTTAGAGTCAGCCTGAAGAAAAACGTTCACAGCATTACAGATGCCAGAGTCTGAAAGCCAGGAGTCATAAACTTGGTTTCAGGCAAGTGGAGGTCCACTGGCTGTTGGAACTAACACCTACAGCTTCTTCTAAGTCAAGCACATCTACATTCATTCCACACTTTTGAAAACCACTCAGTCTGCAGAGCTGACTCAGTATTTATTAGGATAACCCGGGTGAGACAGCCAAATTTAGCATTTTTGGACCAATTTGTCTGCTCTGTGATCAAAGATGTTTAGATGTCATTATGACTTTGGAACTTTATTATCTTTGGGACAAGAAGATAAATGCTGCATGTTGCCAAGTTGCTGGATGATTTAATGGTTAAACTCAGGTTGGGGTTTTTTTTCATCTCCACCCATTCCACAAGATTTTTTGGATTTTCTCCAAGCTGAGTTCATTCCAAAGCATTTCCTCATTTTAGTTCTGTCCTTCTGCAGAGGACTGCACATCCCAAAACCATAACAGAGGATTTGGCAAATATCACTCTCCTTGTTTAACATACTTCCAGAAACTATAGGCTAGTTCTGACTACACACAGTGTGTTTATGCAAACATATTTTATAGAGGAACTTGAATACATTAATGTGTTTTCCCTTTGTCAGTCCCATATTTTCCAGTGTCTTTCTGGATATATTTCATGCCTTTAAAAACAGGAAAAAAATACATGTGTGTATGTAAATACATATATATGTATGTATGTACTTCTATTTTACATATGAGTGTGTGTGTGTGTATGTGTGTGTAATTTGGTTTTCTCTCTTTTACCCCAGGAAAAAAAATATTTTTTGGTCCTAATATACTCTCATCAAAGTCAGTGACTGTGAGAGTTACCCACCACCTACCTGACAAATTACTTGTCTAGAAAGCAGTCCTGAGCCCCAGCCTGTCCCCTTACACTGCCACAGAATGGAAGGGCTTCTCACATCCCATAAGCAATCAGCAGGTTCAAGATGATACCACACAGTATTTTGTAAAAGAAAAAAAAAAAATCACACTATATAAAGTTATTTTTGCTTTGGAACTTTTATTGGCCTGTAAAATATTTTTACATTTATTACACTTTTAATGAGAACTCCTAGAATCAAGGCTGGTGTAAATAATGAAAACAACACTAGTAAATGTCCCCATAAACCTCGCACCAAGCCTTTGATGCTAATTTGCAGGCCTGGCGTTCCTTCCCTTCTCCCCACTGCCTGCTGCAGTGGGGGCAGTGGCCCAGCCCAAAACACAAGGTATCTAACAGGAAAGGCATCCTGCAGCTTTGCTACCCCCCATCCCAGTGCTGCTGTGGGTCTGGGGGAGAAGAACAGCCCAGGCTCAATGGGGGGGACACCAAGGCTGCCACCTTGAGCTGTGGCATTGCTCCATCCAGGGGATGTGGACCACTGGTCCCTGCCATGGTGGATGGAGGGATTTCACATTCTGGAAAATTGCCTGTCCCTTTCCAAGTCATTTGAGCAAGATCCTTAGAGATGTCAGAAACTCTTGGAAGCACCTTTACAATTCCCAGAGATCTGTCAGTATCCAACTGCCTTTCCACATCCCAATATTCCTGGCTTAGGGGAGCTTCACCCCACTGGGTGAAACCTCCCAGTGCATGAGCACAGCACAGGTAAAGGACTGGTGCCCAGTTCCCAGCCTCCCTCAGACACTCTGGTTTCTTTATGCTGACAGGACCTGGAGACACCACTGTTCACCAGTTTGAGGAGCCGTTTTGTTAGCGATATTCAAACTCAGAGTGCACATCTGAAATGGAAAAAGCCATCATTCTGCACCACCTTCCATCTCAGACTGCAGATATTCCTCCCAACACCTGTAAATTAACTGAGTTCCACCCTGCTCTGAGGTCATGATGACATGGGGAAGAACAAGAGCACCATCACATCATGGATAAGTCCAGGAAACACCTTAAATTACCAGGACACAGGACTGGACCCTGAACTGATTTGAATCCCTGTGCTCAAACACACACACCCCCAAACCATATTTACTCTCTCCTGGAAGCCTGACCACAACATTGCTGTATTTTTGGTTTCATTCCAACAGCAAAAAGTGCAAGAAGCATCTTAAACCCTGCTGATGAAACACAGATCAGCATCACATGGCAGCACATGATACACGGCGTGTCGCTGCGCTCCGGGCAGGAGCGTGGGCTGCATCGCTGCAGAGACATTTTTATGATTTGTTTCCCATCCTGCATTTTCTGGCTGGGTTTGACACTGTGCTGTGGACCTTCCCTTCAGCACCTCCAACTCAGTACACACAGAATAATTTTGCTACATGGCCTAAATTTTACAATGTGGACTAATGGCCTGTGGCGATAGGATGAGGGGGATGGTTTTAATTGGAAGGGGGTAGATTTAGGTTGGAACTTAGGAAAAAATTCTTCCCCCTGAGGGTGGTGAGGCCCTGGTACAGGGTGCCCAGGGAAGTGGTGGCTGCCCCCTCCCTGGAGATGTTCAAGGTCAGGTTGGATGGGGCCTTGAGCAGCCTGGTCTGGTGAGAGGTGTCCCTGCCCATGGTAAGGGCTTGGAGCTTGATGGGCTTTAAGGTCCCTTTCCATCCTGAACCATTCTGTGATTCTATAAACTCTGGGGACTGTCAACCCTTTTCCCATCATGGGATGACCTTCCTGAAGCCATGAAGAAACCCAGGGCTATCACAGCTCACTTCTTCAGCTCGGGGTCCCAGGCTGCCTCTGTGCACAGATGGCTGGAAGAGGCTGGCTGCAGGCAACTGTGACTCAAATTCCAGTTGCTACAAGAACTATCATTTCTGTGTGCTATCAGTTACGAACAGCACATTGGTTTTTCCTTTGGTATTTAATCCTCTCAATTCCAGGGCCAGATCCCATAAAAATTCCTTCCAGTATCTACATCACAGAAACTCACCCAAACCTTAACAAATCACTTTTTGCAGAGCTTACCAGCCCTGCCTGCTGCAAAAGCCTGTGCTTGCTCCAGGTCAGTAGATTTTTGCCTTCCCAACTTTCCTATGACATTTCAATTGAAATTGTCTCTCCTTAATTCCCATCTGTGTGCCAATACAATGCTCTTTGAATGAAAATCGATGTGCCACATGCAGAGACAGCAGGATTTCACTAGGATGTGAAGAGCTCTGGATCAGAATAATTTCATATTTCAGGTTCTTTTTTGGGGGAGCCTGCTAGGCAGGAAAATCTCTTCACAATTGGGTCTTTTTTGTAGACTGTTCATTCATAAACTTCAGAGAAAAGTCTTATAATAAAGGAAATAGTGTAAAAAGTTGTGATAATGCATCACGATAGGTCATATTACATGATATTAAGGGCATAGGTATGGAAAAAAACCCCAAACACAAAGAGGACTTTCACATATGCAACTCCTGAACATGTTATTTTATACCCTCAGTGAGGTGATGGAGAAGGACCATCAATATCCTTGAGGACGACCCAAGATGTGACGAGCAATGTGTGGCACTGTCAAACTCTCCACAGACAAACTGGCGATGCCGATGTGCTCCCAGGAGCTTTGCCCTCACACAACATTTCATCGAGGCTCTTCATCATACAGACACCAAACTCAGTGCTGCCACAGGGACAGAAGTCTCCTTCCACCCAGTTAAAAATCCCACTTTTGTATTTTTGTAGCACCATTCGGTATCGTTTCCCCGAGCTTCCATCATCGGGAAAGCGGCATTCCCTCAAACCAAGACATCAGGCCTTGCCAAATGCAAACGGGTTTCACGTTGCCTGGCCCAAACCCAGCCAGAGAGGGCCAGGGGCGAGGGGAGAGCCTTTCCTCTGCCAGATGTGTCCAATAATGGGCAATGTAAAACTCAGCTTTGGTGGGATCCAGCTTTACCCTTAAGCAGTGGCAACGTTAACCATCGCGCTTGACTTCTACGATGGGAATGCCGCTGCTCCTGCCACATAAATCAAACCCGGCTGAGAGATCAAAAACTTCAGCAGAACCAGATGGCTGCACATGGGGCAGATAATGCAAGTGCTAACTGTGCATGCAGTCCTTCTGCCTCTCCTCCAGGAGCAGAGGTGGGGGAAAGACCATTGCTTCCTCCAGCCTGCCCTAGTTCGAGATATCTGTAGGGATGGGAAGGCTGCAACAGAGAACAAATTGCACCCAGAAACTAATTGGGCTGCAGCAAGGGCATGGAGGGATGCAGGTTGCACACTCAGGACCTGTGAATGCCTACACAAATAGCCCAGATACATCATTTCCTTGCAGGTTTCCAGAAGGAAAAAAACTCAAGAAAAGCATTGGCACCAGATCCCACAGCATCTCTTTCCCCATGGCACTTTCAAAACATCTCTGGCTAATGATAGAATTGTCTTGGTTGGAAAGGACCCTTTAGATCATCAAGTCCAACCACCACCCTAACCTGCCATCCACTACCAAACCACATCCCTCAGCACTACATCTAACCATCTTTTAAATCCCTCCAGGGATGGAGACACCATCATGTCCCTGGGCAGCCTGTTCCAATGCCCAACAAGCCTAATCCTCTCAGTTACCTGAGCCTGGGCAAAAGCTGGTGTCTTCAAGGACATTCAGATTCCTAATTCTCAGGGTTGGTGCCTGTCTCCTAAGGTCTAGGCATGTATCCTGCTCATGTCTAAGACAAGACCTGTGTTGCTGTGGGATGTGGAAAATGAATTTATATAAAAGCACTAAATAACAGCCAGAAACAGTCAAGTAGCATGAGGAAGTGAACCAGCAGGTAACTTCTAGATGGCAAATTGACTCTGTGATATTTCTTCCACCTGGCAAGGGCCTTGACATGCCAGTGGTACCCAGTGATGCCTAGGAAAGGTATAATCAGCTACAGAGACCTGTGTGCTGTGCCCAGTGTGCCTGGTACTGTGGGTGCACAGTGTGGGTGGGTGCTCACCGTGGGTCACGCACCCTGAAAAAACCCACATTTGCACTTATGACACCAAGACCACATAGACCTGTTCCTCCCTTCCCTAGACATGTCTTTCTTTGCCTTCTGATCCCTAGAAAGGAACAAGAGAGGGCTTGCTGCTGGTGTGGTGATGGATGGCTTTGGGCAGAAGCTGCTGCAAGGAATGAGTGACAACCTCCCAGGACAGAGAGCTAATGGTGAACTGCCCAGCTTGCTGAGCTTGAGGTGGAGCTGCAAGGCACAGCATGGACCACATACAGGCAGTTTGATTTCTGCAGTCTCAGGCCACAGGATAAAGTAGTTTCTAGGAGATGTAATACCTATGGAGAGCTTCTCCACCTACACCTCTGCTCAGAGCAACTACCCACAGCGACGTGGGTGCATCACACAGCGTCACCTTGTAGGAGGGAGTCAATGAGCAGGCTGGCATAAGCCATAGTGGTTCTCTCATAGATGGTTGGCAGGAGCTCACAGTCCTTTGTGATGGCTGTAAAGCACCTTTGGTGTCTACTTTGCTGTGTACCAAACATTGTCCAACCTTTAACTAAATACGAGCATCATCTTTCAGGAATGGGCGAGTATTCAAAGGGAGCATGGGGATGGCATTGATTTACTAACAGTTGCAATTCCAATTCAGATTGATTTCCATTAAACATGCCAAGGAGGGGGGGTCACTGGGGTTTTTTTTCCTGAAAAAAGATCTCCTCCATGCCATACGAGCTCTAAGAAATTCACCACTGAAACCAAGAACAAAGAGTAGCTGTGCTTCAAAGTTATTTACTTCACATTTTGTTGCAGAGATATTTAACTTGTTATACACAGGAAATTGCTTCAAATGTTATTTCTTTTGTACCACTTTCTTCAGAAAGGCTGTTGAAGTCCCATTAGCAAAGAAGAAAATTTCAAAATGAGGGATCTTCTCTAACACTTTGGTGATGCCAAAAAAATAGAGACTAAATTGACCCATATTCTTTCCCTCACTCTGGTACCCAGGGCACCCAGCCTGTGTGCTGCCCTTCCTGGAAGAGCATCTCACTTATGTGGCCCTTTTCTTTCCAACCACAGCAAAACAAAAACCAGGATTTCACCACAAATCCCTCTGTGGTCCTGGAGACCTGGTGCCTGCTCAAAAAGAAATTTTTTTTACCAAAAAAAAAGATATTTGTTTTTTTTAAGTGCAACCTAAAACTGCCACATCCAGATGTCTTTGGTTTTGGTGAGTCATTCCCACACTTCAATGTCAAGTGTGACAAGCTGCAAAGTTTGGGAGAGGGCCTGGGGAGGTGAAAACTAATATTTCACCAAATATAGTTGGTGAACTGAGGGGTAAATTTTTGCAAAAGGAATGTCACCTCACCTGCAAAATACCATTTCTCTCCTCACCAGCAACCCAAGAGATTCAATTCTCTTTCTGTGTGCTGATGGCTTTTTTCTGTCTGGAAAGTAGCACTTTGGTTCTTGTTCTTATTTTGGGGCAAGGAGCAGATGCAATTTCCCACGCAGCACTACCAGTAATGACCTGAAAGGAGGTTGGAGAGAGGTGGGTGATGGTCTTTTCTGCCCAGGGACAGGGGACAGGACAAGGGGAATGGCCTCAAGCTGCACCAGGGCAGGTTCAGATGAGATGTCAGAAGAAATTCTTCCCCCAAAGAGCTGTGGGGGTGTGGGACAGGCTGCCCAGGGAGGGGGGGGAGTCCCCACCCCTGGGTGTATTGAACAGACGGGAGATGAGGTGCTCAGGGAGGTAGTTGAGGAGAGGACAGGGATGGTTGGACTCAATGATCTTAAAGGTCTTTTCCAACCCAGTGATCCTGTGATCCTGTGAGAGGCAATCCTGGAACATGGAACAGCCATGGTCAAGCAGATCTTAAAAATGTTCATTTAGAGGGAGAAGAAGATTTCTAGACTGGAAATACTCCCCCATTTCTTACCTTGCTATTCAACAAAGATCTCAGATTTGTGCTTAATCCAACTCTGCCGGCACTCCCCAAAGCCATGCTGTCTTCAGGCCACACTCATGCACTCTGAAAACCCAAAGCCCTGTCCCAGCAGCTTTTCTTCTCAGTTGCTTTGCAAACATTTGCCATGGATTTCTTCTAATGCTTGCAACAAATGTGTGTGCTCGTTTTTTAAACCACTGCCAAAATAATCTGTAGTGGGGCTCCAGGCAGGCAGGTACAGGAACACAGGTACAGGCCTCCTGCTTGTGCAGGGTTTCTCTGGTGACCCTTAGGAATTCTCATCTGATGCATCTTGTCTTGAATTTTCAGGAACAGCCCCTGAGTCACGTTGCATGTCCATATGGTACAAATATACCCCATGGAAAACAATAACACATCTTAATTACTGTTGCCATCACTTCAGAAGAACACAGCCAACTTTATGGTAAGATCCCATTACAGCATTAAACACAGATAGCTCCTGTACAGCAGGAAAGGAAGAGAAAATGGGGAGAAACCAAGTCATTTAATTGAAAATGCATTATCTGATTGAAAAAATATGTTTCTGCAGCAGGTTAAGTTAATGAAAAGAAGGTTCCCCAAGTACATGTGTGACTCTTTAGGCGACAGTAATCAAGCCAGGGTGCATTTCCTGGGGATTGGGAGCCAGCTGAGAGGAGCTGACATGCCTTGGGTCATTAAGACCTGGCCATTTATCGACTGCACCAGTGTTGTTACCTCTAATATCCCTGGACAGGAAAAAAGCAACCAACCTTGTCAAGCTCAGAGGGGAAAAGTCCTGGGCATTTTGTCCCTTATGGACCATTTATGGAGCTCATGGGATGTAAGAACTTGCATGTCAGCCCGGGTGACAGAGTACATCATCTCAGGGATGCTGCGTGCATCGTGTGGTGGCAACACAACTTCAAAGTTGGGGTTTTCACCAAAAGGAGCACTTTGCCAAATTTTGAATCCTTGGACATCATTTTTTCTCCCTGTGGCATCTGGAAAAGAGTGTTTGCTGTCACTGTTCTACAGTCAGAATGGCACAGTTTGTTCATCCCCGAGTTGGTTCCTTTAAAGAAGCATCATAAGAGCCTTCAGAAATGGCTTAAGAAAGGCAATGATTGCTAATTTAACTCTCCTTTTTTAGTAAATACCAGAGTAAATAGACATAAATGTGCAGTGTTTAAATAGCAGCAGCCCTAAGGCATAAGTAAATCATTTTTATCCTTTTTTAACTAAATGGTTTCTGAGGGGTAGGGAGGGTTTTGCACATAAATATGCATCTTAACAAATACTCATCAGAACCCTTTGAATTTATGTCCTGCTTATTCAAAGAGAAAAAGGAGTCTTCCAATTCCCCAAATTTCAGAGATGAGAGGAAGGCCAAGCAGTGAGGCTTCCATGGTAGGAAAGCTGCACTTCATGCAGAAAATAAATGTGCTGGCTGGTTGTGGCACAGCTGCTGCTCAGGCCAGGGAACCTGCCAGGCATGAACCAGACTGGATGACTCTTGGCCTCACCCCTGCCAGGCTGCCACTGCCACCCCATGACTGATGCCCAATCTGCAGATGGTATCAGCACACATACCCCTATCAGTGTGAAATCTAACGTGATCCACAGCCCAAACATCACTCCTTGGGCTATAATTAAGCAGAAGTCCCGTTGTTCATTTGCAGTCTGAGTTTAGGAAGGGGAATGATGAGATTTGGGTTGGACTCTCCAAGTGGCTTTGGTGGAAGCATGTTTGCATCACATAATCACATCCAAAAACTGCAGAAGCAGTTTCTTAAACATGCAAGGCCACTTACACCAAGCCTTCTTTTACCATGGTTGTATTTATCATTAACAAAGTAAAATGATGATTCACAAACAAAATTGTAATGACTAGTACTTAAACAACCCATCTGATCCTGCAATCTCCCCAAGCATTGTCCTCACTTCCACCACTCCCAGCACAAACTCCTGATGAAGAGGTACAAGCACCTATTGCCTTGCAGAGATCACTGCCCTGTGATCCAGCCCCAGTTTTGAGCATCTCCAGTGGAAGGATCTCTGCACATCCATGTTTACAGCAGCTATTCAAATTGAGTCTCTCCTGTTAGCCCCACCACTCACCTGGGGAAGCTTCTTGGAGAGATGGTGAGTTTCTGGAGGAGAAAGTTCATGAGGATTTTAGGAAGAGGATTCAGGTCCTTTTGTCCTTCAGAGAAGAGTGTGCACCATGGCTCACCTCTGCCAAAGGAGAGTCACTTCTTAAAGGTCTCTTTGCAGACAGTGGACAGAGACAACACACTGTCCCAGGATGCTCCATCAGTCTGCAGATGAAGGGGCATCTTCAGAGACTGAATGTGACGAGTTGGTAGCTCACTCTTGCACACATCCTGAGTCTAAGGGCATTGTTTTTCTCTAATTAAAAAACAGCACTAATTGTTAGGCATCAGGGCAGGGAGTTGTTTACTGTGGTGCCATGTGAGGCCCTCAAAAGCACATGGAGCCAAGAAGCAAGATGAATGCATCTCAAGAGAAAGAGTGAAGCCATCAAGTCTCAAACCCTTCACAAATGTGAAGGGCAGACAGAGATTTGAAAATGTGGGTGCAAGCAAAAAGACAGAGAGGTGGAAGGGAACTTTGGCTCAAGCAGTCCCTGGCTCCAGAGCAGTGGGTGCTTCACCAGGGCTGCTGGATATGGTCTCTACCTTTGCACCTCAATATTTGACTGAAGCTTGGTAGCCCCTTAAAACTCCTGGTGTGAATTATCTGTCCTATGGGAATGCCTGCTGATAAATCAGCCACTGAAACCCATTTTCTTTCTGGAGTTCAGTAATTGTTACAGTTTCTCACTGTGCCAATGAGGGCTGGGTTTCTCATTAGCATTTTGGAGAGCCAAAAGATGTGTAAACAGGTGTAGCTACAGAATTTCCTACTGGGTACACATCTGAGGAGGCTCCAAAGCATAAATTACTCTTTCCAAAGTCAGTTTTAAATCATGCTCACTAACAGGCATCTCCTGCCCTTGATCATTGCTCCTAGGATGGCAACAGGAGTTTCACATATGGTTTGAGTGAAGCGTGAGGCCTTCAATCGCTCCACATCCACCTGTTTCAGATTGTGTCATAGGTATGTGCTTAAGCATTTCATTAACATTTCCCTGGTTGAATGTTAACCCAAGACATGCTAACTCCTCATATGCAGATAGACATTTGTGGCAGAAATGCAACGTTCATCCCAACCTGCTGCATTTCAGAGGTACGAAACCTGCAGGTCAATGAAGCATCTCTGAATATTTCTGATGAGAACTGGATGTTTTGTCCCATTCAGATGAAATGAGAACTTCTTGGATGCCTGAGCCAGGCAGCTTTGAAGACCCATCCCTAAAGTACAGCTTTGGGGTATTATACCACCACCCCATGCAACACCCTTCACTCAAGGATCTCAGCTGCCTTCCATCTTCATTTCTCCAAGGGCATATCCGTGTTACTCTTTCTTCCTCATCAGAGCAGAGCTGCACCTCCTCTCCTTTATTTTGTGAGATGGGAGGGTCCTTGCTATAATTGCTTTAGGAAAACCAATCCAGTATCTGGGACTGAAAGAGCCACCCATCGCTCTGCCTTTGTTTTACAAGCAGCACTGGCATCCAGCAGCTCAGCTCCGAAGCCTGACTGGGAGCCAAACAGGTTTTAGCATGTTTCTTCATCTCATTCTTTCTGTCTCCTTTCAAATGGAAGCTCAACTGTCAAGATTAAACCATCCACCTGTGTGGCATACTCCAGCGTGGCTGAACTTGATAGATCTGCACAGTTGGATTCTGCAGCAGAGATCACAGACCTAAGACGTACACATTGAGAATAGTCTACTAATCTTTCCTCCCTCCCCACCCCCCACCCCAATAAAAAAAAAAAACCCAGCCCCAAACATGTGTTTTTCCTTACAGTGCTTTCTTTCTAAGGTATCTCCTGTCAGCAATGTCATGATGGGAATTCTCAGTGGAAGTCTTTGCAAAACTGTATTTCTGTCATTACCTCGTGGCTTGCTCACAGCGTATCGCAGCAGTTGAGGACAGAAATGTGTAAAAAATTATTTGTAAAGGAAAATTTAAAAAAAAAAAAGTCAGCTATGCAAGACAAAGGCAGGGTGTTCCAGGTCTGAAACCTCAGCACAGCTTGGAGAGAGTGAACTTCTGTGTAGGAAAAGGAGAGGAAAAACACGACCGGTGCAGGGTAAAGTGGGCACAAGCACCAGGTTGTTCTGAGGGGTGAATGCATCTGCACAGATGGTGCTTCTGTGTTTTGGGGCAAGGCACAGATCTCCTCAGCACAGCCCTCCTTCCATAAGAAAACAGGACAGAAATGCCACAACCTACCCAAGGACCTTAAACCTTTCCCAAGAGAAACTTTGGCATTCAGCCTTCTCAGGTCTGGGCTCGGAGCAACGTATTTCTCAGCCTCTTCCTCCATGAGGCTTTTTTTTTCCACGTTGTTTTCCAGTGCTGCTACCATACCACCTGCTATTTTATTTTAGTTGCAAAATCCTGTGCATCCAAGCCCACCTTCAAACTTATGTTACAGGGCTCTGTGGCATCCCGTTACGTATCCGGTCTCCTTTCCATTCCTCAAACCAGGCTGCTGCCCCTTTATCTTTTATTCTTACCTCATCTGTTGAACAAATGTCACAGCCACAGTTATTAGAAATATTTGAACCTGACAGCTGCAAATACTCAAAGGGAACTCTACGTGTGCAGAACTATAATTAGGTGGAGCATTTAATTTTGTTTTTTAAATCACTGAGATCCAGTATTGGGATCTCTGCAGACATAGAAAATCAATACAGACTGTGTGACTTTGCAAGCTTTACGGTCATTTATTTTCCATATATGTAAGGATAACTAATACACCCAGCCTACAATGACATATATTGTGTTGCAGGAGAAGGGATTTTGCCCCACCAAAGCTCAGGCCATGATACATCCCCTCATAGCAACTTCAGCAGCGATACCACACGGACTGCAGCAGTCCCAAACTGCTCCTTACTGAGCAGGGACTACAGGCTGGGGATGAAAAAAAAATTAATTCATCATAATGACTTGGTGATTGCTGCAGGGTGTGTGGAAAACATCATCTGGAACCTCCAATGCTGCTTTAAGTAGGTGTCTCTCATCACTTCTCTCACAGAGGGAGGGTAAAGGCACAGTAGAAACTCAATTTGCTCCAAGCCAGCATCAGAGTTGAGGTTAGAGGCTACAAGCCCCAGCCTCACATCTTGTTACTCGAAGCAGTTAGGTTTCCCTTGGGATTTGGGGTAAATAAAAATTTCTGATTTGCTGCATCCCCTGCAGTTTGCTCTCTTTGATCAGATGCAACCTTCTCCAGAGCTTCTGACCACCAATCCACCACCCTCTCCATACACAGCAAACCCTGAGAAAATCTTATCTTCCCTTCTCCCATGGCCAAAGAAGAGCAGAGATGCTCAGAGCAGAACCTCTCCAAATAGCCCATCATCAGGCCATCCACATCAAACATACCAGGAGTCTCCTCTCCCAGGTTAACAGGTTCTTCTTCTCTTTGCAGTTCACTGACAAATCCTTTTGGAGCTGGGACATCAAGAGTAAATATCTGGTCAACTCTCCTTCTTCACTCCTGACTGAAGTAGCTGCATGCATTACGTAATGTTACTTCGGATTTCTAGTTGTGAGATTAATTAGTTTATTTGAAGAGAATCCATCTGAAGTAATAAAAGAAAGAAGATGAAGAAGCAGCAGCCTATAAAATCATTATACCCTAGTAGTTTTATTGATATGGATTAGGAGAAATAGCTGGAAGACAGAGAAAGAATCATATTTAGCTCAGGTAATAAAATTATATGAGCTGCCATTTTCATAATGTTAAACAAGACCTGAGGGAAGCTTAACTTAAAAGATTACACAGGTGGATTCTTTTCCTTTGGAGAACATGAAAGATTATTGTAAATGTCTTTTTATGCAGCCTGCCTCTTCAAACACCGTCACAAGAAATTAGCCAAACGCTGATTTTTCACAAAGTAGCCTGACTTGCACAGAAACATGGGGAAGGAGCCCTTGTTGCTGCCTCCTCTTGGAAGAGGGCACAGGGATGCTGGTTTCCCTCACCATCAGTCTGAGGGTGGTTGTGCTGTACCAGCTCCCTTCCACATGCTGCTGTCTCGCTCCCCAAGGCAGAGCCTGGCTCCTGGGGCACCCCTGTCAATCACAGCTCTGGGTATGGTGTGCTGACAGAGGCAGGGGATAAATACACAACATTTTATGGGCATTAAGATATATCATGTGCCTGCTGATCTGGGTTTCACAATAAGTCAGGTAATACCTGCAGAAAGGGGGTCTGTCCTCTCCCAAAAACAGGAGCACCTATGAGCCAGGCATGGGTGAGGAGGAGGAAGAAGTCCTCTGTGCCCTCCTAGCATGCTTCTGTCACTGGTGAGCAGTGGGTTTAATTCTTTTAACAAAACTGGAAGAAAACATTGGGTAAAACACATCTAACCTGGGATGAGGTTAGTGGTTACACACACACAGCTGCTGCATAACCCACTTGTTTTGGGCCATGTTCTGTTAAAAAGCTTCAGTTAAACCCTTGGGTTAGGTAACATAGTCCTTGGTTTAGCAGAAGTTCACTTGCATACCAAGCTTGGAAATCTGAGTCTCACCTAATTTGGGAGATAAAGTTTAAAAAAAAAAATAGAAAATAGCAACTTTTCCATTTCCCAAACAGTGCCCTGGGCTTGAGAATTTGTTTTGGTTTTTACCTTGATGTTCACTAGCTGAAAGCACGAAGATCCAAAGCCTATGATGAGAGCAATAACCATTCCGAGACGTTTATAAATGACCCTCTTAACTGTTTATGAGACATTATCTGAGGTAAAGCAGAGTAGGAGAAATAAACTTGAAGTAGGAAGAGCTGGCTCGCCTCCCAGATGGAGCATGATAAAGCACCAGTGTCAGTGTTTCTTCTCAGTTTTATGGCAGCCTTTAACTGCTCGGTGTTTGGGATTTTTTTATCAGAAAACGGAAAGGAGAAGGAATGGATGCACAGCAAAGAGGTTTTCACAAACAATATTCTCCAAATGACTTTATGTGAGCAGATACTGGGTTATCTGGCTATCAAGATAACACCATTTATTTTTTTACTTGCCACAACAGCCTGCTACTCAGATTCCCAGTCCTGGTATGTACGAGGAATTCCTGAGCACAGCAATAAATTTTCAAAGGGATCTGGGTGACCCCACTGCTTCTTTTCTATTAGAAAAGATCCTGAACAAAGTTAATCTCTGGTCAGATTTACCTCATTAAATAGAGTTCTATTGTCTCTTTTAAACACAGTGTTAGGTTTTGGTTCCCATATTTAGCAAAGCCCTCTGAATTTTGTTTGTCTCCCACAAAAGGTTAATGACTGAGCTTTCGTGGAACTGCAGGAATGGGATAAATTTGTTACACAGAAAGCTCTCCTGGAAGCTGAAATTACATAATAACTACATAATTTCTCATTTTTTTTCTCCATCCAAAGCCCAAATCCTCTTCAATCACAATTTTTCACTGCCCCTTCAAATAATTTTCAACATTACATTGACAAAAAAGTTTAAAACTCAGTTATTCTGAGTTGTTTAAACTTTAAAATGCAAGATACAAATCTAAGAGTCCATCCATGCTGGACCTGGAGGAAACTTAAAGAGAAACAGAGGACTCTCAACAGAGATTTCTGCTTTTAACCACCTGCTTGAGGCAGCTTCTCAGCAAGGACATGGCTAAAGGCTGCATCAAGACTTCAAATTATAATTGGTATCAATGAACCATTCAGGCATTCAGCTCTGAAGCATAGTCCAGTTTGATAGTAAACCAGAAGACAATAAGGCATCATGTTTATAAAGCTGGTGGTTGGACCTTGACTGATTTCCACTGCTTGATGATCCTGGTTTACTCCTTGAATTGGTTTTACTGTGAATTAGTAAAGCCATCAAGTTTACCCAATACCATTCTCTGCAGAATAGACAAGCAGTCAGGTCTAGGAGAGAGAAAAAATAAGTCAATACTCCTTCTTGAACATCCTATATGGAGAAATTGCTCTTTGTATTTGGCATGTTTATATTGGATAAAAAACTTCATTTTTCTCTATACCAGTTTTCAAAATATTAAAGAGTTTTTTGAAATGGTGTTCAAATTAGTGGAGAACAGAGTCTTGATAAACTGAAATGCCTAGATTTGATTTAAAGAACATTTTTCTCATGTTTCTGCAAGAACTTGGAAGTGTGTCAAACAAAATTCATGAAAGAAATCTGACATCCAGGAAGAGAAAAAAAAAATATTAAATACTTTAGAAACAGAAAACTTCAGATCTTCCTTTGCACAAACAGGTTTGACTTCTCCAGCCCACCAGCATTCACAACACATCCTCTGCCCCGTGCCGTGAAATGACAGCAGCACCAAGGCACAGGCACCAGGAGGAACAGAACAGGGAGAGGCAGTGGAAATCCTCCACATCTTCTCAGATTGAAGCTGAAATCAGTTCATGAGGACAGAGCCAAAGAGCTGCAGAAGCTCCATGTCTCGGCACCCAAGGAGCCAATTTTTGGTTGGATGCAGCATCGCAGGTTTCTGCCAAGTCCTGTGTAAATTTATCATCTCTTGAAAAGAGTTTTCCTCTTATCCCTAATTGATTGATTCAGTTTAGCTCCCTCAGACTGAGCTACTGTCCACAGGCAAAAGGGGAAAATATTTCTTTTGGAGAATTTACCTGAGGATAAAGCACTTCATGGGCTGTTACAGCAAATGATGAGTTACCAGAATAAGAGACCTGCCCATTCCCATCTTGTTAATGGATGAGGCAGTCCCATGGCTGATGCTCTTCCTCCTTTCCCATGGGTAAGCTGCATCCCTGGGAGCAGCATCACTTCATTTTCACTGGGACAGCCTGAAATGATCTGTGTGCTTTGTAGCAGATGCTCCTGGCAACCCTTGAGTCATGGCCAGGCACACACAGTCCATCCAGTGATGCCAGAGGGACCAGGCTGCCCCAGGGTTGCACAGCCATGTGGGAGCACCAGAGTCCATGTCAGTGATGGGCAGGCAGGACTCCTGCTCCAGGCAGCCACCAGATGCTGGAAATCCTGGATAAATATGTAAAATCCCCTAATTCCACTGGTTTAAAATTTCCAGGCAGAAAAAGAAGACATGTCCAGGGAAACCTTGCAAGAGCCTGAACTTCAAGCTTTCGGTTCCAGGGATTTCAGAAGGCCCTGAATCAAAATTTCCACTAAAGCTGTTTAAAAATACACCCTTCCCAGCCAGCAGGAACCCAACTGGGGAGCTAAGCATTACTTGAGTCCACAGCAAGTAAAATAAAAGCCATAATCAAACCCTGAAGGACCAGAATAGTTTTGGGGATCAAGGAAAGTGATCCCATCTCTGCAGTGGTGGGATCTCCATGAAGAGCCACGACCCTGAAGGACTTTGCATTGTCCCCCCATGTACAACCACACATTTGGACTCCAGGTTCTCTCACATTGAATCAGAGCTGCTCTAAGTCATGTTACAACACAGATTTGCATCATTTTTCTTTTAGGTTTTCACCTTCTAGTCCTGTTTTTTGTCAGGTGATAATAAGGTTCATGGAAATTATTATGTATGCCTCCTTTTCAAGCAGAAATTACTAGAAATGTTCATTTATTACATACTTCTTAGCTTTGTAGCAAGGGAATAAGTTACTCTTCCAAGACCAGCCTTCCAATAAGAGGTTAAGAACCAAATTTCTCTAAGAATTTGAATTGCAATTCTGCTGCCTGGTAGAACAAAACATGGCATCCAAGAGTAACATAGTCAATAAATCCTCACACTTAGCACAATCCCCTGCCAAGCCAACCCCATTTTGGGTACACCACTTTTGAGTACAGCCCAATGGCTGCAGATGTTATTTCAAGCATCTAAACACATCTCCACTGAAAAATGAACGACTTTTTGATCCACAAGCTTGCTCCAAGCAAGCTGATGCATCTCTAAAATATGTCCCACCACCCAAAGCCTGTTGCTTGGGTACCAAAAGCGTGATGGTCTTGTTAATGCAGAGCAGACCACGGGAAAACTCATTTCGAGCACCAACACATTGTCCACTACTTTGGCTCACTCTTAGTTTGTGTAGGTCTTGATGCAGGATCTCCCCACCACAACCCTGCACACAGAGTAGACATCTTTCCCAATGCAGTAGAGTTAACCTCAGTAAAAAAGGAGAAAAAGTTGGAAAATCTCTTTCAGAACATTGTGCAACTGTATCATTTCTGATCTAAGCCATCCAGCACAAGCAGACACAAGGATTTTTGGAGGTGGGAGTGTTACTCTCCATTTGCCACTTAAAGTAAAATGAACAGAGAGCCCTTGATGCTCACAGATTAATGCAGAGAGGAGTAACTTGTAAAATAAAAATGGGGACTTGAAACTAAAATAGATTCACAAGGAAATACTTGAGTTGTCTAAAATAGAAGTATTTATTCTTTTTGGCAAAGATCACATTTTAATTTGTGTTATTATTCATATCAGCCTGGAACTATATAATATTATCCAATAATACAGAGAATCTGACAACAAAACATGTCACAGCACACATTATATTTGCATTTGCCAGACATGGAATCCCATAAATTGTTGGTCTGCAGTTCAATGGACAAGACTTTAAACAATTTGCAGGGGATTATGGATTTCGACATACAACATCCAGTTATTTGTAATCAGATGGTCTAGTGGGAAAGTAGGAGTTAAGTCTCCAAAGAAGAGCCTGGCCTGAGGGTCTGTTGAACTTGAGAACATCATGGGCCATCCTCCCTAACAAGAGCCTGACAGCCTCAGCTATTCAAACCTCTGGAAGGTTGAGTTGATCTTGATGTCTAGGAAGAGAAGGCACAAATCTCCTTGCAGCTTCAAAGATGCAGAATCTAGGATGTGCAATTTACTGCATCCATGATGCTATTCAGGGACAAGGGAGATTGAGATTTTATGACAGTTTCTCATGTTTCCTATAAAATTCAAAGCTCATACTGGGAGGAAGCAATTGCAACTCATTTTCCAGGGGAACAGGGACCCAAACCAAAGAGCAGCAGCAGTAAGAGGGATGGAAATGCTCCTCTGGGCAGAAACCCAAACACCCAGAACTCCTGGAAGATTTAGTGAGCTCTGATGCAACAGTCAGCATCACCATGCTACCAAGACTGCAGGAGGCACAGTGGAACATTTTCTGATTAGTAAAAAAAAAAGGGAGGGATGAGTAATCCAGTACCAGCCCCCAAACACTGCAGGGTGGGAACTGGTCCCAGTAAACATGTCCTTTGCCACACCACTGAAAGAGGGATGCTCAACCTCCCTGGGCACCTTTTTTCCAGGTGATGTCCATGACCCTGGAGGGAAAAATGTGAGGGAAAATCTTTTTTTTTTTTTTTCTCATGCTTCATTTATTTTCACCCATTCTGGGTCTTGTGGGCTTGCTGGCTCAAATCAAGGAGGTGACCACAGGGAAGTGGGGAGCAGTCTCACCTTGCAGAAGCACAGACCTGCTTCCTTGGCAGCCATGCCTACCTGAAAGGGTCACATAATGATGGTTGCAGGCAGGAAGAACAGCTCTGGGGCTCAAATTTGAAGTTCAGTTGTACTGAACCTCTGCTACCAGTCAGGATGAAGGATTGCAGACCATTGCCAGGGACATGTGCAAAGAACCCAGTAAAATCCCAGTGTGTCAGGGTTTGGAATTGTGTTGGCGTGGAGTGTTTCAGGAAAGGATGCATCCAATGGCATGAAATGGTAGAGGAGGAGAAACCCCAGGTGTTGCTTCTGCATGGATCTCTGCACACACTGAGGGCAACAAGGAAAATACTGATGCAAGATGGGCTGGTGTGTGGAGATGTACTTGGAAATGAGGACTTTACCTGAGATTGGCTTTGCCTTGGTCCATTGCCTTGGAGCAGTCCAAAAGAGCAGCGAAGCACACAGCCTTGAAGATCTTGAACATCAGCCTGGACATCAAGGTTACACTCAGTTCTTTCCAAAATCTCCACAGAATCATTATCCTTTCCTTTTCTTTCTATGGAGAGTGCTGGAAACCACTTAAAAGAGCATGTGCTGGATGTGTACGATCAGACCAGAGCTTTCCAAGTGAGCCGAGGGCTGGCAACACAACTCAGGTTGAGAGCAATGGGAATTGCTCTGCTCCATTTAGTAAAAGAGCAGCACATTGGTAGTACAAAGAGCCCTGCATCCCACTGCCAGGAATATCTGCAGGCTAAAGAAGGAAAAGGAGAGGCTCAGAAGAAGCTGTGCACTCACTTGTGCCCCACACTACAGTAATATCTGGTTCAAGCCATTTTAATCTGTCCTTCGTTAATTAGAAGGGATAATACTCATGGGCTGATGTTCTTTCTCTCCTTGGGGTCTTGTTGGCTCTGTTTTGAAAACAAAGGGACCCATTGTCTTCAGAGGGACCCTGCAAGCTCCTGCATTGCACAGAGCAGTGCAAGTGAGTAGTTCCACAGCAGTCAGCAGGTCACACTAAGCAAGCTTGGGAGTTTTCCTGATTCAAGGAAAGGTGAAGGTTGGCTTTCTATTCCTTGGAGAGGCTCCAAAATCTGGAGGGTTGCACAATTCACATGGAGAGGAAAGGAAGCTCCTGGTTTTGCACTGCATGATGGCAAGAGCAAAGCAAGTGGTAAACAAAAACTGGTGATGTGGTTTTTATAACGGTGGTAAAGTCATCTCATCTTCTGATGCACCCCATGTGTTTGTATCCTCTGATGTTAGAGCTGATCTTGTCCATTGGAACAGCTCAGATTTGGGTCATGGCAGGGTTTTGAATAAAGAAACAAGAAATTAAAGTATATCCTGAGAAATAAAATACAGTATACTCTTATAATCTGAAAAATGAAATTAATCTGGTACAAGAGATGCCTGGGAATACTCTTGTGACACCAACAGCTACTGCAGAGAATTTTGAAATGGGATATGGTGAAATCCCTTTTACTGATGGGTTCCTGAGGCAAAAAAGGGCAAGAAGTGATATTCCACACTCACCCCAGAGAGCAACCAAATCCAGGGGCTTTACAGGTGTAAAAATGTCACAGAATATTGACACATCCTCCTTGTATTTCCAGAGCTCTGTGGAAGTTTCCTGGAGCAGCTCTGGCACCTGTGTAATGTCTACAGCATCAGTGATGTGAACGAGACTGAGAGCATAAAATCAGTATTAGTGATTTAAGGTTAATGGGAAGACCTGTCAGTAAAGGGTTTGAAATTCTTGTCTCTGTTCCACCTGCCAGCATGAGAAGCATAATGGTCAAAAAGTATGGAAAACAGGTGGGTTTTTTTGGCTGAAAGCGTGAGTTTGGAATAAGGAAAAGTGCATCTAGTAAATGTTTAATGTAGGTCTTCCAAGGAGTCATGTAGATGGTGGCACTTGGGGAATTTCTGAATACTGCCAAAGATTTTTCACTGGGATTTTAGGTTTTCCTGGCAGATTACTTAAACCCTCATTAAATACTTCCATTACACTGCAACGGCACTAAGCGGTGCCTATTTCTCCACCATCCACTCTCCTGGATAAGGGACAGGGCTGGCCTCAGCACTGCTTGGACCAGGGTCAGTCCCTGAGGGACAGCATTCCATGATGCTTCTCCTTACATGACACTCCCCATTTTGGGCACATATTCAGCGTGGGACACAGAGCTCCTTTCCAAATTGGCTCCAATACCTTATTTTCTTATTGGTGCCGTAACAGCAAAGCATTCCTTACAGTGGGTTATTCTTCCTTCTTCTTGTTTTTTTTTTTTTTTAGACATTATTAATTGTCCTCAGTGACAGTCCTAAAGGGCTGGTTGGGTTTTTTTTTCCCCCTCTGATAAGACAAACATGTTTGAATTGAACAAGCCTTGACAAATGCTGGAGATACACACTGCACCGAAATAATGAGGGAGCTCTTTAATACAACAGCACAATATGTATGGGCAAGTTGTTGCACTGGAGCAGTATGAGCTTGTCAGATCACAGTGAAACAGTATTTATTGAAAGAATAGGTACAAGGAAGAACAGCAGAAAAAATTCTGTACAAGCATGCAGCTGAGCTAAACCTGTGGAAAAGGAGAATGTGTGCGACATCAAACCAGTTTCTGTACAGAACTGCCTGATATTGATAACATTGTCCAGAATAAATTGAAAACTTCACTTGCAAAAGAGGAAAATGCAAATGAATTCCCAAATTTAATCAGGTCCAGATGTATAAAACAGAGAGAATTGATAGCTGTCTATTTATTTGACAGCAAAAACCTGGAACAAGCAAGCAAAAAGGTCTCAAAACAACCTTTGTTATAAATATGGGGGGTTACAGCAATTTTAGATGGAAGTATTCAAAGNCATCAGCACCACCAAAATCAGAGTTGGTTGCTATGGTTGGTCAACTGCTCCATGTTGTGGTACCTTGGCAAGGGAGCTACAGATTTGTAGCCACTTGCCTCAAAAGGGGGTGCTGGCAGGAGGGATGGATTCTCCTGGNAAAGTTTCACTTCTGAATCTCTCAGAATTAACTCTTGTGCCTTTCTAATAACAGGGATTTGCTGAAATCAGGAAGAGGAAAGCGTGACAGCAGAGCAGCCCTGCACACCGAGCGTGTGTTCGAGCTCCTGTGGACGTAACGTGGGCAACCGCCCTCGCCAAGCGCACGGCCGTGTGACTCACATCATCAGTGTAATTCCAAAGCTTCATAATTAGAAGGAGGTGCCAGTTTCATGCCAATCAAAGCATATTTCAAATGGTAAAACACTTTCTGGCCTGACAGCCGACCTGCCTGCAACACTGGTCAGTCTGTGCAGAGCTGTGTGTTTCATCGCTCCTCACCGTACTGCTGGCAGCAGTATGGTGAGGAGCGATGCCCTGCAGCCGGCTGTGAGGCTCTTCTCCCACCACCCATACCCATGAAGCTGTGCCCACCTTGTGCCCCTGGCATCACCCTTGCCCTGAGCAGTGGTGACAGCCCGTGATGCTGTGTGCAGCATTTCAGTCTGATGGGGCTTATAGGCAAGCCCCATTTCACCTCTTTCCATCACCAACCCTTCAAGCAAGGGCTTATGCCCTTGCTTG
>VXBZ01005667.1:71969-82724 GCA_013399135.1 Heliornis fulica | reverse complement strand
AGGAGGTGGTTTGAAGTGAGTCCTCCCAGGTCTCCACTATCCTGGTTGGACCAGAAGATTCCAGCATGGCCTGATCCCGCTGCATTTCTGTCTCCAGTAGGAAGATCAGTGCCCTGTAGCCATCACCAGCGTGATGCTGAGTGGAAACTGGCTGCTCCCCTCCCACATCAGCTCCACACTGGCCACATGCAAGAACCAATGGTCTCACCTCCAGAGACACTTGCTGGAGGGCAGATAGCATCCTCTTCTTGGCAACACAAGCTGTGACCTTGCCCTTGAGCCTCTGCCTGCCCCAGCACATCCCTCCTGCAACTGTCAAGGTGCATCTTAATCCTCCTCACTGAAGAAGGAGGAAAGTTAAAAAAAAAAAAAAATCCCACCACTGGCAAAGCAATCCTGGAGGGAAAGAGCTTGTGTGGAGCCAGCTGCCCTGCTCCCACCACACCAGAGCTCCTAGTCACCTGCTTGCTCTTTCTCGTGTTGCTGCAGGCGCTGTGGGTCAGGGGAAGATGATAGCTGCAACCCAACACAGAAACTAACCGCGGCTCACCGAGGGGAAAATACCACGATGACTTCGATGAGCATCAAGAACTTGCAGCCCGAGGCAGCCCAGCGTGTGAGGAGAAGGGAGCAGCATCCCTGCGAGAGCTGCCACTCAGAGCTGTAATTTGTAGTGGCTGGGCAGCCTGTGTCTCCCAGCCTGCCCTCCGCTCGCTGTCAGAAAACAGCTCGGGGTGTAAATTTACACTGGGAGGAATTAGCAGCCAGCCTGCCCAGAGCTGGAAGGAGGCGTTTCGGGTTTCACGGCTGCCTCTGGGTGATGGGAGCTGAGAAGAAGAGGGGAGGGACCCCCGCACCTCACAGCATCTTCCTTGGGCTGCCGAGCCCGTGGGCAATCCGTGGGAGGGCTCCCGAAGGAGGCTGGTGTTCCTCTAAACGCAGACAACCTGGGACTCTCCCCCAACACCAGCTTTGATAATTAGCTAATAATCCTACAGATAGCCTATGGGGTTTAACTTCTCTGAGTGAGAAAAAGACTTGAGAAAACAAAAGGCACAGCAAGACAGGATCACTGCAGCAGCTCAGCAAGACTGGCTGCCCAGGGAAGGGGGAAGAGATGGGTCCTGGCTCCTTTTTCCCTGGGATGAAGGATGGGAGATGAGAAAGTCTGGAAGAAGAAGGGCAAAGCAGGTTGAAAAGACAATTTGGCTGCATCTCAAGGAGCTGTAGGAGATGAAAGAGCTTCACGAGGTGTGAGAGGGTGACAGCATGGCCAGGACATGGGTTCTGGTGTGTGCCTCAAAGGACACACCACACAGACAGCTCTGCCCCCCCAGCTCTGTGGGGAGCTGTGCAGGGAAGGCTGCGTCCCACTCAGAGACCCTCATTGCAGAACAGCAGCGGGGAAGGGACTGGGGAGGGGTTGGAGGAAAGCAGAGGACCACAGTAAGACAGCCAGCATGGGGAGTGTGGGCTGAGTTCTCAGGAGAGGTTAAAAGACAGCTAAGGGGACATGGTAACAGCCTACAAGTATTTGGGGGCTGTAAACATCAAGGAGGGAGAGGAATTATTTACTGTTGTACATGAGGCATAACTAAGAGTAATGGGATGAGATTAAGAAAGGAAGGGTTTAAGATGAACATCAGGAAATATTTCCCAACTATGACATGTGTTAGGCTGCAGAATAATCCTTCCAGGGGAGCCACAGGAGCACAGCAGTTCAGAGGGTTATGACGACCCATGACTAAACCTTGGGCTATGTGCTGCCAGGCGTAATGGATAATGTAATTTCTGCCTCTGGTCTCTAAGGTTATTTCCTTTCCGTTTCTACAGGGGGGAATATCTTATCAAGCAATACATGCTTCTGACATGATGCTCTTTTTGTCAGAGACAAAAGAGTCTCCCAGTTCCCAGCCCTGCCAGAAGTGTCACTGCAGTCAGGGGATTAGGCATGTACCCTGCTCTGCGGGTCACACCTTTGGCCCTTAGGGCACAGTCACTCGCCCCAAGTACCAACCAAAACAAATACAGCCTGAATTAAAAAAAAAAAATAAAAAAAAAGAGGGTGAAGCTGGATAATTTTGCACTGTTTTTAAATTCACAGTTCAATAGCATGAAATGGAGAAACATAAAAGAAATGGGTCCAAATGAAGTGCTGAAAATAAGGGAACAGAGCATTGCAAGCTCACAGGTAATATTATTGTTCTTTTGCTGCCTCTTTTGTCAGGAGAGGGACCTGGACTGGTGTCAGTTCAGCATCAAAGTACTCCTTCAGTCCAATCTAGGAAGCCTTTGTGCCACACCAAAGCTGTACTCCTCCAGAAAACAGGATTTCCAGTCATTTTCAGGGGTGAGTTTCCATTCAGCCTTGATGAGGAAGAGTCAGAGTCACCCAGGAAAGAGGAAGGCATCTGAGAAGAGCCATCCATTGGGATCTGACTCACTGTATTTGCATTTGTAATTAGGGGATTGGAACATCTCAGCAGCAGCGTTAGGTGGCAACAGGACAGGAACAATCTCATCTTTCATAGCTCTTGTGAAAACCATTGGGTGCAAGCCCTCAGCAGCAGGGATGGCAGAGGGGTGGCAGGGTTGGGACATGCATGACACCACGCACGTGTTTCCTGGAGGAAAGAGGAGGAAATCTCCACGCTTGTACCAGCTTTCTGTTTATTTAGAGCTGACAGCAGGAGAGCAGCGCAGGTCTGAGCTCCAGCCTTCAACAGAGAACCCCAAGTGATGAGGATGAGGAAGCAGTCACAGAGATGTGGCGTTTCTGACTCTTCTGGAGCCCCAAGGCTGATGAGTGGAGGAGGACTAGGAAGCTATAATAAATAAACACTCTTTAACACTGGATCCCAGGGACAATAATCCATCAAATCCTAAAGGTTTACCCTGTGCAACTGCACAGGTTATGTACTGTGAGTTACTTCCTTTGTACAAAACCTTTCATACACCCTTATTTCCCATATACTGTTTCACCTCATATTATACCTTGTAATCTTGACTTGTAAGACAGTTTAGAGTTATTATATGTCACATAAGGATTGAAGTTTTAAAAAAACAAACCACAGCTTGGCTCAGACACACTAGAGCGATGGGAGGAGCCGTTATAAACACTGAAGTAAACCTGGGGAATGCTTTTTGAAGTTGCAGTCACAGAATCACAGAATCACACAGAATCACAGAATGTCAGGAGTTGGAAGGGACCTTGAAAGAAGAAGGTCCTGCCTGAGCAGGATCATCTAAATTAGATCACACAGGAACATGTCCAGTTTGGTCTTGAATATCTCCAGAGAAGGAGACTCCACAACCTCTCTGGGCAGCCAGTTCCAGTGATCTGTCACCCTCACAGGGAAAAAGTTTCTCCTTATATTCTGATGGAACTTTCTATGTTCCAGCTTGGAACCATTTCCCCTTGTCCTATTATGCCAGCAATTTCTCTATATGTGAGCTGTGACCAAGGTCCCCAGCACACCAGGGAGGAGGTAGACAGGGACATACTGGTATGCAAGAGCAGAAGCCACAGGAGGTTTCTCATGGCAAAGTGTCGGTATGGCCATGATGTTGAAAAGCCCAAGCAGCAGCAGCAGCTCTGCAGGCACTATTGATGATGGCAATGAGACTCTTCTGAAGAAGCACATCTAAAATTTCATGGTGTTTTAAAACTAAGGAAGATGTAACAGTGTGAGATGTCAGGGCTTGCTGCTCAGGATGGGTTCAGGGTGCGCGGTGCCCAGCTGGTCCCCGCATCCCAGTGCACACACATCCCGGCTACACCACCACGCTCTGGCACAGCAGCTTCTCCTTCTATCAGATGTGAGTCACTGCCAGAGACAGGACACCAGACCTGATGAACCAGAGGTCTTATCCAGTGTGGAGGATCCAAACTTCCAGTGTTTACTTAAGCATGAAGCAGAATAAACTCTAGACCCTAAAACTAAACAGCTAAATGCACTCGCTAAACCAGAGACACAGAGTAAGCAACTATACAAACACACCTTAAATGTTTTTTTGGCAATTTTTTTTTTTAACTCACCCAGAAAAACGTGTCATCTTTCAAAATACAAAAATCCCTCTTCCCCAAGTCAATGGGGAAGTGTTCTGCTCTTCTCCTTTGCGGGTACCAAAAGGTGAAGCAAGAAAAGCCCCAGCCAGGTACATCTTCACACAAAACATCCACTGCAGTGAACAGCACCAAGATGAAAATACCCCAGCCTGTAGGATATGCAGGTAGATTATCTCTGCAGGCTGGGGGAGGCAGAGGAGAATTAAAATACCTGACACCTGTGTCAGGTATTTTAAATCAAATCAAGCACAGTGCTTGATTTGATGACCAGGAACACAGAGTTTTCCTCATAGCCACGATCAATCCCTTTTAAAAAAGACTCTGCTCCAGCCACACCAGTGAAATACTGTTCAAATACATTCTGAAACATTTTTTTTTTACCCTGAAAACATGGGCAGTTGCTGAATCTAATGTTTTGTAGAGTAAAACCACAAGGTTTCACTCAGTCCTCATCTATAATTGTGGTAGACACTAAAAAATCCCTCGAGAGTCCCAGCACACACAGAGCCAGACCAGATCCTCCAAATTCCCTCCACACACAAATTCTCCTGAATAACAAATACTAATATAGAGTAAATAGTAACTGTAATACTCAGCACTTCCCACTATATATCTCAGGCTATTTCATCAAGCTGGGTGAATGCCTTTCATTCTCCTGATCACAGGCAAACAAAGACTTCTCTTCTTCAAACACTTTTCCACACAGGTGTTTAATTTTAATCTTATACCTAGTTTTGGTGATTATGTTGTGGTCAACACAAACATTGGGAGAGCTCCAGGTTAGTCATCTTCTGTAGATGTTGCCTTTGGGAGACCAAAAATGCTACAGGTTTTTTTAATATATACATGCAAACAATTCATCCACTTTCTAAATTCCAAATATTTGCACTCAAACTCAGTCATTTTCTTGCTTTTCCACTGCTATGAGCATCTTTGTTGTAGTGTAGTTGTGTTTCAGCAGAGCTCAGCCCTTTCATGTTTATGGAGAAAATGTCCTTAAAATATACTCTGTATTTGCAGTGGCCAGAAATCCCTTCCTAGGAGGGTTGGAACCTCCCCAGGTCCTGGCCCCACTCTAGGAACCATCCAGTCTCTATAAAGGCTCTATCATCATTTTATCTGCACCTTTAAGAGAGGCATGAAAAATGTCTCTGCTTCTTGCCAAAAGGCCCTGATGGTTTTGAAAGCAGGCAGGGGAAACTGATGGAAATCCCTGCTCTGTGCTGCTTTGTCTTCAGAGGTACATGCCCCTGAACTTTTGCTTCTGGGCACAGTAAGTCAGAGATGGAGACACCAATAAGATATGTGCCATGGGCCAGAAATCTGGTGATCTGACTATAAAACTGTGGCCTAAACCAGAGGAGGGCTGAAAGTGTGGTGGTCTGAGCATCTTTGGCAGGATGATGTCCACTGGGCTGTTAGAAGAGCCAGGGCAGGATGGCAGGGGGAGCTGGGCAGGTGCACAGGGGCCTTTCAAAGAAGCTCATGTGGAGCAAAGCTTTTGGGAATAACAAGATCCAGCAGGTCTTTACACATGCAACTCCCAAGTCCACCTGGAGCATCCTCAGCCCAACACCTAACTCTGCTGGAAAGCACACAGAGGTGTATCAAACAACATTTAGTCACATCAGCTCCACTGACCACTGCCTCTCCTTTCTGCCTCAGAATTCAGAATACTTCAGGGACAAGTTTGGCAATTATAGAGATGATCTAAATACAGCTTTCCATTGTAGGTCCATGATTAATGAGATGCAAATTGAGAAAGCAATGCAGGGCTGGTTGCATCCTTCCCTGTCCCTGGAACTGCACAGAAAGTGCAGATTCTCCTGGAAACGCAACACCAGCCTGTGTTTAACCCCAGCTTCACCCCTTGGAGGTGGGAGCATGGCCAGGGCAGAAACTGGGAGCAGGAGGGGACCCCTCCCTACTCCCCAGGTGACAGCTCAAGGCTGACACATGGCAGCCTCTTCCTGAACGAGCACACTCTCTTCGGTTTAATCCATCCCTGCAATTAGGAGGTAATAACTCTGGTGGGAAAAATGTAACGAAATATTAAGCCATCAGTTTTCATTTGTATGAGGCCCTGTGTGTGCTGCCAGAAAGTGCTGTCCCATGTACAGGCCCTGCCAAATGATGTGCATTTACCTCATTTCCACTCCCAGGCCAGTGTGGTCACCTATGATGATTAACGCTTGGGACCTGTGCACGGAACGGAGATGGGTTTCAGATGGATCATCAGACACTTAAATAGTTTTAGAACAGCTTTGGAAGTCATTAATTGTAATAGATATGGCAATAACAACACAAGATGGAGAGAAGATCCTGCAGGGATGGAGAGGAGGCAGTCTTGGCTCTGAGAGAGTCTTTCTCTACAGCACTGTTTAACATCAAGAATGAACAGTGGCCAAGCCAAAGGCCCCTCTCCTGCCTCTCACCGTGGCCCAAGGCCAATCCCTGGGGAAGAGGGAGGAATGAAGTAGTGCAGAATACTCCACACCTCTGCCATCTCTTTGTGAATGAGCACAAGTGTACCTTTAAAGAAGAATTAGGAAAAAATTCTTCTCTCTGAGGGTGGTAGATCAGTGGAACAGGCTGCCCAGAGAGGTGGTGGAGGCCCCATCCCTGGACACATTCAGGGTCAGGCTTGCTGAGGCTCTGAGCAACCTGATCTAGTGAAGTCGTCCCCACTCACTGCAGGGGGTTGGACTAGATGGCCTTTAAAGGTACCTTCCAACCTAGCATGTTCTATGATTCTATGATTCTAAATATATGCTTGGTCCCTATTTAAGGCCAAGGCAAAATACTTCTCAACTGAAAGCAGACTGGAGTATCTATATTCTATGTGTTGTTGGTGGGGGTTTTTCACCTAAGAAACTGGTTTAAGAAGATGCCAAGGGTTAACAACTGTCACATTAAGAACCAGTAGGACATTCAGACATGAGCTAAGACACTGCCATGCTGTCAAAGAACAGATGAATAATACCAAGCAGAGGACTTGGACTTGGATGTAACCACTGTGCTGTGAGAACATAAGAGACACGTCTGTTAGTTTGAAGGTGTATGTGCCATCTATTGCTTTCCCCCCCACCCCCCCCAATCTATCATGCATGGAATAAACTGCAGTAGAGATACTTGGATCATTGTCTAGACCTTTAGTTACTTTTCACTAATGCCCAAATCCCCAGGATCCTGTCCTTTGGCAGTAAGTCCTCGGACAGATCTCTAGAAAGTCATTAAATGTGTTGTGATTTAGCTGGCAAATAAACAGCTGACCACAAGCTGCAGAATCAAAAATCCTGCTAGTACAAAGATGAGGAATGCACCAATATTTCATTGATTGAGATCTACTCCCATTAATGTCTACATTGTATAAGGAAACATCTCCAAAAGTCACTCTTGAAGAATTACAAGCAGTTTTATTGCAGTAAATGTGGCCTTTCCAGTTGTCACAAAAGGGCTATAATTATTTTTAAGAGAATTAAACTAAGCATTAGTTTACAAAAATGTTGTTTGTTTGTTTTTGTTTGTTGTGGGTGATCCTTGGTTGACAGCTTGTTAGCAGCATGTCACCAGGGAATAAACACAACCACACACACACACAAACCCTCTTTCCTAACATCTCTTTCCAGAGCATCTCGCGTGGTCTGCAGCCACTAATTGATGATGTAGCAACTGCTGAAGCTTTTTTTGTAGTTGCATAACTGTCACCATCAGCAGTTGGGGATGCATAAAGATCACATTTTTTTATTACTTCAAGGTGACAATGATGACAAATTCGGTGATTTAAAAGTGAAGGGATCTCCTTGCCACAAGTACTTTCTGTGTTGCCATCTAACAACCCCAGCAACGCCTCCTTTCATCCTGCCCACCAAGAAATCAGGCCTAGCATTATCGATCCAGTGTGGCTACAGCAGCCTTTTACAAGCATGATCAAGATGCCAATAAACTCTACTCTTTTATAGCTTCTTCCACTTGCCTAACACCTTTTCCTGCCTTAACTTGCCCATGCCCTGGGGTTAGGTCGGGGTAGTTGGTTGCAGGCGTATAAACCTCATCCAACGTGCTGAAGTTACTCCAGGAGGCAGGGCAGGGATGGAAAGAAGACTTCCTCCTGGTCCTCATTCTTCATTTTCCTTGTTTCAATGTCCTTTTTGCCTTTCACAGTTATCTTCATAGCATACAGGTATGTTTTCTAAATGGCAGAGCTGCTCTGCCTTTTCCTTCGCTGTAGCACATCTTCAGCGATGCCAGGCTGTGGATGAGGTTAGGAGGGACAGGGACAGCTCTGGGGACAGCCCATCCTGTTGCTTTTATCATAAAAGGGAGGGGGCAACACCCCCACTTCACTCTTATTCAACACTTCTTTCAGTGAGAAATAGGAGCAAAGCAGGGAGGGGACTGAAGTGCTGGAAATATTACCCTGAATGGATGATCTTGCAGGTCTGACTCACACCAGTGTCCCAGTGGAGAGAATGGGAGGGCTGCTTGACTTGAATATAAAGGGAAAAATTCAGTACCAACTCCCTTCCCCCCATATGGTTAGGTCTGTCTTGGGAAGGACCATATTTTCCAAACAATTTGTCTTTTTTTTTTTTCCTTTTTTCTCTCTGAGCTCTCCTTTCCATTTGGCTTCAAAACAAATGTGTGTGCACAGAAAGAGTCTTATTCCTGTACAATTTGCCTCTTCTGGGAAATTTAGAAACGTTACAGTCCAGTCATGTTCCAAGCATCCCATTTTCTCCCAAAGAAGCAGTGTGGCCTCTTAGACACTATTCCAAGGATGCACTAACAGGGAAGGCTGCAAATAAAGGAACAGACGAGCTAAAAGAGCCATTTCTTTGCTATATTTGGAAATACAGAGAGATTCTCTTTTAATGGATGTATGTGATGATTTAAAAAAAAAAATAATTGCAAATGGTTCCTCTGTGTAGGAATAATTTGTGCCAACATCAGGCAGAATACAAGCATGGCTGTGGAAACAATCCTTTTAGAAACTGGGTGGGTTTGGAGATGCTGTTTTGGTTGGCAGCAGGATCTCACCTGACAATGAGATGCCCTTCCCTCCAAAGAGTGCTCTGCACTCCTTGCTGTCTTTTGGGCACAATCCCTGAGGGTTGCTGGCATCTCAATCCATTGGGTGTCTTCTCGGGGGGCGGGGAAGCTTTGTGAAGGCCACCTTTTAATCTGCAAACTACTGCTGCAACTAATTAATCTGTCTTTGGATCAAGCACTAATGATATAACATGACTGAGGCACCTATCTACACTCATGGCTTCCTTATTGCTACCTTATTTGAAGCACCACATCCAGAAGTTCACTCCTATGCCTTCCCTCAGAGATACATTTTTCTTTTCTAGCACTAGGAGCTGGCTGTTAGTGCAGGGACAGAGGTGCCTGAGTCCAACGGACCTGTATGAGTGAAGAGCTCAGAAAGGCTTCCAGCCCAGTGTACACAGTCAGTGTGGACCATCTCCTAGACTAGGAGGGATGGGGGTCTCTGTATGAACTGCCCTTGCAGCGAGAAGGACAGTCCAACCCTGACACTCTGCTGTGTGATCAGTGTGGTCTTTGAGCAGTTCTTTGCAACTCCAGAGCTATTTTGGAGCCTGATGAAAGGGAGATGCTGGCTCAGAGATGGTCCCCACAGAGACTCCTCCACAGGGGAATATTCCTGCCTCTGCATCTGATCTTCAGGGGAATGGATCCTGGCAGCTGAACATGGGTAGAACGTTCTCAACATTTCTCATATTCACCCGATCACAGTCACTACTTGAAAATCTTGGAGCAATTCAGCATCCTTCAGGAGGTTCCTCAGCACCCACCCAAAGACCTGGGTAAAGCCTTTCCCAGTGCCAGCCTTCAGCCCAGCTGGGTGGTGAACAAGCTGTGTCCCTGTGCTGGGGACATCAGGGCCATCCATGAGACTGGTGAGACACGGTAGAGTCACCTCCGCTTTCAGGTGGGCAGGCAGGCTGGGAAGCTCCCCTCCATCCTCAGCGTGTAAACATCTGCCGGAGGAAGACTTTTCTCCTAATAACACATCATTAAACATTGATTTAAAGACAATCATCTTCCCTCTCTTTAATTTCACAGCACCTTTAAAACAGCTGTTAGGCTGCAGCGGGGACGATCGGCCGAACAGGAAACGCATTGTTAGCTCCTAGCATTAAAACAGTAGAATGCATTAATTTATGAGCTCCTACTCCCTCTCCAAACGTTTTATTATGTTAATATCACCTTGATGTGCTGCTAGGCCCCGGTGCCAAAGTCTCTTTCACACAGTATGTACCATCCTAAATTACAGGCTGGGCGCCTCCTGGAACTGCCTTTGGAAAACTGGAGTAAACCAACAGAGCGCTAAAGTTAATATTATCTTACAGACTAACAACCAGCTAATGCTCGACATGTGAATCCCATTTACTTCTTCTCCCTCTAACAAATGGCAAGTGTGGGACTGGACTGTTCCTGATTTTATGCTATTTATCTTTTTGATCCATTCCATATTCGTTGTCCTACAGCTATCGCCTCTGTGTGTGTGTGACCCGCTCTACTTAGGGGAGCACAAGACACGTCCCTGTCACTGTGTCTGCTCGGTCACCGCACGATCTGTGTGGTTTTTCTTCTCTTGGGGGATACAGTAGAAGTGTCTGAAACTCAAGAAGCACCGCTGGAAAATTAAACTGGAG
>VXBZ01005667.1:44671-56393 GCA_013399135.1 Heliornis fulica | reverse complement strand
AGGCGGCTGTCCCGCACTCACCGTGCCGTGCCGGTCCCCCCCCCACCAATCCCGCAGGTCTGGTTCAAGAACCGCCGAGCCAAGTGGAGAAAGCGGGAGCGGAACCAGCAGATGGACCTGTGCAAGAACGGCTACGTGCCGCAGTTCAGCGGGCTGATGCAGCCCTACGACGACATGTACGCCGGGTACCCCTACAACAACTGGGCCACCAAAAGCCTCACCCCGGCGCCGCTTTCCACCAAGAGCTTCACCTTCTTCAACTCCATGAGCCCCCTCTCCTCGCAGTCCATGTTCTCGGCGCCCAGCAGCATCTCCTCCATGAACATGCCCTCCAGTATGGGCCACTCGGCCGTGCCGGGAATGGCCAACTCCGGCCTCAACAACATCAACAACATCAGCGGTTCCTCGCTGAACTCGGCCATGTCCTCACCGGCTTGTCCCTACGGGCCACCGGGCTCGCCTTACAGCGTCTACCGGGACACTTGCAACTCCAGCTTAGCCAGCCTCAGACTGAAATCAAAGCAGCACTCCAGTTTCGGCTACAGCAGTTTGCAAAGCCCCGGCTCTAGTCTAAACGCCTGTCAGTATAACAGTTGACGGACTTGACACAAACCACCTCCGACAAAACACCGCCGACAAAGCAAAGCAGAAGCAAAGCGACGTTTTAACGGAAAAGGAAAAAAAAATATTAAGGAAAAAAAAAAACTATTAGAACCCGATGATGATTAAAAGCAAAACCCGAGCAAGTGAGAGAGGAAAAAAAATCAAAACCCAAACCCAACAAACAAAAAAAAAACCCAACAAACCCAAACAAAACACCACCAAAAAATAAAAAAAGCTCCGCGGACTTCGACTGTCTAGAAAAAAAAATTAATAAATGCAAACCAACGACGCAACCAACAAAACAGCGCTTTAAAAAACCCCAAAATTGATTAAAAATAAACCATCACAAAACCGTAAACGGACCAGAAAACTTTTGCAAGAGACACCGAAATCTGGTACATGGATGAGTTGCAATTTTTTTCTCTGGATTATGCGGGTTGTATGTGTTTACTTGAACTTGCACAGGAGTCGGTAAAGCGGCCGCTTCCCCGCGGGGAGGGCGGCCGGGAGGAAGATGGAGACGCCTCGGTGGTAAGAGCTGGTGGGACGGTTCTTGGCCGCTTGTCGCACGGGGAGAGTTTGGTTAATGTTTACCACTGAGAAACAGAATCANCCAAAGTCCTACTCCCACAAGTACAGCTGTTTGTTAAGAAAAAAAAGGAAAAAAAAAAAAAGAAAAAAAAAAGGGAAGGGGGCTAGGAAAAAAAATATAATTCGCAGAGTCGATTCTGCGGGAAAAATGGTTAAAATATTAGGTATGAAACTATTAAAAATAATAATGACAAGGGTCAACCACTTATATAAGGTTATATTTATATCTACCGTTGCATTGTGCCGGATCATTGTCCTTGGCCGTTGAATAAACTGTTTTTAAAATGCATGATTCTTGATGTTTTTTCTTTAGTTGGAAGCTATAATCCAGTCATTCCTGATACTAAGCAGCTCAAGGTTCCTACCTCTTCATCCTTTCCAAAAGACTGCAGTATCCCCGGTTGTGCGAGAGCACAGAAACTCTCCAGCGATGCGAAAACTGTTGAGCATTCTCCCCATCCAAAGTCTTATCCTGATAATTAAATTATCATTCATCTTTATTTAAACGCAGGGGGTGTTTTTCTCTTAAAAAAAAAAAATCAAAACCAAAACAACCCCAAAAAAACACCAACGAACGAACAAAAAACCCCACCCCTCCTTCAGAGTCAAAAGAAAAAAAAAAAAAGACGAAAAATGTTCTTTTCTGAAGTGAATCCAGATACTGCATCTCTGCTAGAGAAACAGTGAGCCTCGGCGTCCGGAAAGGTTGCTTAGCAAAGCTGAAACCGTTCCTTGCTTTTCCAACTGAGAAGGAAAAGCAAGGAACAAAAAAACCCCCAAAAAACCCCAACCAACCCCAGAAACAAACCCCGATCTTAAGGTGTTTTTATCTTAAGGTGTTATTATGTAAATGTAGATATTTTAACAAGTGCTTGTTGGCAAAAAAAAAAAAAAAGAATAAAAAAAAAAGAAAAAAGACAAAACAATGGCAATGATAAATATGATCTTTATTAATACGCATACAAAACGCATATGAAGTTTAATTGCAGGCATATTTGTTGCTTATTTTTGTCGATACTTATTACCTGTAGATGACAAAGAAACATAATATAAAATGCACACGGTACTTCTTTCCCAGTGTATTTCACACCTGTGGTAAACGTTACGCTGGATGTTTCAATTATGCTGTTGTGGATAAGGATGCAGTATATATATTGTTTTATAAGTTATGTTTTGTGATTTTATTTTTTTTTTCAAAATTAAGAGCATGGGAATAAAAACCAACCAAACAAAAAAAAAAATTTACCAAAACCGAAACGAAATCTAGAAATGCCTTTAATGTTCTTTTCTGGCTGTGTTTAAGAAACCGATTAAATAATAAGAAAAGCAGCTTTCTCCCACTTCCCCCTCCCCTCCCCCGGCGGTAGCGTTTTGGGGAGGGTCCCTCCGCTTCGCCCCGGTAATTGCGCCGTCACCCCGCTCGCTCCCCCTTCACCAACCCCCTCACCCCGTTTCCCGGCAGGGACCCATCCGGGATCCGCCGGCCAAGGGGGGCGAAGGAGCCTTTCTTCGGGGAGGGGGCAGTGGAAATCCTCCCCATCTCTAATTTTATGGCCGTTTTACCGCCGCTGTTCCGGCGGGGTCCGAGGTCCCTCCCGCCCGGGTTTCTGCTCCCACCAAATAACAACGCCTGGAGCCGTGGGTTGGGGTTTTTACCCTCCCCAGACACTTAATCCTCGCACCCTAAAGACACCCCCGCCCCCTCCGCGGCGTGTGGCAGCGCTGGGACCGCTCCTTCCCGCAGAACCGTTGTGTTAAGGTGCGTTTCCCTCTCCCTCCTCCAAATTCTCCCATCTCCGGAATTTTAAAGTTTATTCGATTTATTTCTTCCCACCCCCGCCTCACACCCCAAAGCTGTTGCAAGCGAAAAAGACTCCGATTTCATTACTTTTTCATTACTATTGCCATTACTGCTAATATTTTGTGAACAATGCCATAATTCAGCCAACGAAACAATAAATTATCTGCGGCGAGGCCGGATCCGGAGGCAGCCGCTTTCCTCCGCGGATGGAAAAGCCGCTTCTTTGCGCACCTAAGCGCGTTGTTTACGCGGCCGCGCATGTCCTTCTTCCCCGGGGGGTTTGTAGTCTGAGCACCGGGAGGCTTCCGCGGCCGCGTACGGCAGCCCGGCCCCGCGGAGCCCCGGGAGAAGTTGCCTGGCAGCGGGGATGGAGGGGGACAAGGGGGGTGTTGTGCCCGCGGAACCCCTGTCCAGGGGCTGGTGCGGGGGGGCTCCTTAGCGGCTCTACAACTAACCTGGGGGGTCAGCAGAGAGGAGCTGAGTCTCCTCGGTTCCTCCATCATTTATTCCAGCTACGGGAGCGTGTAGCGGAGCAGGAAAGCTCCTGGTTTTCCCCCTCGGATTTCCATGCAGGAGGGGGATCTCCAAGCCCTCAGCTGTTCCTTCAGCCTGGATTTTTGGTGTTCATTTTCTCCTGTTCCTGGAGGTAGCACTGTTAGTCCTAAATCAGAGTAGCGACCGCAGTGCTCACGTTTAGACAAACCCTGCCGCAAGTTTCAGCTGTTGCCCTGAAACCCACCACCCCCTCACCCTGAAACTCAGCTGGAGATCAGGGGGACAGTCTGCTTGGGTTTGTGTGCTGGTGGCCGGCTCTGGGGTGCCCCTGCCCCGTGGATGTAGCAGGGAAAGCTGATCTGCTGCCGCTGGGTGAAATTTGGGCATCTTGACACATTTATGGCTCAGGGAAAGGAAAATTCCAAGGAGACACTGAGCAGAAAGCAGCTCCTACACCTTCTCTGCGCGGTTTTACGGATGTCCTGCCTCCAGCAGCCTTTAGGTCTCCCCCATAACGATTAGAGTTGAGTTATTTGGGGGTTTGGTGTGTTTGAAGCACGGTTTGGGACCATGCCCAAGCAAAGCTTCCTTAGGGATACACCCTTGGAGGTGCCCAGGTGTGTGCCCACACCGAGGGATGCCGAGGAGTACTGTCATTTAACGGTCACTCAGCCCCCAAAGTCCCCAAAGCGAGGTGGGGGTCTCCCACACATAAAAAGGTCTCTCCCCACCTCACTTAGGTTTCTGAACACCCCTTGCCAGTGTCTGGCTGGTGGGTGTTTCCTCACACCGGAGGCGATGGTTTTCCATCCCTCACCCGGCACATTCCTCCAAGTGAGTGAAGCTCATGCGGTGATTTCCGAAAGCTGCATCGCTTCCACATAGCCTGGCCCCAGCCTGGTGGGACTCTGCCTTCCAGGGAGCCCCCAGCCTGCAGCCCACTGACTTCAGCCTTGCCTTTGTCAAGGCAGGCAGATCCTTGGAGCCAAAGAAAGAGCTGAATCAAGTTTTCCATTTGTTCTGGGTGTGCTGGCTTACCTATTATTAGCATTTCCAAGGCAAAGCTGCCTGGGGAGCACTTTGCATACCTACCTGGGCCAGGGGTTTGCTATATGGTCCTGAGCGGTCCCAGACGACCAACCCAGAAGTTGCTGCACCGTGAAGGCTCCTGTTCCACCAGTCCAGATGAAGTTCACAACGACTTTATGCCTCAGACTGCGCTGTTTGTTCGAGATTAAATGTCTTCTAATAAAAAGCTGTGGTCAGTTTAACTCCAAATTGCATACTTTTCTTTATCTGTGGCCTGGAACTCAGCAAACTATGCACAGTCCCATTTAAATTAATGGGATGCTTCAGTACTGATTTTAATGGGATTTTGTATAATAAAAATAACACTTAGAAATGCCCTAACATTTTGCTGCAAACTTGCAACAAAAGTCACTGGAACTGGGATAATAAAAATTCAGGCTTTATATGAAACCTATGAAGGGTTTGTCATTAACTTCAATGGCACCATTTCAGGCCTTATTATTTTAGTTTACCCTTGTATAACTAAAAATTACTTTATTGATTAAACAGGAATCCATGACAACTTTTCTGTCCCAGTCTGGCAAGTGGTGTTTGAAAACTTAGTTTGATATTATCAAAACAACCAAGATAATCAGACTCACAAACCAGCCCATATACAAGGACCAAGAACAAATGAAAATAGGCCAATGCACAGGGTTTTTTTTGCTAAGAGATTTCCCGTCAAACAAAATGAAGTTGTTACTTCTAAAAAGAAAAATAATAAAAAAAAAAGATTAAAAAAATACTTCATAACCCCCCTTTAATCTATCCAGGAGAACAGTTTTCGTCTCACCCTCATAGAAAACAGTAAAAACCTCCTTCAAAGTAAAATATGTTTTAATTAACAGAGCTGCAAAATAAAATCCTCAGCTATGCACCAAGCCTCCTCTGCAGCTCACCATTGTGCGAACCGCTCGGGCAAGCTGCTCTTATTAACAAGCTACAGGCTATGCTCTGCTCCAAACTGATTAAGCAGTAGGGCTGCAGGCAGATTTTTCTATCAAAAATGTTTCAATGGCAGCCAGCTTTTTCTTTTGTGGCATGATTTTATTATTTTATTTTGGATTTTTTTTGGAAACGGGAAAAAATTAATTTGTTTATCCCCAACTCCAACTTCTCTAATGAGGAAAGTGTATGCACCAAGTTTTTATTTACCAAAAAACCTTCCCAACAGATAAAAATTCCCATAGGAAATAAAAAATTAAAAAGAATAGGAAGAACATATGCATTTGATTTCCCCCCCCCACACCCTGCTTCACCCAAGTAATTTCTTGCAAAAACCCAGGTAACGATGTTCAGTCTCTGCTAGAGATGAGCAAATTTGCTCACCAGTCTTCCCAGGAGATCAGTGGAGCTGGGGAAGGCTTGTGCCCACGGGCAAACCCCACCGATGTAAATGAGCATCCCGGAACCAGCTCCTCCCGACACCTCTGCTGATGCAGCCCTACACCCCACGGCAGCCTGCGATGCCTTCCCAGAACAACATGTAAACCAGCGCCCGATCCGGGTTGCTAATTCAAGTCCCCTATAGCAGCCTCAGAGCTTCCCCCAAAAAATCTACGTGTTAATATGCAAGAACCAAAAATCGGACTTAGTATGAGCAGGGACAAAGTAGCTGCTGTCCCCCAGGAGCGCAAAGCAATTTATTTTACAGGCTTCAAAGTGATACATGCCCGGGTATAGGAGATTAGCAGTGGGATTTTCAAAAGCCCTACGTGAGTGAGGACCAGGTTTTTTTAAAAAAAAAAAAAGTAAAAGATTCAGTGAATCAGTCCTGGTGTGAGATTTTCCTAGAAGTGAGTTAGGCACCTGGGATTTAGACACTAAGAGTGAGACTTTTAGAGGGATTTAGATGTCTGAAGATACAGCTAAGTACATAGTGGGATCTTTAAGATCACCCAGTGATGTGTCTGTTGGAGGTATCTGCTCTGGCTCCTCTAACTGCCTGGGTGAAACTGTGAGAACCCAAATCCCTTCCAAAGGCTGGCTCTCGGCATTTGGGCACCCTCAAAAATTCCCATTCTCCCTCCACTCCCTTTATTTATTCATTTTTTTCCCCCTCTTCCCAGAAAGTCTAGAAGGAGGGTTCACTCATTTAAAAACTAATTCAGGGAAGTACTTAAGCTCACAAGGAAACTACCCAGCAAAAAATGCTTCTAGGCATGGGGTGAAGCCCTGGTCCCACGGAGGCTGGATGGAGCTTCACCGCTGGCTGTGGGGGAGTGGGGCTGTGCCCCACGGATAACCACAGCGCTGCTGGCACCCTGCAGCTCCCCCTCCACTCAAGTCAGCGAACTGGAGGAGCTTCTTCAACAGAATATTGGGCAAGGTGGTGGTGGAAACGCTCTGGAGAGTTGTGCTCTCGCCAGTTCGTGTTTGAAGTCAGGTCCTAAATTTAAGCTTATGCTCTCACAGAGTGAGACCCCCACCCTTGAAACATTTACAGGGGCGTGTTCTGAACCTTTGAAGCAAACCTGGAAAGGCTGAGGAGGCTGGGGGACAGCCCAGCCCTCTCTCCTCTCCCTGGAGATCGCTAGCACAGGCAGCAGCCTCCCCTCCTTGGTCTGCAAAGCCAGCAGCTTTTGGGACCAGCCCTTCCAAGGTGGGTTCAGCAGCAGAGGCTGGGGCTGGGATGTCCCACATGGGTCCCTGTGCCCATCACCAGTTTGTCCCCTGCAATGAAATCCCGTGTGCCAGTGCAGGTATTTGGAGCTGGAGGGAAGCACGTCATTGCTTATGGCAGGGGAAAACACACTGAGGTGCCTGCTGAGAAGGAGCTCAGCCCCTCTGCTGACCCACCCTGCCATCCCACCGACTGACATGGTGGCACTGGACTGGGGACAGCACAGGACCTGTGTGACCCCTCTGCACATGGCAGCACAAAGGGATGGATCCTGTCCTACTCATCCTCTCCCCTTAAGGGGCTTTGCACTCAGTTTTACCACTGAGCACATCAGCATATGGCCCCTTCCCACCTGCTGTACCCCCCACCTGCCCCATACACCCCCCCAGCCATCCTGTCCCATGTATTGGGCTCCTTTTGCTGTCCCCATCTCATGTCCAGGCAGAGCAGCAAGATGCATCTGTCTGTGGCTCACAGGCTGAAGCTCCCCGGGCCAGGGATGGCCCCTCCAATAGTCACATTTACAGAAGTCACAACTTGAAAAAGGCAGAAAATTCCAAATTACAGTCCTGTCCACTGTCCTGACCTGAAGCCACCCCGTTACCTGTCCCCTCCATACATGTCAAGGAGCTGTGACAGCACACGTCCCTACCCGCTCCGCAGCTCCCAGCTCTGTGTGCATTCCCCGCCTCACCTTTCCACCTCCCTCACTCCTTACCTGGCTCACACAAATCCCTGTCTACCTCAAGCCTGCCTGGATGTGGGATTGAGCTATCAGGGTGTACATATCACCCTGTTCATATGCCTGCATCTGTTTGACCTCTGATCTCAGATTATAACTATAAATTTCTTATTTGCTTGCACACTTTCTGGTATAACTGTTCTGCACAGACATCCTCAGTTCATCTCCACTTATACCCACTCAATTAGCCGACCCTCCTACCTCCCCCACAGACAATTAATGCCATATAACTTTATAACACATAAAACTGACAACTCCTCTGACATATTTATATAATCTTCTTCCTCCTGTTTTAAGATGGTTTCTTATCAGCTAACTACAAATGCATCATATATTTCTGCCAGTCCCTCTAAGGCACAAAGTTGAGGTTTAGTTAGGGATGGGTTATGACCTAGTGCTTGGCATTCGGGGCAGGGTTTTGTTAGGGTTGGGTTGAGACTGGGTTAAGAGTTAGGGATAGGGTTGCTTCAGCATTAAGGATTGAGTTTGGGGCATGGCTGGGTTAGGGCAAGGCATGGGTTAGGTTCAGGACAGGATTATGGTTAGTATCAGGGGCAGTGGTAGGTGTTGGATGCAGAGCTGCAGGTTCTTATGGTTAGTGCTGTGTTCAGATGCTCTTAGGGATTAGGTTTTGCTTGCTGTTAAAATAAGCTTTAGTCCTGTGCTTGGGTTTGTGTCAGGATTTAGAATTAGGGTTAGTTTTGGGATTGATTTGGGAGCCACACCTCAGCCTTATCATATCATTTTTCTGTGTTTATTTCTCGTACAACAACTCTGCTCTTTCTGTCTCATGACTGTGGATCACCCAATTTTCTCTCCTACACATCCCTGTAGGTGTTCACATTTGAGTTTCATAACACTTAGCAATCCATTTTCCCCATATATTCTCATTTACCTGACCTCTTTGCCTATTTTGCATACATTCACATCTCACACATTTACTAATCTCTCTTGCCCTTTCTTACAGCATTAATGTATTCACCACTTCTGCTCTTGCCTGTCATGGCTGAGACATCAATGCAACTAATGCCACCATTATCCGATCATTTTTGACAGTCTCTTTTACACATACTCATTAAGCTAATGCCTGTGACTACTTAGCTATCTGATCAACCTGATGCAAATTTTAATTAATCTCTCTGGATTTTCATAGCACACAGTAAACTATATATTTTCATCTTCCTCCTTTGTCCATCCATATTCATCTTTCTGCTCACTCGTACCCACTCTGTCGAGCTTCCTGGTACCCGCTCATCTGCATGTGTACCCACATCCTTCTTCATCAATCATCCTGTCCAGGATTCACTCCCCCATTTAATATCCCTCTAATTCACACTTGATCATCAGGCTAATTTCTCAACACTCCCAGCTCATGAATACTCCTCTGTCTCTTTATCTGCCTAGTCCAACCTGTTAGCTCGCTAATTGTTGCAAGTTTGTTTTTTTTAGCATAAGCTCTTTATTCTCTATGTGTTTTATATGTAATTTACTGTTTAATGCCTATTTCATCTGACTCTTCCTCAAGCATCTTTTGCTTCTTTCCCATATCTTCTCTTTTCTCATGCCTGTGCACTTCATCTTTCTTTTTCTTTTTCTTTTTCNTTTTTTTTTTTTTTGTAGGCATCTCCCCAATACTTCCTTCACTTGTCTATGTTTTGTAGATCACCTTTTTCACACTTCTCTATTTTTGCAGAGTCTCTATGACTAGATACCCTATCTAGGGGTGTTACTCATCCATTACTAACTACTCAACTATTAACTCTGTTGTTGTTCTTTTATCTGTTCCTCCCTCTATCCACATACCCCATAATCAATGACCTATTCACCCTATCAGCCCACATTTTCTAACTGCATCAGTCATATATTTATTCCATCTTTCCAGCTATCATTCCATCACTTTACCCAGACAACACATGTCCTGCCTTCTGTAAACCCATCCATCTCAACCTGATCTCTTATTCTTTTGGCCTTTAATTTATTAACCTGCTCTCTACAGGTTTATCATGTCAACCTTTGTAACTAGTACAAGACCAGGTAATAAGCTCTTCAGTCAGTATATATATCTCTTCATCCACCCATCTGTCCAATCTCTACTGAGCTGACCTAACCCCAGAATAGTCTCAGTATTTCTAACAGGTCACTTCTTCCTTGTTATGCTCATTTTCCCATTTTGGATCTGTTGGTGCCACTGCTCCTCATGTCCCTTTTATTTCATTTACGTAGCACAGAGCATCCCTATATATCTCTTTACCTAAACATGGTAATTGATTCAGATATCAGGTAATGTCTCCTTTTACTCCATGTGTCCCATAAGATTTCTGTTACATCTGGACTTATTTACTTGTTAGCTGATACAGCTACATCCTTACCCTACCTACTTGTGATAGTCCACGTTTCCATGCTTTAACCTATCCACAGGAGATGGATTAACTTCCCTTTTTACCTGCTTAACTCCCCCTTTTACCTGCCCAATCCAGCTTTCTCTCTTCCACATTTATCAATTCCACATGCATTCAGATCAGTGTGACATACAAAGTATGTCCTATGTTCATTTTAAAATGTCCTTCTTCCCTTCCCTTCCCTTCCCAGTTTATACCATAAAATCCAGCAACCAGCACGTGGCATTTGGTCCAGGAGCCTGATGTGCTGCCCCTCGTTATATGGGAGGTAATTTAGTTCCCAGTAACTCAGTAATAATCCTTTTATCACTCCAGGTGACCCAGCCTCGTCTCAGAGCGATGGGTACAGGGATGTGGAGAGCAAGAATGGGCATTGTCTGAGTAAATCTCACGTAATCTCAGGTGTCTCCATGCAGAAATCATGATGGGTTGTGAGCAAGTAGAAGTTTGCTCTGGTGTGGGGGTGAAGACTGTTACACCAACCAGCTGAGGGAGAGTGGACATTAGGAACGGCCAAAATCTCCACATCTGTGGAATATGTGGGCAAATTCCTTCAACTTTTAATATCTGTATGTGTGTGGTGGCTGCAGTGGCATTCTGCAGGTATGTCTGTTGTCAGGTATATCAGAGGAAGGACATAAAACCCTTTTCACTCTCTCTTTGTACATTTGATTTCTTCATTTTTCAGGTGCTTTGAATCTTCTCCTGACCAGGCAAACCTACACCCACCTGCAGCTGTTCCCAGGGGAGTTTCCATACTTTAAAGCAGATACCTCCCCTCTCCTCACTCTCAGCCTTTTTTGAGGGTTGTTTTTGGGGGTTTTGTTTCTTTTTCTTCTGCTGAAGTTCTGGACTCTGGCCTGGGTTCAGACAACAGCCTCACAGAGCCGACCTGCGTGTCTGAAACAGAGAGAATCTTTGAACTCCTGAGTTTGGAAGGGTGCAGACCCAGAGATTGGAATTATCAGGATGCTGAGCCATCAGGTTTGGTTTTGAATGCTTTGATACCAAATTTTTTTTTTTAAACTCTCAACCACTCTCCCAAACCCAACAGTATCACTTGATGCCAAAAATCTTTGGGATCAGGTGGCAGAGAGAGACATGGCAAGTCTGGAGGTGCATGGAGCTGCAGAGGGAGCTGAGCAGCAGGATGTCCTGGGAGCCTTTGCTGAGCCCTTGCAAGTCACACAGGCAGCAGGAGCTGGGGGAGAGGAGGGCAGGAGTTGGGAAACTCTTGGGAAAGTGTCATAAATACCTCTCGATATTCCCTGAGATAGCAGGGCCTGTACAGGCACTGCTGGCCATAATCACCAGCCTCTGTGAGAAATTGTTTGTCTTGGTCTTTGCATTAGGTAAATGCCCAACCCAAATTCACTGATAAAAGCAGACACTGAAAAAAA
>VXBZ01005667.1:19237-30472 GCA_013399135.1 Heliornis fulica | reverse complement strand
CTCTTCTTGGTGTTGGGCAGTGACAGGACAAGGGGAAATGGTTCCAAACTGGAACATAGAAAGTTCCATCAGAATATAAGGAGGAACTTTTTCCCTGTGAGGGCGACAGATCACTGGGACAGGCTGCCCAGAGAGGTTGTGGAGTCTCCTGCTCTGGAAACATTCCAGACCAATCTGGACATGTTCCTGTGTGATCTAGTCTAGATGATCCTGCTCAGGCAGGGGGGTTGGACTGGATGATCCTCGAGGTCTCTTCCAGCTCCTGATATTCTGTGATTCTGTGACTTGATTTGCTCTGGCTCAGAGCAGCCTCTTCGCTACACTGAGGCCGCTTGATCTTAGAAAGAGGGAGCTGGCAGGGAGAGCACTGGCTGCCTGGGCTCTGATCCCAGCCTTGCCACAAGGTTTCCAGGAAAAGGACCGGGAGCTGCGATGCTTTCCCAGCCCAAGGTTTCTCCAGCTCCCCGCGGTGACGGTGACGTGCCTCCCTCCAGCAGCAGCTGCCTGCAGCGCAGGGCCAGGGCCGGCGGCTGCGCTTCCACCCAGTCAGCAAGAAGAAGGGAGAGCTGATATTTTCTGAATTATTTGTAATAATAAACGTTTCCAGCTTATTTTAATGAAGGTTTGAAGAGGAGGTTGTAGGCAGAGATCTGACGGCCACCAAGGATCAGGTTCCACCTAAAGAGCTTTTAACTCTTCATCTCATGAGCTGGCAAAGTTGTTTTCCCTCATGGGTTCTGTGTTCTCTCGATATGCTGGTGTGTTTGTGACAGTGATGTCACAACCCACAGTGAGAAATACCCCCAAAAACCACACAAACCCCAGGGAACACCACGTCCAAGGCGCCAGGAGGAACGCACCCTCCGCAAGCACCCTGCGCTCACCCGGCAGGGCAGGGAGCGGTGGAAAGATCCCAAGTATTTTCATGACGTTGAGCCCCCTGGCTCTGCAGATTTCCTTTAACATCCTTGTAAATATTTTTCTCCAGAAAGATCAGAGGAGGAATGGCAGAAGTGCAACCCAGGACGAGCTCTGCAATGCGAGCCAAGAGCACAGCAAGGCTTTTCCAGAAGCACCGATCCTGAGCAGCGCATTCAAAGTACGGGGTGGGGAGGGGGGAAATAACCCAGGGGCTCCTGGCAGGAGCTGCTGTCACCTGGGGAACTGGGCAAGAGGGAGTTTTCTGCTATCCAGGGAACTTTTTCTGTACTCCAGGCCAGACCACAGGTTTTTTAAACAATAGGTAGCAAGCTGTGATCACAGGCTTTTATCACATTAAGGTTAACCTAAGACATGTAAAACTCAGCAGTCTCCATTTGGGGGATTTGTGGGAGGTTTTTCTGGTTACATCGTTTAGACTCGCTGCCCAGGGTTAGTTGTTCCCTGCACAAGATCCAGAGAAGACCAGTGCAGGGGGAAGGATGGGTCAGCCTGGACTGTCGCTGCAAGGAGGCAGCAAGTCCTCCTCAGCTCCTAAACTGGGGTGCAAATGCATCCTCCAGCCCTGCTGCCCCCATATGTCACCTCTCTCCCTGGGTGCAACATGGGAGCCAGACCAGGAGGATGGAGCCTCACTCAGGGGACACCTGGGGCTCTGCAAACCTCAGGATGTGCCAGGGTTGGGGCACAAGGAGGAACAGTGACCAGCGGTGAATTATCACCCTGCCCTTGGGGTTGATCCCAAACCACTCACCCAAATCCATCCCTCCAGGACTGGAACCAGTGACTTACCAGCCCCAAGGCAAGATCCCTCAGCCAAGCCACCCTGCAGCAACACTGTGAGATCCCATTGGCTGGATGCCCAACCGAGCAGAAGAGTCGGGGAAACACCGAGGTGACCATTGACCTTGGTGTGACAGTTCTCCCAGGATCTAGAGCCTGGAATATTGAGGGAGAGGGAGAGGGGGAGGAGAAAGGAGGAGAAAGAAGGAGAAAGAAAAAGAAAGGAGAAAGGAGAAAGAAGGAGAAAGGAGAAAGAAGGAGAAAGGAGAAGAAAAGAGAAGAAAGGAGAAAGGAGAAGAAAGGAGAAAGGAGAAAGAAGGAGAAAGGAGAAAGGAGAAAGGAGAAAAGGAGAAAAGGAGAAAAGGAGAAAAGGAAAATGGGAAGGGGATTTTCCCAGTGCTGGAAGCAGTTCACCTGTGCCTTGCCCTGTTAACACCTGATATTCACAGATAGCACTGTCCACCCACCTGCTGGAGCCTGACTGGGTCACACATTCCTCCCCTGCTTTTGTCAGGATCTTCTGTTTCATGGCCTGTTCGTAGTCCTGAGCCAGGTCCTGCCAATGCCAATCCACAGGGTTATGAGTGAGCCCCGAGCACCACTCACAGCTGGTGGGTCAAGAGATGGGTTGAGAAGATTCAGGAAAGTCCAGCAGTGAGGGAGGGGTGTGAACTGGGACCAACTGGGGAGCAGATGCCTCTCACATGGGATTTGCTGTTTTCCCCAGCACACCCAGATGCTCCCAGCCCTGGCTCCATGCAGGGATTCGCTGCAGCAGGACAAGAGGCAGCTACAGGACCAGGAGAGCAGCACTGGGTTCAATGGGGCAAACAGGTCATGGCAAAGGATGCACCCAGGGGACTGGGGGCTGGCTGTGATGCAGGGACTGGGGCTCTCAACAGCTGTGGAGAAACAGACAAAGCAGGAGAGGGGAGATGANTTGAGGTTGGACATCAGAAGAATTTTCCCCCTGAAAGTGTTGTCAGGTGTTGGAACAGGCTGCCCAGGGCAGTGGTGAGGTCCCCATCCCTGGAGGGATTGGAAAGGCCAAGAGATGAGGTGCTGAAGGACATGGGCTAGAGGTGGCCTGGCCAGGGTCAGGCTGGGGTTGGACTCCATGATCTTAAAGGTCTCTTCCAAGGGATTCTATGATTCAATAACCCAAAAAAGGGACTGCAGGAAGAGACATCCAACCTGGTCTTGAACAACCTGGCCCAGGTTTGGTACAGATGCTTGAGGAGCTGGCAGAGGATTTTCCCATCACCCAGCACCCGTCCTTCAGGAGAACAAAAGCCATTCAACCCCCAAAATCAGGTGACATTTTTGCCAAGTTATGTCATGGTGTTGGGTGGGTTTGAGCTGCAGCACGTGGTCATAAAGAAAAACCATCCACCCAGCCCTGGGGGTGACAGGGGGGCCGTAAAATGGTCCCAGCATCTGCAGGCTGCCTCCCATGCAGGACCATCATCTCATTCCTGATGGCCAAGGCTTCTCTGGACACTTTGGGAGCTGCTGTGGAGTCCCACGTGTTTGTTTTAAGAAGGAGCTTTGTGGTTCTCTGTCCATACAGGTAGTAAAGTGCATCAGGATTAATCCCAAATATATATATATTTTTAAAAAAGCAAATTCTTTTTATTTATTTTTTTTCAACAGAACAGCCTGGCATTCTGAAAGTTTATTTTGAAATTGAAATAAGGGTGAATGGGGCCTACACTAAGACGGGGATTGCAGCTAACAGAACGTCTCTGTACAGAATACAACAAGGAAATTATTTCCTCAAGGTGGAAATTTATTGCTCCGAGGTGGAAGGCAGAGTGTTTTAAAGAGGTTTTTAATTAATAAAGGGAAACGTGCCAAGAATGTGTTGCATGTTTGAGCTCTCTGCATTAAATACTGCCAACCTGTTGAGGGCTAATTTAGGCTTCAATTAATAAATTACAACGCACACAGAGGCATAAAGAGCCTCCTGCACCTTCAGCAAACTGCAGGCAGACAGCCCCATCACATCTGAAAACAAATTTTCAGCATAGAGCTGTTGTCTCTTGGGATGCCAAGCTGCTCAGGGCACTTGTCCCTTCAGGTCAGGATGCAAAAGCTGGTACCAAACACCCCTGGAGCTGGAAAGCTGAGGTGCAGCAAGGGCTTTGCAGGGTATTTATAGCATCCCTGAACAGGAAGGGACTGTGAGAGCCTAAAAATTTTTCCTCTTTGGTATTTTTTTCCCCCAGTAATGCCATTCTAGGCATTCTCACCAGGATGCATTTTCCCAGTGGTCCAAGTCCCTTAGGTGTTAAGTCCCACCAACATCCATCAAAACCTGCCATCACATGGAACAGCTTTTCAAAGGCATTTAGGCTCTTAAACTTGCAGATTTGTGCCGAGTGGGATTTGGTTTTTTTCAAAGCACCTCAAGGTTTTAAATGTCTCGGGGGGGAACGGCGCCAAGTCTGACCCTTGCAGGTTTTCTCCCTCGTGGTCCCCAGACGAGGCATCTCCTGGCAGTGAGCTCCACGAGTGCATAGCACAAGGCTCAAACCAACCAACACACCCTCACCCCAATTTAAATGCCCCCCTCCTCATTTCACCAGGCAGCAGTTTGCTCTCATAGCCAGACCAAACCGGAGCATCCGATCCCTCACGCCTAAACCATTCATTAGTTGGTGCACTTCCACATGTCCTCCCTTCTCCAAGCACCACGGAATAATTAACATATAAAAGCCTGGTGATAAGTGAAGTTTACGATCCAAACTAGAGGAATGAAGGCTCAGAAGCGAACATTATAAGAGCCCTGTGCCCATAAACATCCCACTTCTGGTGGGCTACCCAGCCAATTAATTACATGCAGAAATGCTGGCTGAGCAGTCATTGCCCACATAAGCTCCATGCTGGAAAACAAACCTCCAGAGTTGTCAGGAGGAAAGTAAGTAGGGGATGGTGGGCTGGAGAGAAAAATACACACAGACCAAGAATAGGACGTGACCTGTGTTTTATAGGGTTTGGTTTTTTTTTTTGGAGTCTACACTGGTGTGGTTAAAAAAATATCTCTTCTCCTTGGGGGAAGGAGAAATGGGATAAAAACCAACAGTGAGGCGTGGGCTTCTTAAAAAAATAATGAATTATTGGGTTTTGCCTTTGCTCATGAGCTACTGCAACCATCAGCCAACTGCAAAGCCTCCCCTGACTCCCAGATGGGGGATCCCCCCACCTCTGCTGGGAGTAAACTAGCAAGCTGTGCTTTACCCTTGTCCTGCTGCTGGATCTGATGAGCTTGAGTACACAGAGGGTCTGGAGACCTTTGGTCATCCATCCAGTTGGGTGCATGTGGTGGTGGAAGGTGATGAGGAGGATGGTGGCATCCAAGGTGTAGTCGCTCTTCCAGTAAGCGATGGGATCCACATACAGTGTCAGCAGAAGCTTGGTGGTGTAAACAGAATGAAGAAGCCATCATAGAATCATAGAATCCCTTGGGTTGGAAGAGACCTTTAAGCTCATCGAGGACTTGTGCTCCAGACCCTTCCCCAGCTCCCTCAGCCGCTCCTGGTGACCTGGAGAGGGGACCAAGCGAGCACGGGCAGCCCTCTGCTCAAGCACTGACCTGGCGCTTCCCCCACTCTCATTTAATGTCCCCAACAACATCCCTCTGCCTGTGGGGACCATTTCAAACATGAGCCAAGCTCATCATCCTGGGTCACTGCCCAGCCTGGGAGCATCCAGCCCACATCCCACTGCACCATGTCCCAGCCCCTCAGAGCCGAGAACACGCCGCTCGCTTCCCCACACGGAGCCTGGTCCTGCAGCCGGAGCTCTAGGAAACCTCCACCGCTCCTGACTGGGTTTCTTGACATTAGCCAGGCCCAGCTATATATTACTGGGATATATAATTAAGGCTCAGAGGTTTGCCTACAGTAGCTGGCTCGTGTGAGACAAGGAAATCAAGGAGTGTGACCAAGAGGGGTTTTCCAGTGTGAAAATTGAGTATTAAAAGGGTGCTTAAAACTCACTGCGCTAAAACCATGAGGGGGGAAAGGGCTGAGGTGGAAAGGGCTGGACAAGTGTGTTTTAAGGATGATAAATTATTGATTATGAAGGGATTTGAAGCTGAAGGATGTTTCATCCAGGCCCTGGGGGGTACAGGCAATGGCATGGGGGAGGACATCGGGCTGGCAGCCACCCTGAGCAGCCAGGCTGGAGCTGGCAGGAGGTGGAGCTCTTCTTTATTTGGTTTTTCCTGTGACCCACCACAGCCAGACCCAGCTGGAGATCCTACTCCTGGCCAAGTCCTCCTGTCACTCAGGATGAATTGGAAACAAACCTGCAGCAAAGGTGTCACCCAGGGGGTGGGTGTGCACTGAAAGGGCTTTGCTCTGGCAGAAGGGAGTGTTCTTTGCAATGACACCAACAGCTACTGGAGGCATCTAGTCCAAAAACTGGAGATTTGTCTGTTCTGGGAAGGGTCTGGATGCTCCATGTGCCCCTTCCCTGGCGGCTCCATGCAATAGCTGGGCACTCTTCCCCCTCCCTGAGGGACCCTCCCCTCACAGAACCACAGAACTGTAGGGGTTGGAAGGGACCTCCAGAGATCAGAGTCCAACACCCTGCCAGAGCAGGTTCCCTGGAGCAGGTCACACAGGTGCCAGACGGGTCTTGAATGTCTCCAGAAGAGGAGACTCCACAACCCCCCTGGGCAGCCTGTCCCAGGGCTCTGTCACCCTCACCATGAAGAAGGTCTTCCTCACATCAATGCAGAACTTCCTGTGGTCCAACTTGTGGCCATTGCCCCTTGTCCTGTCCCCACAGGCCACTGAGAAGAAGTTGTCTGGTTCCCCTTGTCTCCACACTTCAGATATTGATAAACATGGATGAGATCCCCTCTCAGTCTTCTCCAGGCTGAACAGCCCCAGCTCACTCAGCCTTTCCTCACAGGGGAGATGCTCTTCCTCATCCTCGTGGCCTCTGCTGGACTCTCTCCAGGAGATCCCTGTCTGTTGTGTAGCAGGATCCCCATCTTTTGTTGTACCCTTGGTGCAGGCAGCAGCGTGGAACTCGCTGTTTGACATCACCAGCTTATGAGGACACATCCAGAAGAGGAAACCACACAGGGAAGTGCTGGGGTCAAGTCCTGGATAATCCAAATTCCTGCGTTAGGAGGATCACAAGCTGATTATTCCTAACTTACCAGGTGTTTGGTGCTCAGCTGTGCAGGGGTGACCCCCACTCCTACCTGGGGGGGGAGATGAGCCATCAGGATGCTGCACAGGCACCACATCGTGTCCCTCCCAGCATCCTGGGGGATGGTCCCGTCTCTGTGCTGAGCTGGTGGTGAAAACACTGCCGGAGCATCACATGGTTGTGTCACCCTGGCACTGGTGTCTAACAGCAGATAAATGCTGACTGCTCCTAGGACAAGGTGTGCATCAGAGCTTTGGGGGGGTTAATCCTCCTCCATGCACCCACCACTGGACTGGGAAGGGTGCAGGAGCCCACACAAAGAGCCCTGCTCTCCCTGGGGACCCTGCCAAGGTGGCAGCATCCCATGTGGGCACACCTGCCTGACACCAGAGACCACCAGCAGCCCTACCCTGACTCTTCCCAGAGCTTCTTTGCAAACAAGTCATCAGCTCCTCACCAAAGTGTCCAACTCCACAACAGATCTTCAGCACGAGCAGCACTTCACATAAACGTGGTCCTTGATGTCAGCTGGACGTCTCACATCCGTGTTTGCTTCTTGCCTTGGTTCTTTAGGAGAAAAAGTATTAACAATTGCTGATTAATTGCAATTAGTCAGCATCTCTGTGCTTGCTGGTGTGGCTGCTCTGCGAGCACTTGTTCCGGGACACCCGTCTCCTAATCCCGAGGTGCAGCTCTGGGTAAGCCACAAATATTTGTTTCTCAGAGTGAACAATTGTGAAAACCTGAAATTGGCTCATGCAGAAGAACTCATTAGTTTCAGTTAATTGGCAATCCCTTCGTTAACCCGAGGCTGGAAAGGCCAGGGGAGATGCAGACATGCACCCATCAGAGGCTGAGGGAAGCTCGAGGCTTCCAGAACTGTGTTTGGCACGATTGGAAAGCGCTGGTGGAGGAGGGGAAGGCAGAGGGGGGCTGGGGATCTGGCAGGCTGAGCAGGCAGAGCTGGGGCTGGGCTCTGGGCAAACCTCCACATCGTGCTCAGCCCCAAAAACCAGCGAGGCTGTGGGTATCTGTGACCCAGGTCAAGGGGACATAAACCCACAGCCAGCTCCAGCCCAATGTTTCTGCTCTGTGGTTTCGCTCTGCTGAACCCCCAGATCTACTGGAGGGGCCAAGGAAGAGCCTGGGCACGTCCCAAGGGATGCTGTGACTCCTCCAGCCCTGTCCTGGAGCCAGGGACATGTCACAGACAATGGGGAAGCACCTGAATAAAATAACCACGTCAGTGTGTCCCTGCAGCCTTGCGAAGCAGCCGAGCGAGGATGCGCCCTCGTTAGCCTTCTAATGCCCAAACTGCCCCTGATGAGAGCAGCTAATTAACAGAAACCCATCCTCTTCTTCAACCACTCCACCACCATGCCTTGGCTGCCTGTTTGAGCAGCTGGGAGGAGGAGGAGGAAGGGCAGGGGGAATCCCAGCACTGTCAGACAGAGCCATAACTCACAAACTAAGACAGAGGAGTTTGTTTTCTAGCAGGTTCCTGCAGAGCTGCCTGGGGGACCCCTCCCCAAAGCCCTGGAGCACATCTGATGCCGACACCGCCCCTTCCAACGTGGCTTTTTACTGGACCTGAGCTCCTGTTCTGGGGAAAGGGAAGGATTACTCCCTGGCTCTGTTTCAGAGAGGGTCCCATGAAGGTGTGATCTCCAGCCCCACAGGACCCAAGCAGTGGTCCCAACCACGTAGCACACTGCAGGCGTCCTTCCTACCCGGCTCTCCCAGCCTTGAGTTCCTCCTTTTTAATTTCCTGAGGCCACATGGTGCTACCAGAGGGTCTCCCAGGGATGATGTTTCCCACACGTTATGGACTGGGTCAGTGGAGGGGGATGCTCTGAGTTAAATCAGTCTGGACATGGGGAAGTTACTGCAAGGAGAAGGCTGGTCTGTGATGGATTATCCAAATACTTCCAGCCACAGTCAGCCTTGCAGCAGAAAAACACCCCCAACAACCAAACACCCCGGGGGGATGTTTAACCTGGTGGCTGCAAGTCATGAGCTGAACCTGGCAGCGAGCAGGGAAACACGACTCTTGCCAGTGCAGCCCCATCCCGCACCGCGGTGCCACCTCACAGGCATAGGGGAAGCAGGCACCAAACCTTCCCCATGGAGAAGCTGGCACAGGGGGATGAAGCTGGGTGTTGGGCAGCTGCTTGACATGTAATGTCACGGAGCAGCACATGCCATCACCTGGAAAAGACCCAAACCCTGTGTTCCTGCTACTTTGATTCAGCGCGGAGCTGCCGATGCTCTTCTCAAGAGAAGGCGCCTTAGGCTGAGTTTCCTGGCCCCAATCCAGTGCCTGTCATTAAATCCTTGCTGGATAAATTTCCTGTGAAGTTCCAGCTCTGTCAGGGAGACTGTGCATCCCCTCCCTGTGGCCCTCACTCGCTGCAGCAGCAGATGTGCAGGTACAGAAGAGCTGGGGAGGAGCATGGAGCGGGGCTGGGGGGCTGCGAGCTTGGGATTGGGGAAGTGCATGAAGGTAACAAGTGATGGGATGAGAGGAAATGGTCACAAACTGCCCCACTGTCCAAAAACACCCTCCCCCCCAGAAAAAAAAAGCCCAAATAAAAGGTGGTTTTATAAAGCACCCATCCCCTGGTGCCTGCAGGGCGAAGCAAAGCCCAGGAGCGTTGTCACAGGGAGCGTCCGCCCACACCGAACAAAACCAAAGGCAGAGCCGTGGGGTGAGTGGCACAGGGACAGACCTCTTCATGGCACCAGCAGAGCCAGGACCTGACTCCTGAGCCAGCCTCTGAAGTCTGCAGAAGAAAGCAGCAGGTTATTCACTGGTTTTATTACTGTTAGCGTGGCACAGCAGCACTCCTGAAAGGCACTCGCAGGGCTGTGGGATGCCCTTAACAAGAAATTGCAGCTAAAGAAGCACTGATTGAGAAACTGTGAGGATTTATAAGTCACCCTCCTCTTTTTCTGAGTGTTTTTGCCCCTTTGCTGCTCAGGGATCCTCAAGCCATGACGGCTCTGTGCCATAGCTGGACAGCCTGGCTCTCCAAACAATCTACATTAGTTGGTGGGGATTTTTTTTCCTCAGAGTATGTAAATAAATATCAATATTCCAAACCAAAGACCTCCCAGTAACTAACTATTATTTATCTTAAATCCATCTTAAAACTAAACAGCTCTGTCACATATGTACAATAATAAAGAAACAAATTACAAAGGAGGAATTTGATTTTATTGGTTTTATTCGGAGCGCACACATTATTTATCGACCTCTAACAACGGAGTTTTCACAGTTCGTTAGAGATGCTGTCAAAACTTGGGGGGAACCTCATTTCACTTCCCCACCAGTAACAGGAGACATCCCAGCCTGGTTGGCTGGTTTAGCTTTATTCACAGAACCCCAGACTGGTCTGGGTTGGAAGGGATCCCAAGGACCATTGAGTTCCAACACCCCTGACACAGGCAGGGCCACCAATCTCCAGGCCTGGAGCCGGACAAGGTTGCCCAGGGCCTCATCCAACCTGGCCTTGAACCCCTCCAGGCTTGGGGCATCCCCCACTCATCTGGGCAGCCCCTTCCAGCCCACTCTCTGCACGAAGAACTTTATTCACTCCCTACAACAGTGACCATTTTCAAATAGTTTTGGGGGAAATCCACCACTTCCCTGGAGAAAGGCACTTGGAAGCAAAACCCATCTGAGCACATAGTCCGAATTTGTGTCTTTTTAGGGATTAACTCCATTTCCCAAGTCGGTTACTGACAATAAACCCCACCACCTTGCTTCCTGCCACCAATTAGCACATGACAGCACTCTCACTCAGGATTACCCAAAAATAACCTTTCTTATTTTACCCACACAACTACTTGTGAGGCAGCCAGTGGCATTCTGCATCCCAACTATCCCAGAGACCACACACCTCACGTGTACACCCGCCACGGACGCTGGCGCTCACGCGTCTCCCGGTAGCTGCGCCGCCGGTGTCACTGGAGCAACACACTCAGGCACTGGGGAGGTGTCAATCTCCCAGGGGAGCTCAGCACCCAGAGCTGCTGGCAGGGCATGACGGTGCACGCTGGGGACACTCGGCAGCGGGAGGCCCCTCCTGCAGGGCTGAAATCTCCCTGCCGGCAGTGGAAATGTGTCTCGGTGAGGATCAGAGGATGGAAACTTGAACCCCTAAACCAAGGGAGAAATTGTTTTAAAGCTTGTCAGGGGGATCTGCAGCTCTTGGAGCAATGTTCCAATGAGTAATTGTAGCTAGAAGAGGGGGAAAGAAATTAAATTTTAAAAAAAAAAGGGTGAGCATAGCTCCAGCTGAGCCCAGCTTAGCGAGAATCCTGCTAATGCCGCTTCCTTCA
>VXBZ01005667.1:0-19195 GCA_013399135.1 Heliornis fulica | reverse complement strand
CTGGCGGTGAAGGAAGCAGCATTAGCAGGATTCAGCTACACAGCCAAGCTTCACACCCCCAATCCAGCAGGTATGGGAGCATTACAACACAAATAATGGCTCAATCCTGACAAGGTGCTGAGCACTGAGCTGGCCCAGCCAAGCACTTACGCTCATGCTTTGTTTAACGATGCGAGTGCCAGGAGCTCGCTGGGATTTTTTTTTTTGTATTAGCTGGACCAGGGATGAAGTTTACAGCATCTGCAGCATCCAGCCTCATTTCAGATGGGGAATGCCAATGGGTGGGTGGGCTCCTGCCTCACTCCAGCTTGAGTTTCTGGAAAAGGATTGTTCAAAACTTTATTTATCGCTCGTTTATCTGCTACGTCCTGATGCAGAGCCAGCGACGGCGAAGGACAAGCACAGGATCCGAAGGGGGCTCTCAGCATCCAAAGGGGTCCTAAAGGTCAACAAAACTAAGCCACTCAATTAACAAAATATCTTCTCTCAGGGGGTTTGTGTAATCAGGGTTACAAGAAACAAAGGATTTAAATGCATTTAAACATAAACCATCGGTGGACGCCGTGTTAACGCGTGTGTCTTGGTTACACCGAGGCAGCAGCTTTGTCAATGAACTGAGCCAGCTTCACATCTCTCTTGGTCAGTCCACCGCAGTCGTGGGACATCAGAGTTATCTGAACCTGTCAGGAAGGAGAAGAAAGGGATTAAAAAGCCAGTTTGGTCTCTGCCAAGTAGGCTGAGCAGCAATCCACCGGGAACGCCGCGCGTCTCTGTAGCGAACTGGTCTTACGCGATGGTCCCAGCCAGCTGGGTGCTCAGTGCTCATGTAAACCAGGAGACACAGTTGGTGAGGAGGCTTAACAGAGCCCAAAGTCCAACCCAAGCGAGCCCCTCTGCAGAATAAAACAGCCTTTGCATTCTTGGGATTCATCCAAGAAGAGGTGTCTGATTAAATAACTCCTTCTTTACATTTAAACTCCACGGATCGGTTTCACGGAGAACCTGGGCCGGTGACCAAGCTGCCAACAGCAGAGTCAAGGGGGCTCACAGGGTTTGTTAAAAACCAGCACCCTGAAGGTGAAAAAATTGTTAAGCTCGTTGTGGATTAATCTGGAAAAGAAAAACAAACGGAGTGGGGCGTTTTGCTACGGCGCAGCTGCCTGCACGGGTTTGTTTAGACTGAGCCAGATGACAAGTTGGGCGTTACTTCAGCTTGGGTTTGACTGAGATTTTGGGAAGACTGAGGAGGAATAAAAAAACCCAACCCAGATAAATTCTGAATTTTCTGGAAAGATAAGAGAATCAGGAGGTTTAGGTGATCAGGACTTTGGCCAGTGATCATTTAATGTCTCCTGAGTGACCTAAAGGGCGGATGAGGAGGGATCTGTGCTGGGATGGATGCCTCTTCTTGAGGGGGGGTGAGGTGGGGATGGTGGTTCCCCAGCCCCAGGTCCACATGTCCTTTGGGTGTATTTTTAGCACGATTACCATACATTCACCAAATGCCAAAACAAACAACTTGATACAATGCAACGAGAAGCATTAGAAAATAAAACTAAAGGCAGAGCAGTAATTTCCCCCTGCACACAGCACCTTTCACTGGAGGGTTGCAGTATACCTTGTAACCCTTGTAAATACAGGACCACCATCAGTCAGGTAATATTTTCAACAAATTTTATAAGCTGCTATGTTGAGACATAGAAGCCTGAAATTTTTTAAAAATCAAACCTAAACTGAGATGGCCAAGTTCCCATTTAGGTACCCACACACCGACGTCCTGCTTCTTTACACCACTGGACTCCTGACTTGTTGCACAGAAAGCAATGGAGGTTGGTGAGTGTTCAGTAGCTTGAAAGCAGTAATTTATTCAGGTTGGCCAAATAAAGGGTTTAAAAGCTTCTGTTTTATTTTTAGATCTCGGCCAGAGAGGTGAAGTGACAACTCTGAACCACGCAGCTGGTGTTGAACAACTGCAAAGAGCTTGGGGCCACTGAAAATACCTCAAACCTCTTTATAAAGACACACTCTCTTCCTGTTCCTGAACCTCTTCCTTGCAGACAAGTGACAAAAGGTGTCAGGGAGGAAGGATGGGCCGGTGGCTCAGTCTCCATGACCTGCCATGCCTGTACCCAGGGCTGGTGAACAGGTTACCTTGCTGTACACGTTAAACCATTCCGGGTGGTGATTCATCTTCTCTGCTTGCAGAGCAACACGGGTCATAAAGCCGAAAGCCTGAGGAGAGAGAGAGAAAAGAGGAAAATATAGTCCCCTGCCTGCCTGGACTGGCAGCACATGTGCAAGGTTCACCCCTCAGACCTCCTAGAGATGCTCCAGATCGCTGCATCCTCGGGGTTGTGTGTGCTAAAGGAGTGTTTCACCTCCTCATGCTGCCGATTCATCTTCCAAGACTGCTGAATCATCTACACCACTCAGCTCAGTGTCACTCACTCCAGGATTCAAAGTCATCGTGGGAGAGCAATGATTTTACCTTTGGCATCCAAAGGGGACTTTAAACTTTAAACCCCTCATCCCTTACTGCACCTCAGAAACCTGCCATCCCAAGTTAAGCATCATACCATTGGTGTTCCTGTACTAGACAGATACCACTCCCAGAAATACATCCCTTCTCATAACTATTTTGTTGTTTATTTTACAGGGGGGGGCGAAGGCAGCAGGTGGGTTTTCCCCTCTGCTTTATGAGAAAATATTTTCCCTTAAAATGAGTCAAAATAGGTTTCCCAATCCCCCTGCCCCTATATTCTGCACGGCACGCTCCCCCAGGACGCAGGTTTTATCACAGGCTCAAGAAGAAAATAATAGCAGGTCCTTGCCAAAATACTTAGGAGCAAATCACAGCATTATAAAGAAAATTAGAATGTCCATGTAAATCAAGAATGCAATTACACAGCGGGGCCCGAAGGGCTTCGGTGCGTGAGCAGGATGCCTCCAACTCGGCGAGCTTTGTTCATACCGAGCTCCATCCATCGGGGTTCAGGACCTGAATTAACATGCATAGCTAAAGTAACATCCACATTATAGTCTGGTTCATATTATAATATAAAAAGCTTGACAAACCCTACCTGATTTAGGTAGGTTTTTAGTGCTAATTTATGGAAGAGAATGTATATAGCCTGCATACCACCGAGCGACGGCCGTTTCAAACAAACATGTGGTCAATGAATAACATATAATGGTTGATAATAGTTTCAAGTCTTTTTTTTTTTCCTCTCACAAATTACAAAAACCTTTAAGGAAAAAGGAAAAAAAAAAGAGTAAAGAATCAGTGCCTGGATGAAGTATGACTCTGTTAGCCGCTTTGCCAGTCAAATGAATGCAAACGTTATAATCAGAGAAAATCATTCCAATGAGGTTTGTCATTTGGAAATCACCAAACTGTCAGCAATTAAAAAGCTTTTTTCTTTGACCCAAGAGCATTCCAAAATTTGGGAAAATCTAACTTCCCTTGAAGCTCTCCCTCGGTTTAGTTTTACTTGGAGCGAACAATTACATTTCAAAATTCACAGACGTTTCAGCAGCGCTCTCTGAAGCAGAGCTGCGAGTTCTGCAGTACGATTTTAGCAACTTGGAAGAGTCCTGCAGAACTAACACTGCTGAAAGGCACTGAAATGTTTTTAGAGTGTCTTTGGACTTTAGAGGGACCCTATTTCCAACACAGTGATCCATACACAGGGAACGCTATTTCCACAGCAATCCATACACAGAAATGTCCCAAAAACCCATAAACTTGTGATATATCTGCAGCTGGGCTGCTGCTGCACCAACAGCCAGCAAGGGAAAAAATACATTAGATTTATGCAAACCCTACTACCAGGTTCATGCATGCTCTACCAGTGTCCATTTGTCCATCAGAGGAGTCACCCACTTGTGCATACGAGCAGGTTACGCTACACAGGCACAAGTCATTGACTGTGTGACAATAACCATCGCTCCAGCTGTGGCAGAGCCAACTCTGCAGGCAAAGGAGTTTACTAAATTAATATGCTCTGCAGAGCTTCAGGCTTTGTGACACCAAATCCTCACCCACCAATGGGTCACCATGCCAATCCACTGCCTCTTACTCTGTGACACTAAAAGCCTTGTAGTTGGGGAAAAGAGAAAGTGGTCTTAAGACTGTTCATCTTACCCAAAAGTGCTCAACTGGGGCAGTCTGAAGCATGAGAAGGAATGAAATCATGGGATATTTAAGGCTGGAAAAGACCACTAAAATCATTGAGTCCAAACATCTGTTCAACACCACGTCAACTAACCCATGTCCTGGAGTGCCATGGCTACACGTTGTTTGAACCCCTCCAGGGATGGGGACTCCACCACCTCCCTGGGCAGCCTGGTTCAGAGGACCCTCCCCAGGACAGGTCCTACCTGTTGTTGACCATGACTGTCCCAGCCAGAGCGATCTGGTGTGGCAGTGAGGGACAACACACTCGCCCGCCAGACATGCCCAGGCTCAGCTCACAGCCGTGCTCCCTCGCTGAACATCACCCAGAGCAACTTACTTCTTGCATTTTAGTTTATTTTAATTATACACAAAAAGCATCTCCCACCAAGAAAATGAGCTACAGTTCCACCAAGCAATTTCACGAGCGCAATCTCCATTACGGTCCTAAATACTTCCTCTGCTAATTAAAGGAATTGGAATGCTATTGTTAACGAATCACCTTTATATTTGTAGAGCCATAACCTTTCATTGGGAAAATACAATTGGCTCTGGAAGGAAAAGATATTTAGGTTTGATTAGATATGAAAACACTATTACAGAAAATCAGTTTGGACATTTCTTCACGTCTTGAAACTTGATCGGTAATTTGGTCTAATTGGTGATCAAGGAAACTATCTTGTGATCAATTAAAGTAATTACCACATTCCGGCAACACAACCAACCTTAATTTGAGCAGGAGCCTGCACTTCTTCAACTTTAATTAAAAATAATGAAAATTATTAAGCAGTCTGCAGTGCAAGATCATTGTCAAGACCGCATTGGTGGGCAGAATTTATCAGACCATCACACTTCTCTTGATGAAAATGGGACAAGTACTTTACTCATGACAGTAAGACCCAGCAGAGCCTGGAGTTTTGCTGTAGTAATAATGGATTTCTGCAGCCCCCTGGCCCCATCTTCAGACTTTTCCATGGAAAAAAAAAAATAATAGAGGAAAAAGAAAGGATCCATGCGTTTTCTAGGAGCCACAAGAGGTTAAAAGAGGCTCTGAGGTATTAAATATTACAAAGTATTTGGATAATTCAGCATCAGGCAGACACTGTCAACCTTGTAGGACATTTGGGCTGAAATAACATCCAGGCACACAGGTTACTCTGAACAAGAACATGTCACCTGTGTCAGGGCAGAATGTGGAGTCCCTGTAACACAGCTCTAGAAGAAGGGAGGAGTGAAACAATCCTGCACAGACAAGATGTGCCAGGATGTCTCTTCCCTTTGTGTGTTTTAAGAGGGTGAAAGGAAGAACTAAAAAATTAATGGTGTTTCAGTAGTGACATCAGAAGAACAAGTTAACCTAATAAAGTTAAAAAAAACCCCAAACCCAAACCCAACAAAATACACACTTCAAAAAAATTCATCTCTCACATAAAGTTTTAAATCTGGCCAAACTACTCTGGAAAGTGACAAGTTATCACAAAATAAGACTTAAAAGCAACTTTTGTTGCCTGAGAATGGGAAAACCAGGGCCAGGCACTTTGCTGTCAGAAGTGGGAGGAAAGATGAAATTCCATCCACCCCTCTGCGCCGCACAACGCCGCGCAGCTCGGGGAGAGCCGCTGCATCCCGGAGCTAATCGGCTATTATTCTTCCTTTCACACTTCTTAGGCAAGGAATCAATTCATCTTAATACTTTTTAAACATGCTGCTTTCCACACAATGCTTGCCAACATTATCTTGATGAGTTATACATCAAAGGAACACAGGTCGATGTGTCGCGCTAATACATCACCCGCCCGCGAGTCCCCAGTGATGGATTACCCCGGTGCATCTCCAGAACAAAGCAGCTGACAGCACTTTGCTCAAAAGCTGAGATATTCAAGAAAACCAGCTGAAAGGCTCAGCAATATAACCATGCAGAGTTTTTATTTGTTTGTTTTCAAAATGTGTATGCTACTAAGAGTGTACCTGGGTTTCTTAATTTCCCTTGGACGCTCAGCCAAGGAAACCATATGCTGATCACGAGTACATTAAGGTTTCTGCCTCCCATCTGTCATTATAATGCTGGAGGTTGCATTAACCCTGACCTTCTGCAGCACGAGGGCTACCTGTCTTCCCCTCCCCACCCACCCAGGCTGCACCAGTATCGTTTATCAGTGGGAAATGAATAAATAAAACAAGTTACAGTGACATGGCAGACAAGGCAAGAGATGCCTACGCACTCTCGCTTTCCATTCACCCAGCGTATCACACATCTCCCCCTTGGCAGTCACAATATGTGACAAGAGCAATAAACTCACATCATTCCAGGTCACTTCCAAACTCCAGAAGCTTCCATGTACCCACCTGGTGTTATTACTTAAGAGAGAGCCAGCAGATAAAAGGAAAAAGCTCTTTCATGTGCAGGTATTTCGGGTTATGTTCAGCTAGTCACAAGGGTTTGATTTAATGTCAAGGCACCTTCTGTTGGGGTCTTAAGGCAAACCCAGGGTTTGTTTTATTTTGATTCTATGTGCTCCATTAAGAAAAACTTTCATCTTACAAATATATAAAAATCACATACTCTTCATCTGTGACCACACCATTAAAAGGTACAAAGAGGGCTCCAAGGACAGGAATCGTTCTCAAAACCATGTGCCCATTTGGGGATTCTTCTCTGCTGGCATCATCATCCTGCTTGACCCATCCCTGGGGGGGACCAGATCCATGCAGCATTATGTATTTACCTCTTTTTCTCTTTTTTTTTTGTCCCTCTCTGGATTCATCCATGACTGAAACCAGGAGAACACCTTCCCACTGCTCTTCCCTGTTTTTAATACCATTCCAAGAACAACAGGACAGTCCTTAAGAACACAACTAAATAACAACACAAAACAGAACTGGACAAGTGTTACCCTTCTCCCTCCATCCCACCCCATTCAGGTACGGGCAGCCAACAGGGTCCAAAGGTGAATACCACAGAGGAAACCACACATAGGTAATTTCTACCCCTCCTTTAACAGCCTGAGCAGCAAAATACCATGATTTCAGCTAACCTTCCCCTTCCCCAAGCACTGCTCAGGATCAGGGGGTCCAAAAGACACTAATCACAGAATCCCAGAATGTCAGGAGTTGGAAGGGACCTCAAAAGATCATCCAGTCCAACCCCCTGTCTGAGCAGGATCACTGAGATTAAATCACACAGGAACATGTCCAGATTGGTCTTTAATGTCTCCAGAGAAGGAGACTCCACAACCTCTCTGGGCAGCCTGTTCCAGGGCTCTGGCACCCTCCCAAGGAAAATAGTTTTTCCTTATGTTCACATGGAACTTTCTATGTTCCAGCTTGGACCTGTTGCCCCTTGTCCTGTCACTGGCCATCACTGAGAAGAGCCTGGATCCATTCTCCTGACACTCACCCTTTATGTATTTATAACCATTAATGAGGTCACCCCTCAGACTCCTCCAAGCTGAAGAGCCCCATCTCCCTCAGCCTGTCTTCACAAGGAAGATGTTCCACTCCCTTAACTCTCTAAAATTCCAATAAAGGGAAAGTGTGGATGAGGAATACCATCAATATACTGGTGTGCACTGTGGTGCCATTTCTGTCTTCGTAACAAAACATGAAACTAAAAAAAAAAACCAAACAGCCCCACAACTACAATTTCCCACTTAATTTCCACACTTTTCTTTACCCTATCTTTCTTAAACCCCCAAGCTGACTACTCCCACCCTCCACTCATCTGCCCTCCTCACTTAGAGAAAAGTGAAGCACCACTTTGCTCTCTAAAAAAAGAAAGTTACCTATTTATATTCACGTCTGAGCTGCAAACACCCTCCTCCGTGTCAGATCCGCAGCGGCGTACGTGGAACCCTTTACACCACGTTCCACAAAGAAGGCTGTTTCTGCCTCCCAACACTTGTTTACAATTATGTCTGTGAAGAAACCAGCTTGCCAGCTCTATATCAAACATTTCTGACAGCAAAAGCACAAACACCGATCTATTCTAAGTAGTTTGCCACTCCGTGTAATCTTGGGAAAGGCATTCTTGCCTTTGATTCTGAAAATGTTTATACTTCATACATTATGCAAATAGTTTTTATATATTAAGAAATAATGCAAGCAAAGCTCAAGTTAAATTAAATTCTTCAACAATAACCTTGCCAAAGCGCTGATTTTCCTATAAAAAAAAAATTATTCCAATTTGTTGATCTTACATTGGATGAAACATACTGTAACAATCTTCATAATTTATGTCCTGTTGGGACACTATGATTTAAAGTAACATAATACAGACCAGCATCGCTGCTAATCTAAACCACCTGACCAGATAAACAACAGTTTCCCCTTCCCTCTTCATCGAGGGTATTTCTGTTTATTGTCATATGATTTACCAATTTGAAGAACATGAAGAATAAATGGAGGCAAAGAGAAGCGGAGCTGGTAGCCGCGGCCTTTTCCTCAACGGGGACGTTTCTCACACAGGTACTGGTACAATGTCAAGAGCCACAGGAGATGACAGAAGGCATACTCTTCATCTCTGTCCCAGGAAAAACCCAACCCAGTTTGCTGGGTTGCTAGTTTCTAGTTTTCTCACTGGTTTCTAGTGCTTTTTCTAGACCTGGTGTGAGGAACTAGACCTGTTGGAGTGTGTCCGGAGGAGGCCACAAACACTATCCGAGGGCTGGAGCACCTCTCCTATGAAGCCAGGCTGAGAGAGTTGGGGTTGTTCAGCCTGGAGAAGGCTCCAGGGGAACTTCTAGCAGCCTGCCAGTCCCTGAAAAGTGCCTAGAAGAAAGCTGGGGAAGAACTGTTGCTGAGGGCAGGGAGAGATAGGACAAGGGGTGGTGGTTTTAAACTAGAAAAGGGGAGAATTAGGTTTGGTATTAGGAAGAAGTTCCTCAATCTGAGGGTGGTGAGACACTGGCATAGATTGCCCAGAGATGTGGTGGAGGCCCCATCCCTGGAGACATCCAAGGTCAGGGTGGATGGGGCTCTGACCAACCTGCTCTAGTGAAGATGTCCCTGCTCACTGCAGGGGGCTGGACTAGATGGCATTTAAAGGTCCCTTCCAACCCAACACATTCTATGATTCTATCATTCTATGAGATGGTCCTGATGATGCTTAAGGTACAGCTCTCCAAAAGAGGTTTGTATCAAAGGCTTCATCTTCTGAGCTCAGCAGTGACCTCATCTTTGACACCACTTTGTCATAAGGTAGGTCATAAGGAGATTCAACTGGTCTGAAAAGCAAACATAAATTCTCCACTAAAGTGAAGGGACACGGATCAACACAAGAGAAGGGACCAAGGGGACGGTGGAGAGCACCAACCCGCTCTCAAAGCCTTCTCCTTCCTTTGCTTTCCTCTCCCCCTCACTAAGTGTGTGAAATCAGCACAACAACCCTCCACTTTCTCTTTCCTAAGCCCGTCTACATCAGGGTTTTCACAGCTGCTGAATTTCAACTTCTTTTTCTCTTATTGGTGATAATGCGATACAAAACGTTACATCTATTACACCTTCTTCCTCGGCACATCTTGACTTATCCAGCAGCCTCAGATCATTTTTCCTACTCTCATTTTTATTACAGTAAGTGACTGCACCTGGATTTCGTGAACAGAAAGCAGATAACACTCGCAGTGATTCAACCAACAGACCTCATGCCAAAATTAATCACCTATTCCACCAAAAAGATTTATAGACCTGATGAAGTAGAAGTGAGAGAACATGGAGATGTCTTAAAGCAGCAAAAAATCTTCTTTCTAGGAGGGATAAAAGTTTCAAGCCTAGGCTCCACTGGCTCAACACAATCCTATTACAAAACATATTAATTTGCTTACATGTAGATAAAAATAATTACAGTTTCCCATGAAGATTACAGCAAAATAAGTAATGTCCAAAATCCCAACCAAACCCAGAACAAGGTCGTGTGGTATTTGAAACACATCACTTCATACAGAAATACTAAAAATAAATGGGGTTTGGGTTGGTTTTTTTTACCTAGTTTCTTAGCATTCTAGGTAAGCATGGACTTGTAAATATTATTTCATTTATTAAAACACACAGATATCTAAATGAGATTTTTTTGAGAACAAGAAGGAAAATAATCTCAGGTTTCAGGATTGAGCTAGAACATGGAAAAGAAATCCTCCAGCCATGTAGTCAGCTCAAAGCAGCTCTCCACCTCCCAAGCCATTTTTGTGGCTTTGTGCTCAAAAATGGAACATAAAGGTTGCACTTAGGAGGTTTACACCAAATAAAATAGCTATTTTGAGAAACATGACTTTTTAAAATGAGCTTTTTGCACCCTACCTACAAACATTAAATAATAGAGCAGAGCCCCCATTAACTGAGCACCTGCTAAAGCAATCAGTCACTCAGAATAATAAACGCTCTTGGCTGAGCAACTGAAGGAACAATGATAATTTTACTTGTTAAAGCAAATGTTTGGCCCAGCAAATCAAACCCCAGGCTGTACTGTAATAAAGCCATCACACAAACCACTATAAAAATAAACCAGTAACAAGATGCAGTTACTCCCCAGTTCCAACCTTTTGAATTCAGGCACCTGAACCCTGCGCTAAGGCACTCGGCTCACCAACACACTTTGTGCCACGCAAAGATGCTGAACCATCTTTGCCCACGACATGAAGTGGTTGGAAAACAGACCAAAGAAGAATTGATTCCAGTGAGCACTCCAAAAAGGTGCTCAACTCCTCCAACTTTTACAGAGCTCAGCTGTGGTGTAGAAGAACAGAGAAGTTTCATTTCCCCTCTGCACCATGTTTTAGATGGAAGAGGAGAACAAACCACTTTTTCCCAGTGTTTGTGGGAAGGAATGAGTTCATACTGTAGAGATGAAAGAGAAGTACACATGCCATCTGTGCTGTTGATAAGGTAGGGAGCACTCAGACAAAATTCTCCTTGGTCTTCTGGCCAAGATTACACATACTACCAGTTTAATATGCAAGATCCTCTCTGCTGAGTATCTAAGGGCAACCATCCTGCTGCCTCTGATAATCCTGTAAACCTCTGCCATTTATGATGCTAAGAAGACATCAAAGAGTGATAAGAAAGGCATTGCTTTATGATGGATTAAGAGAAGAAGGGGCCAGTCACATCTTCCACCATCCTCCTACCTGCTATACCATCAGCTTTTTGGTCTTGGCTTTTTTTTAAAGATAAGGTCAACAATTCATACACATGGCACAGAAATGCCAATGGAAATTGTGAAGGGTTTGGAGAGGTCTTCTGATCACTCACTTGGCCAAGCCGGAATCTAAAAAGACCTGAAGCTGTGGGAAAATAAAAAAAAAAAAATTAAAAAAGGAGTAGGAGACAGCAAGCATCTTCCCAGGCAACATGTTTCTCTTTGGGGCATCCTTTAACCTCCGAGCAGCTGGGTACCTGGCTCGGTTTGCCATGTCTGCTGTTCCCTATGTGATCTGTAGGTCAGCTAGACCTGTGCTTCATCTCCTGCTGCTGGTGTTTGGAAGAACGGCTGGAGCACGGTATGGAGAAAGGCAGCTTCATCAAATGACATTATTAAGAACTTAATTTAGACAGACAACCTACACTTGACATTTTCATCTGTCTCCTAACCCCTCTGTGTGCTCCAAGCACGTGCCTGGAAGTGGCAAAGTATATCCAATGTGTGGTATTTTGAGGGGTTCCACGTTCCTTTGGTTGGCTGGTGTTTTACTAAGGCATGAGGCTTCCTCTGGGCAACCCACACCATGTGTACACTGGTCCATCTGGAAACAGAGGGATGGGCTCACAAGGGGAGACGAATACTAACACTGAGCCCTCCAGTCAATGGCAGATTTCTTTTGTAAGTTCAGATGAACATGTCACAGAGGGAAAACTGTTGTACCCCTCTGTCTTTGTGTCAGATCAGGCATTACAAGGTGTTATAAACACAATGCCTCAAGGCTTGTACATCCAACAGTATTTTTCCTTGCCATGAGCACCCACCCCCTGTATCCCAAAATAAAGATGCTCCCAACCAGGGACACCTTGGTCACACAGACAGATTTAACTACCTACTGTGGTCCTCATCACAGCATGAATGAAAAACATCACACCAGACCATGAAATCAGGACTTTCCCATCCGACCCTAGGAATAAAACCCATTTTCTCACAGCGCACCGTTAGCGCTAAACAAACCCAGTGGCTTGGTGCTGACTCAGCAAAAAGATACAAAAAAAAGCTCCATAAAGAGCCAGCTTTCTGTTTGTGCAAAGCAACCTTCCACCTCATCACAATAAAAATGAAAGGAAGAAAAAAGGACAGGGGAAAGAGGAAGAAGGGAGTTCTCAAAAAAGTCCTGACACGAAGCGGGTTCGCAGCTTTCCGAAAGAGGAATGAAAAAAAAAAACCCCGCGCCCGCCTCGCCCCGCTACACTGCGGCCCCACCAGTGGCTCTCCAGAGCAGATGTAACATTTTAGCCCAACGTGATTGTTTGTGAAAGAAATAATTCTGATCAAAACCCGAAATTGCAGCCAGCAGAAGCGCTGCACTTCGTCACGTTAATCCGCCCTGACGGGGAGCGGCGAGCGGAGATTCCTACTGCGAGAGGAGCAGATGCGAAAGGTCAGCGCCGGCCCGCGACTTCAAAACCCTTAACGTGTAAAACAGTGTGCATTAAAGCCTGAAAGGGCTCACGGCGGGATTAACGGATGTCCGCTAAGTGGGTTTGATGTGCTTTTGGTGAGTAATGGTTAATTCTGAAAGAGGGGAGGTGTAGTTTTGGTTTGGGTTTATTCCACCAGCCAGAGTCCGGTTTTTAATGGTAGCCGCAGTGGATAAAGTCCCGGAGCGCGTTTCTCCTTCATGGGTGTATGAGAAAGTGAGAGATGCTGGTATAAAAGGTATTTTATGGTTTAATAGTGTTGATGGGTGTTATTCCAAAAGCAAGGGGATGGAAAAGGTTAAGCAACCAAGACAGAGGGATGTGCTGCTGGCATTTAACCAGCATCTTTCCAGCACACCCCGTAACAATAAATTTTAATGCATAAAGACATTCCTTAACTGAAAAGGTAAAATAACGGTATTCCCGGTGATCACATCTTCAGAAAAAGCAACTTGCATGTTCACTCACATTCTCCCAAATTATTGTGTCCCAATGAATTAAAAACCAGGGAATTTTTCATTCATTTTCCAAAGCTTGTTTGCTTCAGATGAAGAGCCTGGACTGTACTTAAGATCAAGCTGACCAGCTCGCATTTGCCCGTCCGAATGTAAAGCAGCCCTGCCCATGTGGCTGATATAATGTTTGTGCTGTTTAATTCAAACAGAACAATCAAGTTGTGCAGCTGAAAAAAAGGAGGAGAAACATTTCTTCTTCTTCTCCAAATCTACAAGACAGCTTGTGAAACCCAAAAGGCATTCTGACAAATAATTTCTTTTGCACTTTCGGATCAATGCCTGAAACAAGCATAAGGCAAATGCTATAATAATTGTTACTTGAGGGATAATAAATCCATCTTTTAAGGAAAGCATTCATGCTAGAGCCAACTGGAGAGCAATCCAAAGTTCAGCTGGGCATGTTTAAGCAGTTGGATATACAACGGGTCTAATTGGTGGGGCAAACTCAGCAATTAGAAAACCCACCACCCCAATAATCATAAATAGAATCTATGATTCTATAAACTATAAAATAATGGCTTGTTCTACAGAGAAACATGACTTAGCTCCTCAAGAAAATGAGCATCCCTAATTACAGCAAAGTCACAAGAAAAATTAAACTGATGCAACTTCTACGACACCTGGGATGATGGCACATCTTGCATGATGGAGATGAATCCTGCTCTGATTCTTCAACCTAAAGATAATTCATTTCATTTAAATATGATTAATGTCATGACGATTTAAATAATCCTGATGGTACTGCCATGATGATGATGATGTAATGGTGACACCAGTACCATAGTTTGCCCCAAGCAGATGGGATGTGATCTGTGTAGGCCTTGGCCAAAGAGGAGAGGAGATACCCTGCAGTATGAAGTGGAGCAATCACTGCCCATCACCTGCCTAACTTGTAGCAGGCATGTACTTCTCATATGCATCACAGCTGTGAAGCTGCAACAAAGGGACCGAAGGACAAAACAACAGTTCCCAGACATGTAAGGGAAGGTGAATTGTGAAGGACTTTAAAAGACTAAGAGGCTGCTGGTGTCCTAAGGCAGGTCTATTTAAGATAGAAGGTCTATTTAAAGTGCAAAACATTGGTATGAAAGTATTCTGGAGCAATGGATGACTACCTGAGGTTTATATGCCACCAGCCATGCTGGCCCTGAGAAGAAAATAAATCCTGTCTTACTCAACTCCCAGCACCAAGGATTTAACTTCTGCCTAGATGCAACCCAACTGTGTATTTCCACCACCACAGACTTCCCAGCTTGGCAAATTTCCCACCTGAAGCTGGCAGACACGGGTTTGCCAACTGGTGACATTAATGGAAGCAAGACACAATTAGCAAGGCACTAGTATCACCTCCTCCTCCTCAAGCCAAGGAAGGACACTCATTAGCTCTCAAAAGAGACATCTCCCCAGAACTTCTTTCACTTCCCCAACCCAGAGTTCCCTGCCTTCCACAGGCAGAGCCAAGCAGTATGGGCAGACGGATCGTGTCCAGGTCCCGTGGCTGCACCCCAGCTCTCCAACCTGCCGACTCGGAGGCGAGAACATTACTGACTCAGTCAACCACAAGAATAACCTCAAGGAAGGGGTGACCATCCAGAACTCATAGATTTTTACTGTGCTCCGCTCCGAGCCACTTGAGGCAGTTCGTTCACTCCGTTCCAGGTTAACCTCTGCCAGGCCCGAGAACTTCACTATCAGTTTCTAATAAAGGAGAATGTCAACAGGCAGATACGCCAGAAATTCATTATTTTCAGATACAAAGATTTTCTCGACTCTGTAAATCCCCTCATAAATAATCCTGATTTATTGTAAATCGGTTATTGTATTCATAAACGCAGGGAAGTTAGTGAACAACGTTAACTACCACGAGAAATACTTTCATAACTCTGCAGGTGCACAAATCACAGCATATGGGAGAGGACTCAAAGGATCATGGAAAACGAAATGGTGAAAGAAAAACTATATGAAAACCAGCACCTACCTAGGTGGATAAAAAATAAATAACATTTATTTTCACTCAACAGGCAACCTCATGCAAAACTCTGGCAGAGGGAGCGAGCGGACTGATGCTGCGTTCAAGATAAGAGATTGTCACCCCAAAAATCAATGCTGATAAGTTTTGTCTTTCCCTCAGCACGAGTGACAGTCAGGGGCTGAGGCTGCTCAGGCTTTGAGGTTAAACACAAGTGACATAAGCTGCACCTGAATGCAATCATACCCGGCTCCACGAAGATTCACACGCAAGGACTAAATCTGTCACAAATGGGTCGGTTTCCGATCCTCCTGTAGCCAACTTGCTTTATTCTGACCTCCATTTAACAAATCAACTTAATGGGCACTGGGAGTGCTATAAAACTTAACAATGGAGTGATTTTAACTTTTAAAATATAGTTATGAAGCAAAATGTTGGAGAGCTCCTTCAATACTGGAAATCAAATTAAATCTAGACATTTTTTAACAGTCTTGACAGATATAATCCTAGTTACCATGTAAATTTATGGTAAGCTGCTGTGATATTAGCCACAGGTGCTACTTTTAATATATGGCCCGCATCTGGCTGGGAATAAAATTTCTCAGAGGACTGAAAATGACCTCACTATCAGACAATGGAGGAGGGAAAAAAAAAACAAACCCACAAGACCTCTGTGGCATATAAAAAGCTGGAGATGTGGTCCACAACTGAATATTTAACATAAAATTCATTTTAACTCCGCAGATTGTAGGTTCGATTCAAGGATATTATGTTTTCAATGGGTAAAAGGCGTGGACATATTTCAGCCAAAAGATTAAGTACATCAAGAGGCAATGAAATATGCTGCCTAGGTATATAAAAACAAATTTCCCCATCTTTTGATCAATGCAGAAGATGGAGGAACGTGCAGGAGCAGAAGAGGAAGTATTGACACGGATTGCATTACAGGGCCTGGCACCAAGCACCACTGTTGAAACAAATAAAGACCAAATTTGGACGTGTAATTGTGGTAATACAACAAGGATGATCAATGTGAGCACATCTCCCTGCAGCTAAAGGAAAATAACTGGCATTTCAAGAGGGGGAAAATGAAAAAAAAAAGGCATCTACCTTTTTTTCCTGCTTGGGAAAGACTTGCTTGGACTTTTTTCTCCTGGATTTCAAGCAGGAGAGCTAGCAAGTTTGGCAAGGAAATGCAAAGTGAGAATAACCATTTAACAGTTCTAGATTTTTTCTGCACCTCTTTAAATAAGTTCTCAAAAACCCACAGTCTGCAATTCCAACAAAACACATGTGCTTCTACTCTCACTGCACCCCAGCCTCCAAAGCGTTTCCTTACTGTCCCCCCCTCCCAGGCTCATCTTTTGCCCGTGTCCCGTAGCCCCCAAACACAACCTCTATTTAAAGGAGCTTTCAAAACTCTCGGAGCATTTGATTTCCTGTCATTTTATAAAATGACATTAGAACTCTTACAGAGACTTCCTACATGTCTCCCCTCCCTCTCCCCCCAAAAAAAACCACCTTAATTAAAAACTTACCCTATAAAAGAAAGCAGCTGTAAAGGCTGAACCTGACTGTCAGCAAACATGCCCACCTCTGTAATTTCCTAACTGCGTTTTCTGCCGCTGCGTGATTACCTAAGGAAATGCAATCACACAGGCAGTTGCCCCTTAAACCCTCTGGTCAAATCCAACCAACTTTGACAAAAGACATGGAAGTCTCAAAGTTAAGATGTTCCTGTAGATTTGGTGAAAATGAGCAGCTGGGTAAAGGACACAAAGCGGGCGCTCAGCACCCATCGCCCGGAGCCCTTTGTAGCCACCTGCCCAGACTGGGCTCGAGATGAACCGAGGGGAAATCCAAATTTTTAAGCAAGGTTTGTCTCCTCTGTAAGATCACCTTGACCTCAAATGCTAAGAAAATCCCTCTTAAGGTACAGGCCAGGTCCTCAGCAATTCTCCCTTCCTTCGATGGGAATTTTAACATTAGTCCTGACGTTTGTGAAATTGTTTTTTGAGTTTGCAGAATGGGAACTGGGAGAAGTTACCAGCGTGATCTGGAAGGGTAAATTAGACCTCTATCCCGTTTTCAAATGGTGGGTGGGCAGCTGAAAGCTTGCTCCACAGCTGGAAGAGAAACATTTTGTTTCAGTAGAACATGAGGCATGAATGGATGAGAGCATCCCTCGGGCTGCCCAACGGCTGGAAAGCCTCGCTAGCTGCTTTTCCCTTCCCTACAGACAGAGAAAGTGGCCCATAATAAGCCCCCACTGACATGGCTGTGAGGTTTGCAGTGCTCACTGGTACCCACATGCGTGGCACGACCTCAGATTTGCCATGGAGTGGTCCAAGCCCAACCACTCTCCCACAGACCTTCCTCACAGACAGAGGCTTCCAATGACCAAGTGCACCTCAGGAAAAGTGACTCCACCAGGGGGTTCTTGAGCAAGTGCACCTGAAAAAGGCTCTGATTATAACTCACCACTCCCTACTGGCTGTTCAATGGTGGCAGCAACATGCAGTAGTTGCAAGGAGCAAGGAGGAACGCAGACATGGCTGCAACCAGTGTATCTCTTCTAGGCAACGTGCTCTCCTCTCCAGTTAGTTGCATTTCCATTTCTCCCCTCACTGCTGGTGTATTTTGTATTTTATACATGACTGGAACACCCACCCACCAGGAGCTGCCTTGTGCCATAAGGAACATGGAGCAGCACCCACCACCAACGCTGCCCACTGCACGACACCAGGACGGGTGGGCACCCACAGCAACATAACAAAGGGCTTCCAGCTGGGACCTCGGGCTGGTTTCCAGCTCATTTCAGAGAACTGTACCCCCAAAGCCCATTTTCATGAAAATGTATCTTCAGACTAACAAACAGCACCGGGGCTTTCAAGTTCTGGGTTGCAAACTAATTCCCTAAGCCAGAAGTGTCATTAGCTTGTCAGTCGTACAAAGGCAGCCCGCTGCTGATCGCTTTTAACAGAGCTAATCTCAGCCTGAAAGCTTCAGGAATCTAAATAACCCTTGTTTCACAGAAGTTTCATTTCATTCTCGTGCTGAAAATAATATACATAAACCAAGCTCATGTCTACACATTTGCACGACTTTATAATAAAAGTTGTGTTTATATTCTTAACATCTGTTGACATACACAGACTTTGTAAACCTGGCATAGATTTTAAAGCCACAGAATTTTCCATGCATCATGAACATTATCTCAGAGAAGCAATAAAAAAAAAAAAAGCCATGAATACATTAATCATACCAATATCATCTGCAAAACATAAATCTGAAATACCTTTCGTGGCAGCTCAACTACTCTTGGTTTTTTCCCCTTTACACACCTGACTCTGTGCCATCTGTAAAAGGCCATCAGGAAGATCACCGAGGAAATGGTATTTCTCAGCCCTTTGACTTTTACTAAATATTTGCACTGTAAATAATATAAACAGAATATTTATTGCATGAAATGAAAGAAGTTGTACCTGCAAGTTCAACTTTTTTTCCATTGCAGGACTAAACTCTCTCAAAGTACAGTGCAGGCATAGCTCTGCTCTGGTCACTCGCTCCATACGCTGCAATAAGCACGATATTTACTCACTGTTACTATAAACACACGCATCNACAGAAGCTCAGCTCTGATGCCAGTTCCCTGATGACACATACTGGGAGTATAAATGTGTACTGGTAATGAGCCTATTTAAATTGAAACTTTCTGTGGCAGTGTGTGCTTCATCAAGCTTTGCATGAGGCAGGTACGGATGCCTACCTATGTGTTGCAAAATAAATCTACAGAATCCAACCCCACAGCTTGGTACATCTTTGCTGAAGCAATGGGTTTTCTAGGTTCTGCTGGTGTGGCACACACTGATTTTCTCCTGACCTGCCTGTTGGCACACTACCTAAGCCCATCTGATCAATTGA
>VXBZ01005666.1:177787-210597 GCA_013399135.1 Heliornis fulica | reverse complement strand
CTGGCCCACCAAGATGATGTTGTGAGGGGAACACCTTCCTTGTGAAGAAAGGCTGAGGGAGCTGGGTCTCTTAAGCTTGTAGAAGAGGAGACTGAAGGGAGACCTCATTAATGTTTATAAATATGTAAAGGGTGAGTGTCAGGAGGATGGAGCCAGGCTCTTCTCAGTGATGGCCAGTGATAGGACAAGGGGCAGTGGGTCCAAGCTGGAACATAGGAAGTTCCACGTGAATGTAAGGAAAAACTTTTCCACTGTGAAGGTGATGGAGCACTGGAACAGGCTGCCAAGAGAGGTTGTGGAGTCTCCTTCTCTGGAGACATTCAAGACCAATCTGGACACATTCCTGTGTGATCTAGGTAATCCTGCTCAGGCAGGGAGGGTGGACTAGGTGATCTTTCAAGGTCCCTTCCAACTCCAGATATTCTGTGATTCTGTGATTCTGTGACTTGTGTCTGGCATCTCATCTTTCTCTTCTCTCCTCTCTGGAGCAAACAGTTCTTGTTCTAAGCTGTTTATTCTAGTCACTACCTGATTGTGTTTCAAGTATATCTCAGGATACCCAAACCACAATTGTTAGTAATGAGCATGAGCCTATTCAGTTGCCAGTAACATAACATACAGGTGTGCCTATCTGCAGAAATAACTCATTATTTTCTTCATGCACGAGTGGAGACCAAACTTTGGCTCTCTAGAGCAATACCTATTGATAGATGTTTGCAATTTCAAAAGCTTGTTTGAGGTTTGGTGGGGTTTTTTTGTCATATGGTTAACTTGCACTGGAGATCAGTTTGGAAAATACCAGTTTTGAAGTGAAAAGATATGTTTGGATTTACTATTGTGGAAAATCATTAATAATGGTTGATCATGAGCTCCTTTTTTTTTTTCCTGTATTTTTAAAGCATTTTTTTATAAAACTGTTATTAAGTTAGATATGCACTGAAGATTTCCTTAAAGTTGTCCATAACAAGCACAGAAATAATTTTCTGGTTTAATGTAGCATAGAAATTGTTAAGATGTTACTGACCCTTCTAATTTAAAGCCTTCTCCTGCAACTCATCCTCCTTCAAATAGTTTCATTACCTTCAATTATTTTTGAAAATTGAAACAACTTGTGACTAAGAGAATGCAAAGCTCAATTCAGTACTTAATTTTCAACTAAATATAAAGTTCTTTTTCAATATTATAGAGTTTATATGCAGGGATTACAGAAAGGGCATCTTTAACTCTTAAAATGTGTGCTGCTTTATAAATCATTCAAAAGGACTAGTTTTCAGAGACCAACATTTGCCAAAATCAGGCCCTGTCTCAAACAGGGGTTTTAAAATCCTTAGATGCTGGCATTGAAGATATGGTATTCCCAATGGTTTACATACTTTCTACTCCACTGTTCTAAATGGCTGATTGACCTTGTATGTCAGCGCTCTGTTTTATCAACCGGTAGTATCACTACTAAAGCTGTTGTAGTATTTTGGGAATAGTCTGGGTTTTGAGTAAGGGATGCATCCTTCCAAATCTCAAATCATTACAAGATATAGTTTTGATGGATGCTACTTTCTGGACTTCCTTTATTTTGCCCAGTTTTCTCCAGGCCACAGAAGGATTTTTCCTATGCATGAAACTAAAATAATCATAGTTTGTTTTCCTACATAGTATTTGTTAGCATAACATGGAACATGGTAAAACAAAGAGAGAGAAAAATCCTTACTGTATTTAATTTCTGTAGATTTTCCAACAAATCAGCTGCTCAGAATTCATAAACTTTTAGGTAGATCTTTCCTCATTTCTTGTCACCAAAAGGTCTCCAAGCCCTGAAGTTGGTTTCTTCCTGTCCTAGGAGGGTGAAGATCACTTTCAAGATAAATGCAAAACCTCAAGGAGTATATGGGGCAAAGCATTTTTCTCTGCAGGTTGGTTTTCACATTTCTCTTCCTTACTTAAATTCCAAAAGAAATCCCTCCATCTGCAGAAACCTAAGCAATAACAACCAGAACAGGGAAAAAGTGTATATGAATAGGTTGCCTAATATTTTTTTAAATGTGTCACTCAGAAGGAAAAGAGGAAGGGAAAGCAATCTTTGGTAATTTCTTTTTTAGACATATTTGCATCAGGGAAACCAACATCACATTCCATTCAGGATGAAAAGTGCTAGAATAAAGTCTGAGTGCTCCTCTCTCCTGCAGTCAAACAGCTGTTTGAGCTGGAAAAGCATTGTGTAGGATGTAAAATGGGACATGCAAATAATGACACTTTTCTTTCCCAAATACTCTGTCCTCCACAACAAAGGTCAAGCAGAACAGCTCTTTCATCTCCTGCTATTCACAGCTAAGGACATGCATGGTAATCTTCCTTGATACTGAGCAGTGCTCCTAAAAACACATCATTCATACTTAAGCACTGGGGCCTTATGGAACAGAGGTTCCATAAATTCACCAGGGGAATGTGATTAAGTCCATGTACAGCCACTGTAAGATATGCAGACCTCCTGGTGCTCTCTTGCTGCACTATTCTGAGTTTGAGGTGCCAGTGATTAAAAGTTGGTGTGAGATGACTATTTGCGGCTCAGCACTGATTGTTAGTAGTTAGTTCTACTGTCATTGAAAAGGTGCCTAAAGAACTGCGGGCCTTTGGGAGGTCATGAGCCCTTTACTCTGATGTAAAATTGTGTTTGTTTTCTCGCATCTATTTTTGCACCCTCATCTAATATTTCTCTCCGTTCTTGGTTTTCCTGTCTCTTGGTCTTACTTTATTTCTTGTTTTGCTGTCTCAGTCTTGTGCTGGTGATCCTTCTCCCCTTTGTCTCTCTTAGCCCCATGCCCTCTTACCACTGAGGGATGCCTTGCAGTTGATATTATTACGAGATTAGTTATGCTCCCAAGACAGCATGGGACATGCCACACATAGCTAATCCAGTTCTTTTCCTGCTCTCTGTAGCTGACTTCAGAACAGAGCAGAGCAGGGCTCCACTGATAGCAGTGTAATAATCCACTGCCATATGGGGTTTAAAGTTTTGGGTTTTTGTTTTTTTTTATTAAAGAGGGCTATTATTTTTCTGTTTTACTGTTTTCAGTGCTCCCCTTCCCATCCTACCCTGCCACTAGGCACACAGATGCAGATGTGCCCTACGTTCTGGAGAGGGCACTTTTTACAGTCTAGGTGGAGTTTAAAATTGCCCCCACGTGCCATTCCATCATCCTCATAACACTGCGTGAATGATATATCTGTTGTATACCCAGAGGTGGCAGTATTATTTTCACGGCGTGATTTCCTCAGTGTCCTGTAACAGCTGTGTCAGACAACAACTGTCTTCACAAGAATATTCCTTGAAGGCCAGATCTTTTGGTCTCCATTGTAAGCAAAATCCCTAGGGGGCTGAAATAGAAGCCAACCGACCTGCAGATCTCTTTGGCCAAAGACATGGAAGCTGAAAGGGCTGACTTGGCACAACTTTGTGAGCTCAGTGTAAGCAGAAGCTGCATGTTAAGCCTAAGAGTGAAAAAATGTACACACGAGGAAGAAGGGACTGAGGGAGGCTGAAACCAAAGTAGTGAAAGAACAGATTGTTACTTTGAAAGAGAGTAACAGCTTCTCCTTTGCATCTGTGCATGGTCTCACTCATACATCTAAGGAGATCATTATGTCCTTGTAAGACTAATGGAATAGTACAGAGTGAACTTCAGATAAATCCTTTGCCTCTTCTTCCCAGGTCTCTGCTCTCTGAACTACCATGCTGCTACTGCAACTGCTGTGCATCATCTTCATTTTCAGTTTCCCCATGGAACTGATTGCAGAAAGGCAGTTCTTCTACATACCTCCAGTTTTGAAGAAAGCACGTATCACTAAAGGCAACACCACTGTTTTATTTGACTTGAAGGAAATTAACATATGTAGGTAAACCCAAATCTAGAATCACAAGCAAAAGGGGCCAATGCATATTTTTTGCCATACCTTACCACTGTATTTATTTGTGTGACTTCAACTGCTTTTTATCAATAGCGGATATAACTTCATCACACACATACAATAGAAAATTGTGTTCATGAAGATTTACTTTCCTAATTCACCTATCATATTGTAACTATTGTAGTTGATGACAGCATTTACAGCAACATACTTGTCCTGAGAGGGGAAAAGAGCACACACAATATAGGAAGTTACACATGGTCTGTGTTTCAACAACATCTGTAACTTGAGAAGTGCCTCTATTTCTGTGATCTAAATTGAGGCACTTCTCAAGAGAGCATGATGTTTCTGGAAAGCAATGGCTTAACTGGTACCAAATGTCTTGGGTTTGGGGTTTGGTTTTGTGTTTTCTTTGGGTGTCAATGTATGTAATGTACTTGAGCCCTCTAAAAATATAGATACTTGGCATATACCTTTACCTGTGCATACACCACTCTCTCTCTTGCCACTGGCGATAACCTTCAAGTATTTACTGTTGGTTCTCCCATTAAGGGTAAGCTTTACAAACAAATGTGGGTTTCCTCTATAGGCTTAAGGTTAAATTACCACAATACACCACAAAAAATGAATGGTTTTCTTGACTGTCTTCAATATCATTTTTAGTATTCTCTAACAAAATAGGTTTGAGTGTAGGGAGAAAAAGCATACTCCATGTGCAGGCCCCAGATTATCCATCTTATTTATTGAGTCTTAGAATTTCTAAGAGTCTTTGGACACTTTTCTGTATCTTATTGTTTTTTTGCAATTGGTCACCTTTTCCACAGAAAACATTTTTTGTGCTGTCCATCTCATTACAGGAAGGTTTATTTTCCCATTAACTCCTAGAGAAGTCAGAACTAATCATCTGTGGGTTTTTATCCCACTAATCAATGCATCTATAAATTGTGTTGGAAGGCTAAATCCTTGTTTCTGCACTAGAGAACTATAGATATAATGCAGGCCAAGGATGAAGACATATCCTATGTAAGCAGACAGCCTCTGCCAGCATAATCTGTAAGTGGAAAGTTAACACTTGGATCTTTGAAACAAGTTCTGACCTGACAACACAATAAGCTTCTCAGAACTAGGTCAGAGACTGAAGGGTCAAAAAATTAATTAATGTTCTGTTGAAGCGATGTGATATTGGTACTGTTGAGCCCAACCATTCTTCCCTGGTCCTGCTCTGAAGTAACATACCCAGAAAAGTTTCTTGTTTGTTTAGGTTTTTTTGAGGTTTGTTTTTTTTGTTTGTTTCTTTGTTTGTTTTTTCTTAAATGTCTCTACTGATCCTGAATAAAAGATATTTTAAAACTGTCACAATCAGTGCTAGTACAACTTTAAGTCTTTTTAGCTTTGTTTCTGAAGATAAAAATTCAATTTTTTATTTTTTTTTAATCAGAAGAGATAAAATAGTATCTCTGTGCCTTTTGAAAATCAGACATATGCCTTAAACATTGGCCCTTTGGCTATAGATCTCCCAACTGTGGCATTGGTACCAATGATTAAATGAGTGCATGACTGACTAAAACTTGTTTGATTATGTCCTCCTAAATGTAAATGGAACTGTCTCACAATGAGCTGTGAAATGTAAAGCAAAAGGCTCACCCTAATGCAAACAAAGGAGCAGCCCACTTACTTGTTCCCTCTTCCTCCTCCTCGTGCCATCACCAAGAGCAGCTGTAAAGGGCACTCTTTGATCCATTTTTATCCATCGACCTGGTAGTGTCAGCCTGCTTACTGTCAAGCTTGCAACGGTGAAGGAACTTGTACAGCTCCTTGTCTGGGCAGGTGAACCCTCTTAGGATGAGAAAAACCATTGGACTGGCTGCTCTGGGGCTGGAAGTGGGATAAACTTATTTAAAACATATATAAACATGACTTTCCTGCAGGATGAATCACTTTATCAGCCTGTTTAGACATGAGTCATGGAGATAATGAAGGGGTTCCAACAGCTTGCTGCTTTAATAAATTGTCTTTTGTAGACTAATTGATGTTCTTGGTTTGTAACTTTTTTTTCTTTTTTGCATTTCTTGGGAGAAATCTTAGCTAGCACACACCCTTCACCAATAAAAAGTTGCAATGCACTTTTTGCTTATTTTCTTATGGAATGGTTGATTTACCATAGAGGGAAAAGTAAAGTTGGGGGACTTTAGCAGTGTTCTGAGAAATTCAACTTATGTCTTGCTGAGCAATTCTCTATGAAAGACTGAGTGGCCCATGATGGAAAGATATAAAGCAATGCTGATGAACTGAGAGGAAGCCACAAAAAATTGTTCAGGGTGCAGGTGGTGATTGCATGGAGTAAACATACGATGATGCCTCTGCATAATCGCAGAATCATGGAACGCTTTGTGTTGGAAGTCACCTCAAAGATCACCTAGTTCCAACACCAATGCCATGGTCAGGGACACCTTCACTAGACCAGGTTGCCCAAAGCAGCACCTAACCTGGCCTTAAACACTTTCAGGGCTTTCACAACCTATCTGGGCAACCTGTTCCATCACCTCACCACCCTCAGAGTAAAGAACTTCTTCCTAATCTAAACCTACCATCTTTTAGCTTGAAGCCCCTTGTCCTATCACTACACTCACTGGTGAATAGTCCCTCTCCCACTTCCCTGTAGGAGCCCTTTAAGTGTTGGTATGCCGTAATTAGATCTCCCTGAAGCCTTCTCTTCTCCAGACTGAAAAAGCCCAACTCTCACAGTTTGTCTTTGTAGGAGAGATGCTCCAGGTCCCGATCATCTTCGTGGCCATAATGAACTAATATGAAGAAAGGTCAACTGGAATGTCTCCTTCTACTCCAGTCTGGCCCTGAAGAGAATTTCTTGAGGCAAGACCTTGTGTATGGCCTATAACTCAACACAAGTGAGTGTGGGCTAGGTTGGAGCTGGAAGGCATAGGTGGCTTCAGGACCAACCTTTCCATAGGTCTGCTCAGTAAGGAGGAGTTGGCAACAGCAGGTAGTGTCACCACAGGAGGCCATATGAAGCTTGTCAGCTGCTCTGCAGTACTTCCTCTCCCACGGTAAATGCGTCTTCCTGTTTAGATACTTTCAGCTGAGACCAACTGACAGGGGTTTGCATGTATTTGTTGACTTTTATGCTATCAGCGTAAACACGTGCTAGCCCATGACATGCTGTGACGTGCCCAGGGTATGTGATGTTCATAACCAGGTGTTTGCACAGGGCTGCAGCCCTTGAAGCGGCAATCGGACCGGGACAGCTCTGCTGGGTGAAAGACTGCACAGAAAGGAGCCCTTGTTTGGGTACCTGAGGTACCACCTCCACGCCTCAAACCTTACACTATCACAAGCCGGCTCGTGATGATAAACCAAACCAACATCAAACACTGCTGTGTGCATGGGCACCTGCAAGCATGCACCTGCACGGTGTGCACGAGTATGGGGCTTGTCTTCGGGCAGAAATACACGCTCACAGGGCTGTTTGGGGTGCTTTCAGCCCTTTCTGCTACCTAATGTGGAAAAAAACATTCCGAACACCTGTGGGAGCAGAAAGTAAAAAGAGAGAAAGTAAACAGAGTGCTCACATGTGCTGCTGGCTGATGTGCATCCTCAGGTGCTCATAGCAGTGAGTCTTTGCCCTTCTCCCGGAGTCATGCAGCAGTGCAGCTAGGATGCTCTATTACAGCTTGTCATCTTTTTAATCAGCAAGTTTTAAACAAGAAAGAGTTTGTATTCCAAAAATGGTTTTGCTTATAATTTTTTAATTACTTGTTTCGCAAATACCTTTCTTTCCAGAGTGCTGTTAGTTAATGAACAGTCAATTTAACAACTGCCTCCCTCTTGTTATTTTAAGAAATACTTTAAAATGTGCCACCCTTTTGCAGCCGTAAGTATTATGGCTGTTTCCATTAATGGCCTGAACTGGAGAAGTATGTACTTTAGATTTCCTTTCCAAACTGAAGCAAATGTTTTAACCGTGTTTGCATTCCTCCTTTGCTCTCTTATGAGTTGCTCTCCAAACTACGTAAAGCTGGCTGTTTCCATACACTTGTGTCTTACTACAGTTCAGGGGCTGATATTTTCTATCTAATTCAGGAGCTTTTTATTTATTTATTTCCTCTACAGAGTTAACAGCTAAAACGAGTCATCTGCAACTGTGGCAAGAGCTGTTTCGTGCTAGCAAGGGTCAAAGTCTGACCCCCAGATTTTGTGCCCTGCTACCAAAACCGGACAAAATCCTGCACTGCCCCTACCTCCCAGCATGTAAGGTGATAAGAGACTATAAGCTTAATATCTACATGAGAGGGATTTGTTTTGTGCATGTGTCAGCTAAAACATTATTTGCTTAGATGATGGTTACCTCAGTTACAGTTTTGCAAGTAGGCATATTGCAGTTTGGCTGCACTTTGTCTGGAATAAAACCAGTTTGATCCATAGCTGTGACAATACCTGAGGATTAAGATGATGTCCTGTGGTTTTAGCATCTGTGCTTTAAAAAGAGATGCAGGAGCATATATTCTAAACGTATAATCAAGGAATGGGAAAAGATTAACAAGCAATATCTGTCCTCTGTAATCAGCTCTAGAAACAGCAATAATAAATCTCGCTTGATTATCTGATGAGGTCTAGTAAATATTTAAACCAAATAGCAAGATGCATCTATAAACAACTAAAAATGCAAGACTTCACCTAACTTTATCTTCAAGAAGCAATAGCACCAAACACTTCCTCTTGTGTCTCTTCACCTTTGATTGACCTGGTTTCCATCTGTGTAACACCTCGCTGCTGTCTGTCTCTAACATAAATAATATCTTGCTGATGGGGCAAAACTAGGATTTTGTGAAGCTTTGTCTGATTGGCCTGAGTGGGGCGATTCCAATGCTATCTCCTTTGTCAGATGGTGGGCTACTTAACACTGCTTCCTTAGTCTAGACACTTGTCTCCTGAGGACTGGTTCTCCCTTAAAAACCCCAATGCACTGGGAGAACAAATTCTCATTTTTTTCATTGTCCCCATAACCACTGGCAAATATTCGAGAGCCTCTCAAACACCGGAGCTCAGATAGCACAATTGCCACTTGCCTGTTTTTGCAGATGGAGGCAAAGGCTTCATGCTCACTTAGCAAGTGAAACACTTAAAATTATCAGGGCTGCACATAAGCCAATATAGTTACATCAAAGGTGAATCTTAAGGGAGAAAAAATGTGTTTTCTCTTAACATACCAGCCTAGTCCATTTTGCATTTGTAGTGGCTTTGAGTAGTTTTCTAATAGTCCTTATAAATCCCACAGAAAGAAGATATAGAATGCCAGTCAGTTAAGAAGAACAAAATTTAGTTCATGCCTTGCATACACAAAACATAAGGACTATTTCATACATTTGTCTGAATTCTTTATATAATCCAAATAATGGCAATATTCTCCCATTCTTATGGTTTTGTAGATCAATGCACTAAAAAAGAAAAATCCTTTTCTGTTTTAAAGAATAGTAATGGGCAAAACCAACAGTGGTGTGCAAATACGAACATGTATTTGCATGTTGTTCGGGGTTACCTCATCATCCCTACCTTCACTTAGATGTGAAACAAAAATGCAGGATTAATTCAACATTACCACCAGAACAAAATGGTTGGAAAAAAGATTCTCGTGACAAATACAATATTTAATGGCTCTGACATAGCTGCCAAAATCACTTTCTATCCATCCTTCACCAGGAAAAGAAAGGAAGGAAAATCTGGGTCCAGCAAGAAGGAGTATTCTGGATCCTAGTACTCTGTACTTGGAGACTGGCCTTTCTTTGTAGTCTTGGTCTCATCATTTTTCAAAGTCACTAGATTTTGCAAAACTACAGATTTCCCATCATTTGGCTATGAAATGGCTCACAAGAATGTTATCTAAAATCCATTGTGGAATCTTTGAAAGAAGCAGATGGACCTTATAGAGTGCCTCATCCAAATGTTGGTCACGGGAGAAATTCTAAATTTGGTATGATTTTGGTTTCATTATGAAACCTTCGAACAAACCCTATGAACCATTACAACTCTATTTGGGTAAATTTTGTCCACATAGAATAATTCCAGGACTATTTGCTTGTTAATTATTTTTCTTACTGTGTTAAAATCAGCGTCAGAGTAACGGGCATGCTGACTGCATGTTTCATCATTAGTACATAAACAACTAAGTACTTTCCATTGAAGATTTTAATCTCCTGTCCAGTAGTGCATGGCCATTGACATAAAACACAGCAAGTGTGCTGGACATAAACTAAAGAAGTTGATATGAACTCTCCCCGAAATGGTGTTTACTAGATCTGGCTGCAGTATATGGATTTCTGTGTGTGAGTAGGAGAGAGGGAAGGAAGGGTCAGTTGGTCAGTCTGTCTTCCTTCTGGAATACATTTTCAGCAAGCTCAGTATAAAAATATCTTTTAAAGCAGTAGCTTATGTTCTGATTCAAATGCAAAAATTAAATCTGATGCCTTCACAAATATGCTCATGCTTAGGTAAACCTGTACACTTTGCAGAAACAAAAACCTGCAAAGCAGCCTTCAAATTATTATTTAAAAAATAACGGACAAAACATTCACTTAGGTTTGTAACCTAGTTTTTAAATCATTTACAAAGCCATGGTTAAAGTCCTACTAGACATGCTATAGAGCTCTGCGTTATTAAATACACTTATTTTAAACTGGGTTAGTCTGTCCTTCGGGGCAATGCCACAATAGTTAAGGTAGTGCCAAAAAATCACACACTTGCAGGATATTTACTTGGAAATAAGGAGTGTATTGAAAGCCAATGTCAGCGGTTTCAAGATCCTGTCTCCACAAACCCCGTGATTCCAGGCAGTGGGAAGCTCACCTGGACAGGTTTCCAGAGGCATAATGTGAGCGGCATTAAGCAGCGGGTGGGAAAGGCTTAACCTCATATGACTACTGCATAGTTCAAAACATGTTTCATACTCCTTTTATTTTTTTTTTCTGTGCCTTAGGTTTTTTTTTTTTAGGGTTTGTGGTTTTTTTTTTTTCTTTTTAAGGCTTTAACTTTGTCATGTAAACAGGCAATCGGATGCATCACAGGAACAGCTTGTTTCACTTTAATGGAATGACATGGTGCAGCAGTTCCCAAGCTGTAATATGTTGATTAGGGATGTGTGTAAACTGCAATCAGGTGATAGCTCAACTGGTTTGAAAGAATAAAATCAGAGGAGGAATACATTTAAAATGCATGATTAAGAAAGCTGGTATAACCAGGTGTCTGAGCTTCAAGTGCAGTGTGTACTGGGAACGATCCGAGAGCCACTGATAAATTTAAGACTGGCGAATAGGAGCCAAGTCAGTGCTTCCCTCCTTGGTTGTACAGTGCTGAGCACTGCATGTTATAAATAATAGATCTTTTTACAGACAGTTAACTTATTCCTTAATCAACATGAGGGCTGCGGTTGTGTGCTCGAATCCCAGTTGAAGCATTTGCAGCTGCTCTGACATGTACTTTCTTTGTGCCCTTGGAAGCTAGCCACGCCCCTCCCCAAAGTCTCAACAGTCTTTATTTTATTCACTTTTCATGCTTTCCCTCTGCTTGGGCTCTGAGGGGAAAGTTTTTGTCTAGTTTAAGAAAAAACGTTACATTTGACTGGAAGTGTTAATTCTGTCTTAGTGAATATGTTTTGTAACAAGAGCACTTAAGCACCAGGAAAATCTGCTAGCATTTAGGAAGTTTCCCTCTGTATATGATAGCATGTATGTGTGCATTATTTCAAGATAACAAACCATGATCTAGAAAACTGAAGGGTCACTTGAAGCTTGTCTTCACATTAGCAGCAGCTATTTTATTTTGTTGGGGCTTTTTAACTGAGCAGTACACAGAACATTTATATTGGAAAGCAAACATGACTCTACATAAGCTTTCTGTAAAAACGTGCAAGCTGTTACCACCTCCTCCATGAAACATGTCTGTGCTAGTATGCAGCTGGCTGTGCTTATCTATGCTGATGTCATTTTTGATTATTGGATTAAACTTTAGAAAAGGTGGGGGAGAGTGGTTTTGTATGTCATTAATGTAGGTCAGAAATTATTTTGTTTATGTACCGAGTGTAGGAAAGAGAAAAGAATATGAAATTGATTGTAGAAAATACTGTGTGAACATCTAAATTCCTGTATAATCATTCAGAAATTTAAAGACCTTGCAAAATAATAACATGTCATGGAACCATTCAAATGCTTTGTTTCACTGTGCATGCAGTTCTTTTACTTTGACACCACCCAACTTCAGATGTAAAAGGATTAAAAAAAAGGCCCATAGAGAGAGATCTTGCCCTGAGTTCTTATATTTTGGGCATGGGCACGCTAGAGTCTGCAAATATTTCACTGATTTGGGCATATTTGTGTTGCATGCAGTATCTCTGACTCACCCCGAGTCACACGGTGAGACACCTCCACAAAGCTCAGGCAGGAAATAAGCAACTCAAATTTCCACAGAGAAGCACCTTGACACTCATGAAGCAAAAGCTGGTGTTGTTTTGCATACGCATTTTATCTCAGGCCATCAAGTCGGAGGGCTGACAACACCGAGGTTAAGAGGAAAGTACAGGTGTATTTTTGTTATTGAGGATGAGGCAGAGGCAAGACTTTGATTACAGCTGGTTTGGCTGCGAGGACACCTAAAGACACACTTCTGAAGATCTCGTTAACGTGGCCCAGTTGAGCTGTAGTGCATGTAAGGAGTTTGACATTTAGATGTGCATACAAGCACGCACAACCTCGATACGATACAAAACTGGCAGTAAAATCCACAACGGTTAGGCTAGCTGACACCTACAATTTCCTTTAGGGCTCCGATACCAACTGTTTTCTGTAAGCAGAGTGCAAATATCATCTTCCTAAAGCTTCAGTGAATATGGAGGGGTTGTCTGCTTCCTACTACAAGCAACTACAATATGTGAACGAGTTATAAATTGTTAATTTACTTTGTGCAATGTATGCAGTTATACTGGTTTCCTTGTGTTTCATCACAGGGTTGGTTTCTTTATAGAATATATCTTATGTGGAGCTGAAGCTGTTGCTTGTTGACCTGATAATGTGCTTTCAGCTGTTCAGAGGCAGGAGGTCTTGCTGAAATAAGATGCAATTTTTATTCATAGTATATCTTTGTAGTGTCCTCTCAGCAGAAGCATAATGGAGTTATTCAGACATGGGAAAAGCATTTTTTTCTTGGATCATCCAAGGCTCCTGACACTTCCGGACATCAGTTTCTGAGTAAACACATTTTCCTGCTCCAAGAATGCACTAGTACAGTTAAACTTGGGGACTTAAGGCTGATACATTCCTATTGGTGAGACAAGTAGCTGTACTTGGGTTCTCTGATGACCCAGAATCTGAATCAACCTGGAGCTGCAGACAGGGTGATGGATTGGCTGATTTGATCTGGAGATCTGCTTAGTCACATTAGGAGAGCTATAACGTACAGCAGTTTTTTAACTTATTTTCTCTCTCTGGTATAATGGCAAAAACTTAGATTTTGCATTATTTCTTGAATCTGAACCCCTCCCCCCCCCCAGCCCAAGAGGATGGTTTCTCTCTTGAACTGAACTAGTGGGAAGGATCAGTTCTCCAGAAAAGCCATCTTCATATTAACCTATTGTGTAAGGTCCACACAACACAGTGGTATGCACATATCTACTTGTGGACTCTTCTCCCAGGTTTTACAGATATGAGGAGGTGAACTCAGTGCACTCAGGACATAACAATGTGTAAACACCACTTTCTGACTTTCAGCACTTTCTATTTCCTCATGTCCAGTATCTCCACCTAGACCTGAAATCAGAATCACATGTGAGGATAAAGTAATGCGTGGATAAAGTTATGACTGTAGATGAGAAATGGATCTGGGGACAAAGGTAAATATTTTAACCTCCCTCCTCTTACATTTCCACGGTGTCTCCTTCCCCTCTCAGCCTACCTACACCAGGACCAAGCTGACCAGTGCTGGTAACTAAAATAGGTAAGGGGTCTCCCACCCCCAGCAAACATTTGCTCTTTGTGCTGCCTGAGAGATGCCGTGCAGGCAACATGCTGCTGAGAAACTCTTTTCTTCCTCCATCCAGCTCTAACACTCTCCCCTCCTTGTTCAGATGCCCCCCATGACTCAGAAACAATAACCGTCGCAACAATAAACTTTCACTGTTTGCAATTCAAATGATTTCAAAGGCTACTTCATTGCCATAAAACAATTTGAGGGAGCTTTTGGGCCTTGCAGGGTATTCTTACCCTTCCAGCAGTACTCAGTTCTGTTCTGATTGCCTTGTTCCTCGCCATTATTGAGGGACAAATGGCGAAGGCAGGGCTGTGAGCTGGTAACTGCTCCCTTGTCTAGAAGCTTGTCTTCTTCTCTGTGTCTATAGCAACTGCACATGTAATGACAGTGACAGAAGGGTGACAGGTACTTAGTTCAAGCTCGGGCTGGCTTTTCATTATTTTGAGCAGTGCTGTCACAGCTTACTTTGGAGATGACTGAACGTTTTAATGCTTAAACAAAAGGCAGACTGCCTGATCGTTAATTTTCCTAGATTTGGAGTGAATTGGTGAACATCCTCACTGTTACTGTCTTGCTAGTTCTTTGGCCTGTGAACAGTACTCACAGTCACCATGGGTAACTCTGATAAAGGGTCTTAAATTTGGCACCCAAAGTCATCAGCCATTTCTAAATAATGTCATCAAAAATCTGTAATATTTTTCTTAACAAGGAAGACAGCTCATAACCCACTACGGGTACCATCTGATTACTATCCAGTCATACACTAATAAGGACTGGATCTGAAACAGTTTGATATTAAACATGTTTTTCAGTAGTGATGATTCTTATCTATCCTTGCAAAACAAAACAATGTATGTTTGATTCACAACTCGCACAAACATCTATTAAACCTAAGTGTAATTAAAAGTAAGAATTCTCATGCTCTTTAGATTCTGTCAGTTGGCATCTTGTGCTTTTTTGTGTTCCTCAAGAAAGAGGTCACACGTACATTTAGTGATCACAAATTATAAAAGAATTATGACCTTTAAGCAGGGAAATGTACATGTATATGTAAAATGCAGAAGAGATCATTACATGGAAAGAAGCCCTGTTTCTATATGCAACTTGTGATGTTTTTTTCCTTTGTTTGCTAAATCTGGCCAGTTCTATTGATCCCCCTAGAAACGACAGAAAATGGAAGGTACACTGAACTGTGTGCTGCTCCCTGCATTGCCATATAACATGACCTGTTTCTGAGCTCTGAGTTGAACCCCAACTTTGTCAGTGGGTTTAAACACCTATTACAGGCTGTAGGCGTATATTCTCCCTTCCCTTCCTCCAGTGCACAATATGCACAGGAAATATTTTGAAAATTATTGCAATTTTTTAACATCTTGTTTCAATTGAGCTTGTGTGTAGGGCTGTTGTGCCGAAGTATCTCTGCCCTTTTACAGGGCATCCCAGGAGCACAGTCAATAGCTCACAGTTCCACACCATATGCTCTCCTCATGTACCCATAGAAAGAGAGGCCCTACAGTGGGCAATGCACCACAAATTCCTAAATAAATTAGGCAAATATAGAATACAGCATACATTAGAGCAGCCTCGGGCAGAACTACAATATGTTAATGGAATAACTGCACAGTACAGTGACCATGAAAACCAAGATTAATGAGGTCAGGCAGCATGGACATCCTAAAGAGGTGCAGTGAAGTCCAAGAGCCAGCTTTTTCACTAGAGGCGAATTATTTCTCATACAACGCTTCTATTGTAGACACTCATGCATGGTTCAAGACCCAAAGCCAAGTTCACATGACATGGTTTTCCTAAGAAGATCCTACAAAAATTGGATGTTGGACATTTCCATGTGTTATCTATGGAGAAGGTTCCTCCCTCTTAAGTTGCCCTTATTGTGAGATATTCTGTGACTTAAGAGCTTCTGAGAGATTTTGCCAATGTTTCTGATTAGTTTGATCAGAAGCAGCATTCAAGATCTGCAAATAAGAGCAGATAAAACTTTGTTCTTTCCATGATCCCTGTTGTGAAAGAGCACCTGTATGTAGGCATTTGAGCTATACCTGCTACCCAACTTCTCCTGTTAGGAGGTGAGAATTTGATGACTCTTTTAGTCCAGACATCCCAAATGTGTACAGTCGATGCTGCCCATGCTTCTCTTTTTTTTTTTTTTTGTCATATTTTCATTAAATAACTTGCATGAGAAAATTGCAGCTCCTCAAATAAACACTGTCACACATTTCACAGAATCATAGAATGATAGGGGTTGGAAAGGATCTCTGCAGGTCATCTAGTCCAAACCACCTGCCTGAACAGGATCACCTACAGCAGGCTGCACAGGACAGCACCCAGGTGGGTTCTGAATATCTCCAGAAATGAAGACTCCACAAGCTCTCTGGGCAGCCTGTTCTAGTGCTCTGCCACCCTCATGGTAAAGAAGTTCCTCCTCATGTTTAGGTGGAACTTCCTATATTCAAGTTTTTCCCATTGCCACTTGTCCTGTCAGTGGGAACCACTGAAAACAGACTGACCAACCCCATCCTCTTGACACCCACCTGTGGAGGACATCGTTAAAGAATGGTTATGTGACCGAGGATGTGAACAGCCGGACATGTTACAGTTGATGCCAATTACAGATGGAAAAGTACAGAAGAACAAGATGAGGCCTAAGTGGTAAACAGGGAACAAAGAAGAAAGAATACCACGAGAAAGAGAGCATCATGAGTTATGCAAAGGCCCTGTTTTCAGTTCGGTTCCCAAAGCATTCTCGTTCCCATGTTGTTTTTCAGAAGCTAGCTGAATTCTCTCAAAACAGTCTTGTTTGGTTCTCATGCTCTTAGCTCCTATCTAGAACCCCTGATCAGTAAACTTAAAACATGTTTTTCTGCTAAGTACTAACCAATCAATACTTGCAAAAACAAGTTATTAACCAATCAGGTACTGACACTCAATTTGCTGTAAAAGTATAAAATCACATGAAGTTCCTTCAAGTAGTTGAGACAATAAAAGGTAGTCACTACCTTCGGTCTCCCAGCGTCTTCTTTCCGACACCCACCCCTCAAATATTTATAAGCATTGACAGATACCCACTCAGTCTTCTCTTCCCTAGGCTAAAAAGTCCCATGTCCCTCAGCCTCACTTCCTTAGAGATGTTCCAGTCCCCTAATCATCTTCATAACCCTTTTTTGTATCCTCTCCAGTAGCTCCCTGTCTTTCTTGAACCTAGGAGCACAGAACTGGACACAATATTCCAGATGAGGCCTCACCAGGGCAGAATAGAGTGGAATGATAATCGCAGTGTGCTGGCCACACTTTTTTTGATTCACCCTAGAATGGCTTTCTTGGCTGTGAGGGCACATTGCTGGTTCATTGTTAACATGCTGTCTGCCAATGTGTTCTTCTTTTGTGTTTTTCTGAGTAATTTTCAATTTATGTTTTTTTCCTTTTTTTATCATGGTAACACATGAAAATGTATCAATGTAAATGTATTCACCATGAATGCATGTTTACTTTTTAATTCAGTAAAATATTTTTCTGCTTTCCTGTCGTATCTTTTCTGTTATTCACTCTATAGGATTTAGGATGATTTTAAGCCTAATTTCCATTTTCTTTAAAGTCACACATTTGGCAGCCAATACTTTGAACATACAAAAATCCCACATGTGGCTAGGTCTTTACATGACCTCTCACACATCCTCAAAATGTGTCTGAAACCTTGGACTGTAATCTCAAATTCCATCTAGATCAATCCATTATTTCTGCTTTTGTTTTCCCCCTAGGCTCCAAACACAGGCAATGCAAGCAAAATGTATGCCATTGATCTCTTCAGATCACAGAAGGCCATTTAGAAAATATAAATACTTCTTTGCACCTCAAGTGCTTAAATCCAGTGGCCTATTTTAAATCAAAGACTGAAGAAAGTGAGTCAGGAATTCATCCATAATTTTGTCATCTACCAGGCAAACTAACCTGCTTCAGAAGGGGAATCTTGTAACAAAATGGCTATTTGAAATGTTTATATGCCATTAATTTTTTTGGCAGTTACATTATCAGTAGCAATAGTATCTGACTCTTGCTAGCTCTTTCCTTTAGCTTAGGGCTTTAATTGAATTAAAGGGTATAAGCATGAAAGAAGTTTCAAGGCTCCCCTGTGTGTAACTTCTTCATGATAAAATGGTGAACAATTAAAGAAATAAGGTCTCCTTTCTCTCTCTCTCTGTCCTTCCCCCCCTCCCCCAATTCCCAGTTGTATTTGTTTGAAAAAGAGAAGGCAACTTTGTTATCCTCTTGGTGATAAAATTTGGGTTGATTTTGCCATACAAGCAAAGCAGGTCATTGCCTAGAGAAAAATACAGGAAGAACTGAATCTTCTATAATTATATTGGGGATTTCTGAGGGAGAGCAAAGGCGCTCATTACTGGTTTTCGAGACAGCAATGCCTTAAATGCAGCTCTGGGCTTACAAGGAATTGAATGGCTTGTTCAGGATCACAGGATCAGTTTTGATCTTCTGAAATGTCTAAGACAAGAAAACTGAGGTCCCTTTGTAAGAACAGGTGTAATTATAACAAAACTGGGCAGCTTTTGTATCATTGCTATAGTGGTGATAAAATAAAATGTTTATATTTGAGCTTTTGCTGATAGTTTATAAACAAATTTTAGTGGGGTTTTTTGTTCCTTTTTTTTTTTTGTTATTGAAAATACAAGGTGGCACTTGTAGAGGCATCTGAAACATTAGAACAATGACCTCCTAATCATGTAGCCTGCTCCACCCTAGTGAAATTTGTGGAGTTTAAGGAAGCCATCCTTGGAGAAGGGATTGCATGTGTTGCGAACCACTATTGCAGACAGTGACCCACTATATTTAAAGCACGCTCTAAAAACAGTTGGAAAAACAGGTCACAGAGTTCATGTTTGTGCTGTCATCAAGCCAAATGTTATGCTGCAGATGGGAGACAGAGAGCTGTGACTTTAATCTATGCAGGGTAGCCCTAATCACTGATATATTTAGACAGTCACATTATCAGCTGCAAGGTGGACCTGCTTGCTGTTAAGAGCCCAGATCCTCCTTTGCACCAGTGCTCTGCCTGGTGTAGATGTCACAAGCAAGCAGCAAAAATATTCTCAGGTGGCTGACTTCCATCTATCCATCCTGTCAGTCCTGGGGCTCTCCATGGCAGGCCCCACACTTGGAATTCACTCCTATCACTCCAGAGACATGGTCACAACACATAAACAGTCTGATGCACTCCATTCTTGTGAAGGACTGTACAAATGTGCTCCATCCACTAATACACATACAGCTCATGGGACCAGAGTTGGGTGGTCGGAAGCAAATTCCCAGAAGCTGTATATTGCGGTTTCAGCACAAAAAATGACCCTCTTTAAATCTGCTTCTCTTGGGCCACATGGGCACAGCAACAATCAGGGTTAAACAGGAACCATATAGGAACCAAAAGACTCTCCTACCCTGCCTTTTCCTTCTGTGCATGCTGTGGATGCAGCCTGTGCTATCCAAGCCCTCCTCCCCATGCCGTCCTGTCCTGTCTCTTCCCCTACCTCTTCTTCCCTCCACTCCCCTCACTTCTTTCTCCTTTCTCCTTTTCCATTTTTCCCCTTCTCCTTTCCCTACCCCCTTCCCTCACCATTTTCTTTTCATAAAAGGCTTTGCTAAGTGTAGGTAAAAACAACTACCTACTTTTTATGAGCTATGGGACATCCAAATGATATATCTAAATAAAAATGAAATGTATCACTACTTACATTTAAACATTGTCTTTTTCTTCTGTCCTGGAAAGTTGAAAAGAGTTTACAATTTAGAGGTTTATTCAGGGGACATTACCAATTCTCTTCAAAGTACTGCCCATGCATATGAACCTGGAAGTAGAAACGGGTTTATTCCTCTTTTGGAGTAGGACTTTGTCTTAATAGAATGGTCTCAATTTAAGAGCAAAATTTCAAAGTCTGTGAACTGAAAACATTTGTAAACTTTGTTAGAATTTAATTCTGTGCATCCATCTAAATTGCCAACAACTTGGTGAGGACAGTGTTTGCTGAACTGTGTTTTATCAGTGCTGTAATCCATGTGGTGATCTACTGGGGTTTGTTTGGGTTTTTTTTGTTTTGTCTTGTTTTTATAAAAAATATTTCATTCAAATCTTTAAATACTCTGGCATCCATTTTTTAAAGAGGGGTTTAGTTCTTTCAGTACTGGTAGAGGGATTAAAATATTCCAAGACAGCAAAAGGATGATATTCACTGCTTTTTGTGTTCCAGATTTGCAAGGGAAAAACAGTTCATTCAGCCATGCTAGAAATAAAAATAATTGCTCTTACAATACTGTAAATGCCTACCCCCTTTGAAGTGACCCTTCAGTATTTCAATAGTTTTGATAGCTTTAAAACCTGTATGTCATGTGCATGAGTGTGATGGTTTAACTTGGCAGGGAGCTAAACACCACACAGCCATTCACTCAATCCTGCCCTCAGTGGGATGGGGGAGACAACAGGGAAAATAAAGTAAAACTCATAGATCAATATAAAGGCAGTTTAATGGGTCAGCAAAGGAAGAGGTGATGATTATGATAATGACGATAATGATGATGATGACAATTATTATAATAATATTGGCAATAATAATAGAATATACAAACCAGGTGATACACGATGCAATTGCTTGCTACCTGCTGACTGTCCCTGATAGCAGCAATTCCCTGCCTGGCCAACTGCCCACCCTCCTCCACCCAGTTATTAGCATGATGTCATATGGTGTGGAATATCACTTTGGCCAGTCTAGGTCAGCTGTCCTGTCTGTGTCCCCTCAAAAGTTCTTGTGCATCTCCAGCCTTCTCACTGGCAGGGCATGAGAAGCTGAAAAGTTCTTGAGTTTAAGCACTACTTAGCAACAACTAAAACATCAATGTGTTATCAATGTTGTTTTCACATGAAATCTAAATCACAGCACTACACCAGCTACCAGGAAAAAAATTAACTCTAACCCAGCTGAAACCAGGTCTATGGAATAAGCTAAGTTCTCTAGTCATAGGACTTCTTAGAGCTACACGCTACCCAGCTACTTAAAAGATACAGTTCCTAACTTCCTAACAAGTATCTCCTGCACTCTGCCTCTCCACATCACCTGATTCCATACTCCCCTACTATCCAGAAGGCACTCATCTAATTCCCAGCATCTGAATGCTTTGTCAATTAAAACTGAGAAAAGCAACAAGCATGAATGTCAGCCAACAGGTCAAAACACAGATGAAGGAAAAGAAAATTTCCTTGGTAAATTTTAAAGAAATGGCTTCTAAATCGTTCAGCACAGTGAAATACATTCTAAAATCTTACCCTGTTTTCACATAAATTTGTGGCAAACCTCTTCTAACATCAGAAGAAAATCTGTTGGACTTGGGAAGTTCACGCACCAGCAAACAGCTGAAATTAGTGCATGATGATGTGCTGACTTTATACTTGCAGAACAGGAAAATATGGATAAACAGACAGGTCACCTTCTTTCTAAGCAGTATGTGCAGCTGATATGTAATCAAAGAAGAAGTCAGTAATGATAACTATTATAGTTATACTTGGAGGGTACTCATGGCAGTTATAAACCAAAAATACCGCTTTGTTTCATTTGCTTCAGAAACAAGTACATGTAAAATTCTCCTCCACCCTCCATTAAATATCTGCTTGGTCTCCAATCTTTGGAGTTAATGAGCAACACTATTGCATTTTTATATGGTCATCCATACCTTTATTTACTACAGGTAATTTTTTATGCCTCTGTCTTCACAAAGAGGGGTGTTTACCTTTATCAGGAATAGCAAAGCTGCTACTGTCTTTGTTCTAAAACTCCACTGACGATATAAGCATTTCTGTGGTCAATGTAACTGCTTTATAGCTCATGTGAGGAACATAGAGCAAGCTTCTAACATTAACAAAGACAGGGTCAAGGTGATTTGAGGTAATTAGATTAAAGGTGAAATGAGATCCACAGTTATCAAATGCACTGCGGGGTGGCAAAAGGCGAAATTTCCATCTGTACCCCAAGAAAGTGTGATTCTTCACATCATCAAAGTTCTCTGAGTTAGAGCTCTCAGCTGTTGCATGAGCCTGAGGGTTGTAACTGCTCTTCAAATATCAAGCAACCGAACTTCATCCCTGTTCTACTTTTTGCCATTGGCTGAAATACTGAGGTGAAATCAACTGAGCAGAAAAGATTTGGTTCATGATTCTGAGGCTATTTTTTTTTTTCTGAAATCTCTGAAGTAGTTCAGCAATTTAAGACGTGTATATGAAAAATCCACGTTCCAATCACTATTTCTTACTGCAGATTCCACTACTTCAATAGAGAAAACGATGATCAGCCTTCAGGAAATATCAACTATCACTAAGCCATCTTTATATAAACCAGCGAATTTGCCGTTGATATTAAGTAGCAACTGCATAGCTGTTGGCCAGATCATTTCCTCTAGAACTGTAGAAACTGAAGCAACTCTCACGATTAGTCCTAGACATCCCTAGTTATTCTTAACTCTTTTATACTATGATATCAACAAAGCCAATCCAGGGGGTGTGCATTTGCAGGCAGCTTTGAACAGATCTGGAATTTTGAGGGTGTGGAGGTAGTGGTAGGCAATGGCAACGTTTGGTGGTGGTGGTGGATTTTGCTTTTTTTTTTCCAATGTGAAACAGAAGTGTTTGGGTGATGGCAGCACTAGTTCTGGCATGGCTCTACTGAAACCATAATGCCTGCTAGATGAGACAAGCTCTGAGCCGGTGGGAGGAGATGACTCTGCAGGAAATACCCTACAGCTCCAGGGTAACAAAACTGAGTGAAAACAATGAAGGCGTGTCAACGTGGAGGAAAGGAATGCACTGCAGACATTCCCTGCCTTGGCCTTGCACATGTTGGTTTCTTGGTCCGAAGTAGCACAATTTCAGAGCCTGAGCTGGCTGCAATGACGTGGCATCAGAGTGGGGCTGAAGACAGCTGGTGGGGCTTCACCTGTGTACGGTGGAGTACAGCATCGTGATCTTGTGTCACAGTGTAGATGTGCACGGCTTTAGTTCTCGCTTCTCCCTTGCTATATGAATTCCTACTTGTTCCCTCTCCACTGACTGCTAGCCGAGTTGTGAGGCACAGAAACACAAGGTGAAGAAAAACTTGCTGCAAAGACATTTTATGCAGATCTTTAAGGGACACTTTATGCAACTGCTGTATCTCTTATGCAATCTTTTGTAACAGGCTTTCATGAAGCAGTGAATTAAAAAAAAAACACCAAAACCCAAAACATCATCCTTGAAAAAAATCAGAGTCCTCTTAAATAATTTAAAAGCGAATTAAAATGCGAAAAAGAAAAGAAAAAGTTCTGAAACAGTAGGTTTGTCCTCTGCAAGCTTGGGAGCTTGTATTAATGCACTGTGTAGTTGTGAAGAAAATGGCTTTCTATCTTTGCCTGTGTGTTAGATCCTGCTGGAACGCTCTGTTCCCTGCTCCCTGGAACACTTAATGCTGCTCATTCAAAGCCTGTGTACCCAGAGTTACACGGAAAAATCGAGTGGCTCCTCCCACACAGCCAGGCACATCTCCTTTCTATTGTAAGGGGAGTATGGAGCAGCTTTTTGTTCCTCTGCCTCTGGAAATGCATCAGAGACAAACATGGGAGGAAAAAATGGTCACTGTTTGAAGGTGGCATTGGGAGCAGGAGACGAAAAGGCTTAGATCACAAGGCTGGGCTTTTTTAGATTCATAACTCTATGCATTTCATTCATTTATTTATTTATTTAAATTAAAAAGCTATGAGGTTTTTGTTGTTTTTCATCACAGGCCTGTTTGAGACATCTGGTTAATCTAAATCAGAACTAATGGCCTAATTTTATAGAGGTGTGTGTTTATGCTGTCAAGATTTTTGCTCTTGTTTCAGCTGGTCTTTTCTGATGTTCTTTAAAAATAATGGAGGAAAAAATTTTTTTCTTTTTGGTGAGATAAAAGTAGACTACTGCCTCTGCTTGCTTTGAGGCCCCTCTCTCACCTTTCCAGTGTTTTTAAGCATGGTCATGTAAGGTATTTGTATTAACAGTCAGATAGCTCTTGTGCTCGGCAAAAATAGTACCGTTAAAAAACAGGATTTTTTAATATTTTGTTTCTTTCTGTTTTTCTTTAGGAATTGTCAATTTATAGGCAATACAGGACAAAGCAGGTTTCTCAATACATGGCACATCTCTCAAAACAGAAAAAAGGGATGCAGTGAGAGCTCTGAGATGCAAAGTCTGGTGTTATGTACCCTAAAATCACAATCATGTTTGTTTGCAATTACATGGATTGTCTCATCAAAATCAGGGAGATCACTCACATGACTGAATTTAGGAAAGTTACAGCTCAGGTTTATTCATCGCTTCTAGGGAAAGAGTTCATGTTGCATGGGACTGGCCAAACAGATTAATTTTAGGTATGCAACATGCAATACAATCCCATTAAAGGGATGAATGACTATTTTCACACAAGCATGTTTAAAATCTTCACGCATAAATGTAGTTGAGTGGCAATATATATATAGCTACACAACCAAGTAAGAACTGTATATCTGTGATTTTAAAATTCTTTTTCTACCTGATTATATCCAGAAAATCTATCCTCAAAGGAAGATAATATACAGACTATCAATGTGATGTTCCCTCAGCCTGCTAAATCTGTCCTAGAGAACTAATTATATTAATTTTGTCTTGAGAATTCACAAGCTAAATTTCTGTCTGAGACTGATTAAAATGCCTGAGTTAATACTATTGCAAGGAAAAGAAAAAGCTGTAACAGGAGCAGTACCATGACTACAAATGATAATGGAGAGTAAGTTGTGGTAAGTGTTGGCTAGGAAAAGTGAAAACAGAATTATAAGTGTCTGTTTTACAGCAGTGTATTCATCACATTGATATGCAGGATTTGAACATGACAGACCACAAAAGAAAGAAAATAAAAAAGAGAAAATAAAAAGAGCAGCTAATGTGAAATAATTAGTCCTCCAAAGCCAGACCCCACACTTGAATGAAACCTATATGTGAGCACCTGATTTACAGCCATAAAAATCATGTCCAGCTTTGTCAGAGGGAAGTGATGAGTTTGGGAGGCAGGTGTGTGTGTGTCTGTCTATGTATTTCAGTCACTGTTTTACTGTTTCTTCTGTCTTAATAAGTGAACAGGGGCCAATCTCCTTTGTAGTCTGTGCAGGCCTGGCCTAAAATCTCCAGCGTTACCATTATGTGTTTTGCTATTTTAAGGTATTTTTGAGACAGGCAGATTTTCTGAATGTTCATAGCTAGTAGTTAATAACTAGTCCAAATACACCATCCCTTTGAAAGTCTATGATAGTTTCCAAATCACAAACTAAATAAAGCTGCTTAAGACCTCTTAATGACACAATTCGAAAGTAAGTTCTCTAATTTTCTCAGATATTTTGCAGGACTTTTAAAAAGCTTCCTTTGTTTTTTTAAGCTACACACAAGTTGCTGGGGAGACGTCTTCTCTGGAGACATCCAAGACCAACCTGGATGTGTTCCTGTGTGATTTAATCTAGGTGATCCTGCTATGGCAGGGGGGTTGAACTAGATGATCTTTCAAGGTCCCTTCCAACTCCTTCCCTCCTTCCATGAATCTGTGAAGAAAAAAAGAATATTTGCAGAACCAACATATTGTTTTCTTAAAATATTTAATTATTTTAATGAAATTTGCACTTAAAATCTGCATAAAATCCCAGTTTAAATTCTAACAGATAGGAAATACTGTTTTAAAAGTATCATTAGAATTAATGGGGTTTGGCTAATATAGTTAGGTTGGTGGCATATCCACTGCATGGAGCTCTGCTCTGGAAACCATGTATTTGTAAAAGACATGCTCAGATGTTTTTAGATGCCCATACAGTGGGCAAACATTATGCAGAAGGTTACTTTACAATCTATAATGTTTTTGCTGTCCTTCATGTAGTACTTGATAAACTTGTTCTAGCTGTAATCTTGTTTCCCTGATGCCAATTTCATGCCTCCCCAGCTACCAGCATAAACACCAGAAGGAACCATCTCTTGGTTGCGCTCAGGACACTACCTGTTATTGCCGTGACCTCTGCTAAGGGTGATGACCCTGCTTTGGGCCTTCAAACCTAGAAAACAATCCTTCAAGAACACCAATTAACTTGATGCAGGATTAAACGTGGAACTAAATGTTAAGCCTCCCCCGGCTTCTTTAAGCCGCTTCAGCATCACAAAGGATCCCTGAATTGCCTAAGTGGGTGTTGGGATGTTTTCTTCTTCCATCAGATTACCTCTGATGGTTCTCCCTTCACCTGACCATGGGTGCACCGAAAGCCCCGTGCTGACTGACCCAGCTCTTCTGGCAGCTGCTAGTCAGTGCAAGAGACCATATACAGCCACTTCAGATAAAGGAGTGATTTCAGGCCTTCGAGAGGCTATCTTGCAGGCTAGAAAACTCTGGAAAACAGAGAACTATAAAGCTATTGATCGACCCTCCCATGTAAGCTGCACCATGAAAAACTACAGGAGAGGTTTAAAACCTGGAATGTGAGACCATATGATTTGGTTGTAGAGTGTGACAACAAATGGTTAAATCATTCTCTTTCCTTAAAAGCTCCTTTCACTTTAATATCATTGTTAATAGCTTTCCCATGCAGAATTGCACTGTTGGATTGTTTATCTCATCTATATTAGTCTCTCCTGTTTTATTCATAAGTGCATACAAATGAAAAAATGGATGTGTAATAACGCTTATGTATCACCGTGTTGTGAGGAGCTCTCTATTGACAAGCTTTCAAATCATCTGCTTCTATTGTCTTCTGAAATTTTTGTTGTTACTGGATTCAAACTATGATTGCTTTGTTAAAAGCAAGCGCCCTGTGTGCTGCCACACCTGCTACTATCCATCCCACTTGGAAAACAAAAAAATCATCTTTATAACAAAAACAGAATACTATTTTCTGAATTTGCTTTTTATCTGCTACATGTACATGCTGTCACATCTTGTTTGCTGAAATCAAAGCAATGGCATAGGAAAAGCCTTCTGACGAATCTGGCCAGATTCTGGTTTCTGCCACCTGAGGCTCACACCATAAGGAATCTCTTTTCTGCAAGCGGTCCCTTTGAAATCAAACTTATTCCCCACAGAGCAAGCCTTTTTCTGTGCAGAGTAAGTACAGCAGAGTTTGTCATGTTAGGGTGTCATGAGCTGGGTGTTTCTGAAATTACATTTGCAGAATATGCTGTAGTTATAACCAAGGCCGACAGCTTTCCCTTGACCCTCTGAGTCCAGTCCCTCTCAAGCTTCCTGCAGTGACAGGGATGTTTGTTAGACTGCTGCTGGATGGCAGAGTGGACTCTGGCTGAGGACACTTGCCTTGCTTGCTTTAACAGGATTCTACTTGTGTGAGAAATTGTGTGAGGAATTAGCTGCCTGATAGATGAGTCCACAAATGCAGAGTGCATGCGCGTGTGTGTGTGTGTGTGTTTGCACGCACATGTGAGCATGTTTCAGGGAGAAGGGAATTGCCGCTGTGGTCATAAATCAGACTTTTGCCCTTTCTCTGACTCAGCCCAGTCTGTCTTATGCTTTCAAAACCAAGACTTCTCTATTTTGGAAGAATATGTGGGTGACCTCTTCACCTCCGCACTTTTCAGGATAAAACATTCATTGCCATAACACTGCGGTTACTTTGAATGTCGTAATGCTGGGCTGAAAGAAAGGTCTACAATCAGAGCTGAAGAGCCCTTACCCCTGCCTCACTGCAGAGTGCCGTTTTTTAGAAGGGGGCTGGATCCGTATGACATTTCTGAGCCCAGGACTGAGCCTGAGCTCGAGTCCAAACATGTCTTGGGGCAACATAAAATGAATGGCAGCCTGTTCTCAAGGACTGATGTTAGGGGAAAAAATTGGGCTGAAGTTACCTCTTGATGGGAACCAAAGGGCTCTCACCCAGCAGCAAGACGGGCTAACTGCTTCTGCTTCCATTCTAATATAGAGGAGGTCTGATACAGGCCACCTGACCAGGGAGACTGAGTGGCTGAGATACTCCACCACTTTTTTGCCTCAGCCTTTACACATAAATGCTCCAGCCCCACTGCCCAGGCCCCTGAAGACAAAGACAGGGACTGGCAGAGGGAAGAACAACCCACTGTTGGAGAAGATCAGCTTCAAGATCATCTAAAGAACCTGAAGGTGCTTGAGTCCAGGGGACCTGATGACATGCATCCATGGGTCCTGAGGGAACTGGTGGATTAAGTTGCTAAGTTACTATCCATTATATTTGAGAAGTTGTGGTGTTGGCAAAGTTCCCATTGACTGAAAAAAAAGGGGAAACATAACACCCTGTTTTTAAAAAGGGAAAAAAGGGAGACCTGGGGAACTACAGGCTGGTCAGCCTCACCTTTGCGTGTGCCTGGCAAGACCATGGAGCAGATCCTCCTGGGAACTATGCCAAGGCACATAGAACATAAGGAGGGAACTGGTGACAGCCAATGTGGCTTCACTAAGAGCAAATCATGCCAGACAAATGTGGTGATTTTTTACAATGAGGTTATGGCGTTGGTGGATAAGGGAACAGCAACTGATGTCATCTACCCACTCCTATGCAAAGCATTTGACACTGTCCTACAGTACATCCTTGTCTCCAAATGGGAGAGACATGGATTTGATGCATGTACCACACAGTGGATAAGGAATTGGCTGGATGGACTCACTCCAAGAGTTGCGGTCAATGGCTTAATGTCCCAGTGGAAACCAGTGATGAGTGGTGTTCCTCAGGAGTTGGTAGTGGGATTGGCGCTGTTTAACAACCTTTTCAGTGACATGGACAATGAGATTGAATACACCCTTGGCAAGCTTGCCGACAACACCAAGCTGTGTGATGTGACTGACACACTGGAAGGAAGGGATGCCATCCAGAGGGACCTTCTCCTATAAAACAGTCTGAGACAGTTGGGGTTGTTCAACTTGGAGAAAAGAAGGCTCTGGGGAGAACTTATAACAGCCAGTACTTAGAAGGGGCCTACAGGAAAGCTGGGGAGGCCACAAGGCATGGAGGGACAGGACAAGGGGTAATGGGTTTAAAATTCAAGAGGGGAGATTTAGATTAGATATTAGGAAGAAATTTTATGGTGGTGAAACACTGGCACAGGCTGCCCAGAGAAGCTGTGGCTGTCCCTCTCCCTGGCAATGTTCAAAGCTAGGCTGGATGGGAATCTGGGCAACCTGAGCTAGTGGAGGGTGTCTCTGCCCATGGAAGGGGGTTGGGGCTAGATGGGCTTTGAGGTCCCTTCAAACTCAGACCGTTCTGTGATTCTATGAGTCCATGATTAATCTCAGATATGCAGCCAAAGTCTTTCCATGAAGGGCTCCCTTATCAACACTCTAGTTTGAGACGTGACAACTTGAACATGGTACAAGATGGGAGCTCAAAACCAGGCCACAGGGGCTGTGAGGAGCAGCATGAACATGCAGGGTGGAACTCTGTGGGCTATATCTACCTCCTGAAATAGCAATTTAGCTGTACAGCTGCAACTATCTCTTCAGAGAAAAAACTAAAGAGCTAAAACATTAATAAATGTTTTATGCACCCCATGGTAAGCTTTACGCTGTAGAAACAGAAAATAAAGATGAAACCTCAAGCTATGCTTTTTCAAATGTCTGCTAAATGACAAAAATGATTAGGCATTTTAATAAGATCAACCTACAATAAAAAGAAACTATACATAGAACGGATCATTGATATATTTAATGTACTGCAAATAGTACTCTTCAGCTAACAGGTGAGAGAAAACTTATGCCCATCTAAGGAACATATACAGCTTTTCCAAAACAAACACTAATTAATTCTCCACTTATCCTTATTAGGTCAATGCCAAACAGTGAAAACCCATAGCTAAGGCGGACAGTGGAATAGGAAGAGAACAGACCTAATGCTTTTCTACATTGAAAGGCTTTAACAAGATCCCATATAAAAAGCCTACAGTGGCTTTGCAGTTCCTAGCATTTCCCTATTCTGCCAGGAATAATTTCCCAAACAGGAAAAAAAAAAAAAAGAACCCACTATGCTGTACATATAGTGCATTTATTTTCATATACAAATATATATTCATTCAGATATTAGGATCAGACAATTATTTTTTTTTAATATACTAATTCTAATTCTCCTTTTAACTCCTGAATCTTCCCACTTACCCTAAAGAATAACTTCAGAAAAAGCTGGAAAAAGAGAATGTTGCAATACTTGCAGGGTGTGTATGTGTGTGTGTGGCACAGATAAACATAGTTATATTTCTATTACTTATTTCCATTATGACAGAACTCACAAAGTGCTCGGCTCTCTCCAAACCAATGGCGAGAAACAGTTCCTGCCAAACATAAAAGAAATGTTGTAAAGGTTGCATTGTACTGCTTAAAAGTTAGGAAATATCAGAAGCTGGGTTGCTTGTACAACCTTAATCCAACCCTTCTGTGCACATTCATTATGATACAGTCTTTAATTACATGATCACATACTCTCTTTCTTTACTTTCTCTCCCCGGGGCCTTTGCTTCATTTAAAGTATCAGATGGGCTGAATAAGGCTTACCTTATAAATAAGGTTTACATTTTTCTTTTTCAGCACCCTGCTATTGTCAGTATCTTGCACTACTGACCAGGCAAGCTGCCTCCTCTGTGCCTACAGCTGCAGAAGCAACTGGGACCTGGACAGGGAAAGTAAGAACTCCTTCATATATCCCAAAACGTATAGATGCTGAAAAAGTTCAGAGCAAAATAGTAGATGAGTGAAACAATTTGGAGCACTGGCAGGAAGCTATGGTACAAACCAGCAACAGGATAAAGTATAGCTAGTTTCTTTGACATTCTCCACTGAAGTCCTATCAAGCAAAGTTAACTTTCCTTGAAAGCTAAGGAAAATTTCCTTCAAGGATTTAACTTTCCTTGATCCTGTAGTCCATTCCTCACTAATAGACCACATTTCCATGCACAGCCATTTCCCCTTTACATAGACAAGACATTCCCTTTACATGCTGTAACTGTTTGGAAGCAATAGGAACTATCAAAACTTCTTGACTGCTATAGCACTCTGAATTTCTTCACTTCACAGGAAATTCGAGGGAAACCCTTTAATGACCTAACAAGCTTTTTATAGGTAAAAATATAATTTTAAAAATCTTTTCAATTTCTTCCCATTTCACGGAGCGTGGTATGAGGTGCATGCTGTCACATTACCCTCTTAAAAGCAAAAATCAAGGAGGCTGAACCAAATCTGAACAGCCCTGCAGTCTGTAACAGCTACTGCTGTAGCAAGCTGAGGAGAGCTTTTGAAACCTCTTATTTTGAGGTGCTACTATGTAAGACCACTTTTCTACTTGTAAGTTACTGACACTCCCTCTGACCACTGGATTCTGTCTGGAACTATGTAGGAGAGATGAGCAAGTGACCCAGATAAAGCTCAGGCCCAAGCATAGGTGCCAAACATTTGTTGTGGTATTTCCAGTAGTTAATTTTTGTGCAATATTGGTGCTCTGAGAATAACGCTGATTTTGTACAAAGAAGCGATATTGGATGATAGACCTTGTGAAGGGGGAGAGGCATCTGCTGTTTCAACGTTTTAAAGAGAAGAAAGGATGGAGAAGCAAGCAAGAGTGGGCAGCTCCTCCTTCTCCCAGGACAGAGGGACAGACAGCTCATGATCACTAACATAACATACAGAGGTTAGCGGAGGGAAAATAGACGAGACTATGCTCTAAACCCCACACCAGCGCTTTTAGAATGCAGTAAAGCTGTGACTTTAAGCTCTCAGGATTATCTTTTGCGAACGTTTTTCAGATCTCCCCTGTGTAGAGTCAAAGGGAGAGTCCCTTGAGGCTGAGAGTCTAAGATAGAACAGATCCTGAGTTCATAGAAAAGACCAGAAGCACTATTCAGGTACATCTCTTAACACCAGACAAGCAAAAATGGTGTGCTTTCATCTTTTATTCAAATCATTTCACACATGTACTTTTATATATTTTATAATGGAATTATTTTTAGTGAAAAAGAAATCTTAGTATTATAATTACTGTGCCTTTAATGGCCTGATTGCTGATCTCTGACTGAAAGAATTGTGCATATAAATATCAGGCTGTATTTAATTTGCAGCTTTGCATAGGAGGAGGGCATATACCCTGGGGGGAGAATGAGTTTTCTATCAAAGATGTTACACTTTGCTACTTCTTTTCATCTCCCCCTTGGTTTTACAAAAAGCGAAACACACGGCACAGGGAGACTTAAGGCTTTACTCTCCGTGCCCATCGCTTCCAGCGTAACACACATCAGTGCTCCAGTCCACCCGCGGTTTTTACCCTTTTGAAGCAAGTGGTCGAGAAGCTGGGACTACTGTACAGTGCCAAGGGACTGTTGAGCAGTGTGGGAGGTGTGTGAAGACTGAAAGTTGTATTTTTTGGGGCGGTGAGGTGGCCTCAAAGAGCAGTGGCCAACGGGAAGACACTTACCCTGAAGACCAGCGCACCCTTCGTGTTGCTTGTGCCCACGGGCTTAGTGGCCCACCAGTGGCCCAGAGACAGGGCTCCCGCTCTGGGAGGACCCCGCCTGGAGACCCCGATGTGAACAAGGACTTAAGGTCGCTGTAAAAAAATGTGAGGACGGAGCCAGGCTTGAGACGCCTGTACCGGGCTGCCTGATACAGGGGTGGTCCCGCTGGGGCTCCGAGAGAAGGCAAAAATGGGAGAAAAAAAAATAAATAATAAACACGTCACCCCCGGTGGCCGTGGGGACGAGTAAATATTGATCGTGGGGCGAAGCGCTCCAGCGGCGCGGAGAAAGAAGTTCTCCTGCCTGCGCGCACTCGCCTCGCCTCGCCTCC